>CM064582.1:58374622-58438558 GCA_032716605.1 Paralithodes platypus
GGTTTAGGAGTACAGATAAGAAGGTAGAAGAGATTATTAATGTTGTGAAGGATTTGGAAAAGTGGAAGAGTGATACAGAGAAATGGAAGGGGGACATTGGTGAGAAAATCAAGGTATTGTGCGAACTATGTGGTGCGTCGGGTGGGGCAGGGAATAGGCTTAGTGAAGGAAGCGAATGTAGGCCTATTTCGGAAGTTAATAATAACCTAGAGATGGTACTAAAAAGGGTAGAGGAATTGGGAGCAGAGAATATGGCATTAAAGGAGCAGCTGAAGGAATACGAAGGATGATTCAAGGAAGTGAAGGAGTCAACTGCATGGACGGTAGGTGAACAGAAAGTTAAGGATTTGGAGGAAATTGTGAAAGAACAAAAGGAAGAAATGAATAAGACAAAAAAAAGTTTTGAGAGTGCAGTCGTAGGTGTCATGAAGAACAAGGAGAGTGTCGTGAGGGAGGCCATGGACAGGGATATAGGTGTAATCATGCATGGAGATATAGAGGCTCATATGAATGATTATGGAGTGAGAAAAGTGAGAGATAAGGAGGGCGCGGACAGGAGGAGCGGGATGATGTAGCTGCTGGAGGAATGGTAGAAAGATTAAGGATTATGTTTAGTAATGTTGATGTGTTTACCCAGGACAAGAAGAGAACTGATACGTAGGTTGCAGGATGAAGAGGAAAAACCTGATGTCATAGGCTTACAGGAAGTAAGACCAAGAAATGCTAGAATTGAAAGGGAACTGGTGGAGTATAGTTTGGAGGGTTCATAGCCTTACAGGAAGTAAGACCAAGAAATGCTAGAATTGAAAGGGAACTGGTGGAGTATAGTTTGGAGGGTTTTGAGTTGTATGAGAAGAATGCTATTAGAGCAGAGGTTGGAAGAGGACTGTTTATTTATGTAAGAAAAGAGCTCAAGGTAAATGAGGTGGATATGAGGCAGCAGTATTGTGAGTATTTGTGTATTGAAGTAAAATGTGCAAGAGGGTCAATTCTAATTCCCTCTACTGTATATATAGAAGCCCAAATAATAGTAGGGAAGAGGATGATAACCTACTGAAAGCAATGGAGGAAATAGATAATAGAGAGAACAAATATAAGATTTTGATTGGAGATTTCAATTTGCCAAGGATCAACTGGGCAAATTGTACTACTCCAGCGGGACAGTGTAGCCTGGAAAACAATTTTATAGAGAAAGTGAGAGATTGTTTTTTAACGCAACATATTACAGAGATGACAAGATATAGAGATGGGATGCAGGGGAGTGTACTTGATTTGATATTTAGCAATGAGGAGGATATAGTGGAACATGTCAATGTGGATAGCCCTATAGGTCGTAGTGACCATGCCTGTATAAGTTTTAGTTGCAATATTAAAACAGAGAGGGAAAATAGAAGCAATACAAAAAATATATGTATGATAGAGCAGATTATGAGCAGCTGAGACGGTGTTTGGACATTGACTGGGGGGAATACTTGAACGGTGAAGACGCTGAAGGAATGTGGAGGAAGATTAGAGTCAAACTGGAGAATGCTATATCCAAATGTGTACCAGTAAGGGAATATAAGGATAAATCAAAATTGAGGAAAAGAACGAACCCAGAATTATCAATGAAAAGAAATCTTTGGATATTGATAAGAAGAAAGAAACGATTGTGGGAAAGACTAAATTAAAAAAAAAAAGAACAGGGGGTCTAGTATAGAAGCTAAAGAAGTGGATTTGGAACGCAGACAGATAAACAATAAAATAAGGTGGGAGACAAGGAGGGGGGTGAAGGAGAGGGAAAGAGAGATTGCTAGAAATGTGAAGGATAATCCCAAAATATTCTGGAAGTATATTCAAGAAAAGTTAACAAGAAGAGTAGGTATCCCAGAACTGATAGGAGACCTGGATGATAGGAATAGAGCAGAAACTGATAAGGAGAAAGCAGAGGTGCTGGGGAAATACTTTGGGAAGGTACTAACAGTGGAGTCGGATGATGTAGTGCCTACTATTCCCATCAAACAGGCACCAGCACTAGAACTAATAGAGTTTTCCCATGCTAGAATAAGGAGAGCTATAGAAAAAATGAACAGAAGTAAGTCCCCAGGACCGGATGGGATACATCCAAGAATCATAAAGGAAGGAGGCAGAGTTGATATTGATTAAATCAATTTGATTTAATCACTTGATTAAATCAATGATTTTTTTACCAAAAAAATCATGATTTTTTTGATTTTTTTGATCTGTGAATCAAGATAAAAATAATTCTGAAGAGTTCTAACCTATGTACATAGTCAGATATTACCAAGTGCAGGTCTACCAGACTGCCATGTTTTCACTTTTACTTCAATATCTCTGGATTTTGGTCACAGCCTTGGGATCAATATTTTAAAGTAAACATCCACAAAGCTACTAGTCACTAAGTCTGTACTAATAATAACAGATTATTATTTTTCTGTAATTCTGTTCAATAATAGGTTTTGTAATATGATTTCTTGAGGATCACTGGTAACTCAGCCAGAAGCAGCAGTGTGGTCAGACAGTGAAACATGACTAGGACAGGAACAGATCAGGAGTCTGGGCTGAGGGCATGGATGAAACAGAATTGTTATAAATTCCTCTACTTGAATTACTACTCAATAGGGCGGGGGGATATTTTTAAAAATAAAACAAATCATAAAAATCAAATAAATCAAACAAATCAAATAAATCAATGATTTTTTGATTTTTTTTGATTTTTTTAAAAAAATCAAAAAAATCAACAACCCTGGAAGGAGGTGAGATGTTAGTAGAGCCATTAAAAATGTTATTTGAGGTATCTTTTAATACAGGACAAATCCCGACGGACTGGAGAGAGGCGAACATAACAGCTATACAGTATTTAAGAAGGGAAAGAGAAATGACCCAGGTAATTATAGACCAGTCAGTTTGACAAGTGTTGTGTGTAAACTAATGGAAACGGTAATTAGAGAAGGAATAATGGAGCATATGAAATCAAACCAACTTTTCAGTGGGAGACAGTTCGGATTCTTGCCGGGGAGGTCGACGGTACTACAGCTAATTAAGGTGGTAGATGATTGGATGCAAATCCTGGAGGATGGTGATGTTATAGATGTGGTATATTGGCGATTTTATGAAGGCCTTCGATAAGGTCCCACATAAAAGGTTAATAGAAAAAGTTAGAAGCTATAGTATAGGAGAGAAATGTGTGAAATGGATAGAAGCCTTCCTGAAAGATCGGAGACAGAGGGTACTGGTGAATGGAATAGTCTCGGGGTGGAGGGAAATTACAAGTGGGGTACCTCAGGGATCTGTTGTTGGGACCACTACTTGTTCAACGACTTACCTGAGGTTATAACTAATGGAAGTGAGATATACCTGTATGCGGATGACACTAAGCTGTATAGAAGAGTGAGGAGTAAGGAAGATGTGAGTTTGCTTCAAGGAGATGTGGAGGGCATGAAGGGATGGTCTGAACATTGATTAATGCCTTTTCATCCAAAAAATGCCAGTTACTGTACTGGGAGGTTTGACGTACCTCCCAACCTACCAAATAGGAAAACCTACTATTTGGTAGTAGTCTTGGAAAATCCAACGTCAAGGCTATTAACCTAATTGCAATGACGACTTGTCTATTTTGACTGCTATGTCGTCATTCCAACCGCGGTTAAAAAGAAAACGTCTAGAGTCTACTCCTTATCTTGCTCTAGGAGACGTTGTACATTAACCAAAACTACCACCGAAGGTGAAAAAAGCATAGAAGAGAAGAAAAAGGGGTTTACCTTAGTTACCGCTCAAGGCCCATCCCGTGTTCCGTCATGCGCCGATCCCTGTCGAACGTGCGCATGAGCGACCCTCTCTTGTTATCACATCTCACGTCAGCAGAAGAACGCGGATGGGCAGGGGTCCGGCGTGAGGGAGGGTATTATGTACGTTGGATTTTCCAAGACTACTACCAAATAGTAGGTTTTCCTATTTGGTAGGTTGGGAGGTACGTCAAACCTCCCAATTTGTTAGTAGTCTTGGCAAATCCAACGTCAAGGCTGCATAACAAATAGGAGGAGGACATCCAAGCCCAACCTACCAAAAAAACAATGCATAAGACAAAATTATGAATGACAAAGAAACACAATTTAAACAAGAGAGTTTAATAAAAGAGTGAAAAACTGAGGAGTAGCTAAAAAGAGCAGTTTTAACACGTGCCCGTCATTCATAGTAATGCAAAACCATAGACTTGTCTTAAACCAAAAAGTACTGTACCCAAAATCCCTTTTCTTCCAAAATTAACAAAAACACTGAACACAAGAACAAAACACAATTTTCAATGAGGCAAAAACACTTATGTACTGTATACATATAACATAACCCCAAACTTGTAATCCAGTGTTGCAAACCCGTACTCCCTCCCCCCCTTTTCGAAATAAAACAAAGGAAAAGAAAATGTGTCCAGGGGGGAAGACCAGGCATCTATGCGAGAACCCTAGGAAACACGACTCCCGAGAGCTATCACAGGCCGAGGGGGTCTAACAATGGACATGGAGAGGTAGGAGGAGACGAAGGTATGGACAGAAGACCACAAACCCGCCGAGGCGACGTCAGGCAACGAACGAGTCTGCAGGAACCGTAAGGAGGCAGCAAAGGATCGCACATCGTGCGCAGAACCCCTACAAGCAGGGTTACTGGCACGAATGGCCCGTCAAATGTGGCGCCCTATCTGTAGCTTCGAGAGCCACCTACCAGTCCGAGGAGACACCCACACAGCAGTACCCGAAGTCGGAGCCACAGACTCAACATAGGAGTGCAAGGCCTGCACCGGGCACAACACATGGTGAGTATGCCCACGCTTTAAAGCCTGGATGGTAAAAGGCTTGAAAACGTGGGTCTCTCTCTCATTCTTGGCAACAAAATGAGGGGAGGGGGCTAACGTGACGACATTCAAGGACGGGGAGAATCGCATGCATTCCTGGGACCGCGACATGGCAGCTAGTTCAGACACCCTAATCCCCAGTGGCCAGAGCGACAAGGAAGAGTGTACGCTCGAGCAACTGAACCGGTGTAGTGTCCAGAGCACGCCCCAGATCCCACTGAGGAGGGATCTGGCGCGGAGGCGGACGCTCCCTGAAGGCAGCCTTCATGAAGGAATCCAGCTCCTTCGGTGGAACGACCAGCCCAGTGACGGACTCAAAGACCTCCCGGATGGCAGACAAGTGGTTACGTATAGTGTTGACTTGAGAGCGACGTGTACGGAAGAGGTGAAACAAGTAGTGTAGGACGAGGGAAGGAGAGCTAACAGTCTGGTGAGTGTCCTGTATCCACCTAGTAAAAGACCTCCAGTGGGACTCGTAAGTCCCCCAAGTCGAAGACGTCCATGAACGCTTCAGGAAGTCAGTCAGGTCCCGTCCGTGGACTGGGAGCCACCGTGCCTCACGAACATCCACGATGCGAAGGCCAACGAGGTCCGCAGGTCGCCAACCTGGCTCAAGTGGAAGTTTGAGAGAGGGAGAGGGACCGGACTCGGGCAACCACCGCTTCAACTGGGAGTACCAAGCCTGGGCCGGCCACAGAGGCGCTATCAGCCAGACTCTGCCGCGGTACAGCCGCAGTAGCGCGAGGACTTTGCACATCAACAGTGCGTCTGGTGGCGGAAATATGTATATCGACTGCCACCTGTTCCAGTCTTCCATGAAAGCGTCCGGACCCCCCTCCGGAGTGCGAGTCCGGAGGGACAGGTACTGAGGCAACTTGCGCGTCTCCTTCGATGCGAACAAGTCGACCTCCGGAACACCCCAGGAAGCTGCGAGGTCGTCGAATACAGTCTGTTTCATTGCCCATTCTACAAGAACGCCCCGTCCTCGCGACAGGGCGTCCGCCCACAGGTTGGCAGTCCCGGGCAGGTAGGAGGCGTGCAGGGAGATGTTGTGTCGGTTCGCGAGGAAGAACAACTTCTCTGAGATCCCCAACAGAGTCAAAGACCTGGAGGACCCCTGCTTTTGGATACAGTGGACAGCTGTCTGATTGTCCATCCTGAAGGCCACCGACTTTCCCCGAAGGGCCAGCGCGTGGTCCCTCAGGAAGAACAAGGGAACCAACAGTTCGAGGGCATTGATGTGTAGGTGTGTGTGTCCCACCCATCTGCCGTGATGTTGATGTCCCAGGTTTGATTGGTAACCCCACCCCACCTCGCTCGACGCATCTGTATCTACCCAGATCGTCGGCGGGGGGGCGGTCCAGGGCACAGCCGCAGAGAGCGTGCCCCGAGCAACCCAGTGTCCTAAGTGTCTGTGAATGGTACGCGGGATCGGCATGAGCCGATCCATAGGGGCCAACGGAAAAACCTTGTTGCCCATGAGTATCAGGCGGCGCAGCCTGAGCCTCCCTAAGGGAATGGTCAGAGCGGCCCAATTCAGCGAACCCACTAACGAGTCCCAGATCCTCCTCGTGAGGGAGACCGAGTGCAACACGGCGAAGACCTTCCTGCGAAGTTTCACCGCGTTTGGCTGACTCTGGGTCACTGTAGCGTTGGTCAGATCCCATTCGAGACCTACCCACGTCACGACACGCGACGGGGTCAGGCGCGACTTGGGAATATTGATTTTGAACCCTAACTGTGTGATGTGTTGAACTACTGTGAGGGTGTCGTGGACGCACTGTTCTAGGGTGTCTGAAACTATCAACCAGTCGTCCAAGTAAAACAGGATCTGGAGGCCGCCCCTGAGGAGAGGATCCAGAGCCTGCTTTACCAGTTTCGAGAAGATCCGCGGCGCGATGTTGAGACCGAAGGGAAGTCTGTCGAACATGAACACACGATCGGAAGTCTGAACGGCCAAGAATCGCTGGAAACGAGGATGGATCGGAACGTGCCAATACGCATCCTTGAGGTCCAGCGACACTACCCACGACAGAGGTCGCAGGGCCAGTCGTACCTGGTGCACCGTCAGCATCCGAAACCGTGTGTTCACGATGTGCCCGTTGAGGGCCGACAGATCCACCACCGGTCGCATCGCGTCGCAGTCCTTCTTCGGTACCAGAAAAACACGGGAGAGGAAAACCGGTAGACCGGCTTTCACCTCCTTGACGATTCCCTGCTCGTGCATGGATGTAATCACGTCGGCCACCTCCGAAGAGACAGGCCGGCTTCGTTGACAAGAGCTGAGTGGGGGTCTGGACTTCCATCTCCAGGTTAGACCCCTCCGTGCAATCTTCCGCCCCCACGTCCCTCGTGGCCACCGAAGGGCGCAAGGGCGAAAATAACCTGTGGGAGCCCCCGAGATGAGGAGAGCGACCCTTTCTGCGAGGCGAGAAGGAGAACAAGGAGGAGACCGACCTGGAGAACCTACACATTTTTTGACGTGGAGGGTCCCCCGGTACGGTCCCTGCGGTCATAAGATCCACGTTGACCACCCCTACCCCCCCCACCTCGCCGAAAAGGGCGGGTCACCCCATCCCCTGTCCGTCGTGTGTCAGACCCCGTCGAAGTGCGGCCGGAAGTGGAAGGCTGGCCAGCCCCTTCTCGGCGAGATGAAAGGGAGCAGGAGCAGAAGTGCGAGGCGGAACCGACGCTCTGGCCGGCAACTTCCCTTTCCTGCGCCCTTTCTTGGCGGCAGCAGTGGCGGCAGCACCCCGAAGGGGACCGGCAGAAGGACGGGACTGCGAAGACCCTGGTCGCGACACAGCGCGTCTTTGCGTGTCGTAAGCAGGGTCCGCTGACAGAGAAGCGTAGCGTTCCCAAGCATCCTGCGCAAAAAGCCCCGATGTATATAGCTCAGAGTATAATAGACCCTGACGAATATCCAAAGGGGCCTTCCGGCAGAACGAGGACCTTACCGTCTGGCGTTGTCGAGTTGCCTCGCACAAAACCGCCTTCAGCTCGGGAACCAAAGACACCGCGAGCTGAAGGTGGATCCGCCGAACGTGGTCCAAGCCCTCGCGAAGATCGCCAGGTGCAGTCGCCTCGATAAGTCGCAGGTGGTGAACAGACGTCTGGAGGGAACCTAAAAGACAAGACAATAAGTTCGCCACCCTCTGCCGCAAGGTAAAATCCCTGTCGACAGAGGACTTATCTGGGTGGGAGAAGAACGGGTTAGCAATAGCACAAATTTCAAGTTTGGGAGCGCTAATCCAGGACCAGAACTTGCCATCCAATCCGCCGACAGATACCAGAGGAGGCAAAAGCAGTGACGACTCTGGGGGAGGGACTGAAATAGATCTGTCGACGGAACGGTTGGCAAAGTCTAAGGCCTCAGCAAACCAGGCCTCCAATGGGAGAGGGTTATCGAGCACGACGGCTAAGCCAGGCTTACCGTCGTCGCACAAACCCGTCCCATAGGAGGACAGTCCCGTTAACACAGCCAGGGACTGAACATCCTGAAGGATGTCCTGGCGGCTGAAGTCTGACCAGAACTTTGTCCGAGGAGCAGACGGGGGCTTGGGCTTCACCGAGAAGTACTGAAGGTCAGTCCTCGTCGGGTACGCCCGCACCTCCACGTCGGCCACCTGACCATCCACCCTGATCGCCCTGAACTGCATCTTGTCATTGATTTGGACCGACCAGTCCAAAGGTAGGGCCCTCTCACCTGACGGGAAGTCGGTAGCACGCTCCGGGTGGGAGGCCTGCACCCCCTTTCCAAACAGCCAAGGAGCCATAGAGGAGCGGCATAGTCCGCGACGGGACCTTGGCCTTTTGGATGGGGGGCAAGCGCGGACCCTGCCCTAGCAGACGGAGGACCCCCGCATGTGAGACAGTAGGGGCAACCACCTGAGCCAGGGCAGGAGCAGTACTAGCCGACGACCGGGCAGGCGGAGAAGCAGGGCGAGAAGGAATGTGGTCCACCGCAGAGGGGAGGGGGACCAAAGCAGGGGCAGGTTGGGTGAGGCGCTGAGGTTGTGTCACCGCCAAGAAGCGCGATAAGAGGGATTCTTGCATCGCCTCCAAGCGCGCGTCGAAGTGAGACACAACCCACCCCTGCATAGCCGAAAATCGATCCGAGAGAGGCGACCCCCTCGAAGATAGTTCGGCCCGCAGGGGCGAGCGTGAGCGAGAGCGAGACCCACGACACGAAACAGCAGCGTCGCGGCCCAAAGAAGGCGAGCGACGACGGCCGTGACGGTCCTGAGGGTCTCGTTCCCGATCACTAACGCCCGAGGGGGAAACATCACCATCCCCCTCTTCCAGCGACACGTCAGCCCCCGAGAAAGGGGACCCCGAAACCTCGCTATACTCCACCGAGTCAAGCGGCGGGGTACCCTCACGGGGAGCCGGCAAGCGAAGATCAGGAATAGAAGAAGGAAGAGGAGCAGGATGACGGGAGGGGGAAGGCTGGCCGGGTGAAAGGAGGTCAGAAGGAGCCGCGGGGGGAAACAGAGCAAGGATCCCCGGGGCTGAGAGAACAGGGCGGCCCGACACCGAGGCGGAGGAGGGAGGAACCTCCACCTTGGGACGAGACCGAGAAGGAAGAAGAGGCACTGAAGCAGGAGAAGTAGGAGGAGAAGCAACTACATCCTGGCGGACCCTCCTGGACAGAGTAGAAGGAGGGAGCAGAGGGCCAGCTACAGCATGAACATCCGCGCGAGTAGTGGACAAATGAAGAGGACGTCTTTTGTGCAGGGGAAGCGGGCGGAAGGTAGTAGAGCCCCTATCCGGAGAGGCCAGGGGAGGGCGTACAGGGGCAGAGACGCTAAACCCGGCCTCAGGGCGAGAACCATGACGAGGGCGAACGGCGGAGTCAAGGTGAGCAGGCGGACGAGGAGGGGCAGTAGAGGACGAGCGGCGAGGAGAGGAGAGCGAGAGCGTGGACGGAGCTGGGGATCCACCCGACGATGCGACGACCGACCACGGGACCCAGGGAGGAGGGCCCGAGCAGGGAGAGGGCCAGGTAAACGGCCCCCAGACGGGTCAGGGATGCCCAGGGCGACGCGGATCCGGTCGTCAACAAAGGCCGGGGAACGGTGGCCCACAGTCCTGATGTGGTGGGAGACCACCGCCCACACAGACTGAAGGGATGCAGAGGCCACCGCCGCGTCAGAGGAACCAGGGTGATGGTCCACCACATCCACCAGGTCCATACACGGCCCACACAAAGCCGGGAGGTAGGCCGTAGAGGACACACATTGCGAATGACGCAAGCAGGACCTGTGGCAGTCCAAACACGGGGAGCCACAGCCCTGGCGAAAGCAAGGCATCCCACCTGCAAGGGAAGAACACACACCATAAGCAGCACGTAGACAGAGTAAGTGAAGATAATGTCCAATAAAAACCAGGGAATGAGCATGGGTAAACAGGAACACACACGCAAACTGGAAGTCGTACTCACTCTAAACCGGGAGCACCGATGGAGGTGAGGAGGGCGGGTGAGGCGGAAGAGCACAAGCAGAAACCTGCAAAGATGGAGAAAGTGTTAACCACCACTCAACACCTCACATGCAGGGTCCATAACACCAGGCAAGTGCATACACCAATATAGTACCAGGCAACAAGATGACACAAAAAAGGGTCACCGGGAAAGCCAACTATAACCGCAAATTTGCGGGCCAATGGAGGCATAACCGTACCGACACAACCTTCCCGCCTCACCGCGAGACCCCCCAGCGATCTCCGCAAATTTGCGGGTAGCCGAATCGTCCGTGGACCGAATCGAGCACACCGCAAATTTGCGGGACCGGCCGAGATGGTCCGGCGCCGAAAAAGCGAGAGGAGCGTCTAGGTAATACCAACACAGGCCCAGAAAAAAGCGTCAACTCCTTATGACTCCAAGCGACGATGGCCATCAAGCTGAGCAGCGTCTTCCTTGAATATCCTGACTCAACCGGTCAAGGGAGAGGCAAGGAAGACACACCAGGGGAGAGGAGGCACATCCCCCAGGAACCACCCCACCCACAGAGATAGAGCAAAGCCCATGAGGAGAAGTGGCAGGAAGGGTGGTTCGGCACAAACAGGGGCCCCCGTAGGGTACCCCAGGATTGGGCAAAAGGGAATGAAAGGATGGAGGTGAAAACAGTAAGGGAACACAAAAACCAGTAAATGAAACTGGCGAGAAAAAGGGAGGCCTAGCCGTGAGGAGAGAATGTGTCAGGGGCGAAAAACCCTGTGGTGTGAGGGAGAGGCCCCCGTAGGGTACCCCTGGATATCACGAACCACCAAGCGCCCAGGCCCTGGAGACACAGTGAAGGCTCGTAAGGGGGGACTCGGGAATAACGCTAATAATGCGGCCGACACAAACCCTACAAACAGCACCGCCACCACGAAATCTCAGATTGTGAACCAACTGTACACCTAGGCTATGAAAATATGAAAACTCATAGGGCATAGCAAATCCTGAATGAGAAACAAGCTAGGCTAAAATAAGCTAAACTATGCCCAGACTAACAGGAAAAAAGAATATGAAAAGAGAAAGAAATGAAAAACATACGAGGAACGCCAGGCGCCCCGTACCTTCGGTAGCTATTTCCACACGCGTCTCCAGTAAACACACTGAGGAGCCCATTTACGTGTGTCCTAGATCACGTAACATCTGTCTAACAAAAAGAAGGCCAGAAAAGCCGAAACGAACCTAAAACAGGGTGAATTGAAGGAGCACAACAAAAGCGGACTCAACAATGGCGACGCGTGAAAAAATGATAACAAGAGAGGGTCGCTCATGCGCACGTTCGACAGGGATCGGCGCATGACGGAACACGGGATGGGCCTTGAGCGGTAACTAAGGTAAACCCCTTTTTCTTCTCTTCTATACTTTTTTCACCTTCGGTGGTAGTTTTGGTTAATGTACAACGTCTCCTAGAGCAAGATAAGGAGTAGACTCTAGACGTTTTCTTTTTAACCGCGGTTGGAATGACGACATAGCAGTCAAAATAGACAAGTCGTCATTGCAATTAGGTTAATAGCCTTGACGTTGGATTTGCCAAGACTACTAACAAATTGAGTTCTTTGCCTTTTCAAGCCTATTTCTTTCTTTGTAAATTTTCTTAGAGTGTCCTCTCGTTCTTGTTCCCTCCCGCATCAAGAAGATACCTTCACACACATCCTCATCATACTTTCCTGACACTATCTTAAAAGTCTCTATCATATCCCCTCTCTTTCTCCTATATGCCAGTGTCGGAAGTCCAAGTGTCCTCAACCTCCGTTCATAGCCCGCGTTCTTCAACGTTGGTACTAGCTTGCTAGCTCTCCTCTGCACTTTCTCCACTGCTTCTATATCCTTTACCATATATGGAGCCCACACCTGGTTCGAATATTCCAGGTGCGGCCTAACCAGCGCTGTATAGAGATTCCTGAATATTTCTTCGTCAAGTGACACAAATGTCCTCCTTATCAGCCCTACAATTCTATTGGCTTTGTTTATCTTTTCCGCTAAATGTTCTGAGAAATTTAACTTATTGTCTATCACTACTCCTATATCCTTTTCTGCATTCACTGCCTCCATCGCTTCATACATACAGTACTGTATCCTACCTTGTCTATCTTGCTAGTCCCAATCCGCATGTACTTGCATTTTATTGGATGAAAAGGCATTAACCAATGTTCAGACCATCCCTTCATGCCCTCCACATCTCCTTGAAGCAAACCCACATCTTCCTTACTCCTCACTCTTCTATACAGCTTAGTGTCATCCGCATACAGGTATATCTCACTTCCATTGGTTATAACTTCAGGTAAGTCGTTGATAAATATAACTAACAGTAGTGGTCCCAACACAGATCCCTGAGGTATCCCACTTGTAATTTCCCTCCACCCCGAGCCTATTCCATTCACCAGTACCCTCTGTCTCCGATCTTTCAAGAAGGCTTCTATCCATTTCACACATTTCTCCCCTATACTATAGCTTCTAACTTTCTCTATTAACCTTTTATGTGGGACCTTATCGAAGGCCTTCATAAAATCGCAATATACCATGTCTATTACATCACCATCCTCCAGAGTTTGCATCCAATCATCTACCACCTTAATTAGCTGTAGTACTGTCGACCTCCCCGGCAAGAATCCGAACTGTCTCCCACTGAAAAGTTGGTTTGATTTCATATGCTCCATTATTCCTTCTCTAATTACCGTTTCCATTAGTTTACACACAACACTTGTCAAACTGACTGGTCTATAATTTCCTGGGTAATTTCTCTTTCCCTTCTTAAATATAGCTGTTATGTTCGCCTCTCTCCAATCTGTCGGGATTTGTCCTTGTATTAAAAGATACCTCAAATAACATTTTTAATGGCTCTACTAACATCTCACCTCCTTCCTTTATGATTCTTGGATGTATCCTATCCGGTCCCGGGGACTTACTTCTGTTCATTTTTTCTATAGCCCTCCATAATTTGTTAGTAGTCTTGGCAAATCCAACGTCAAGGCTATTAACCTAATTGCAATGACGACTTGTCTATTTTGACTGCTATGTCGTCATTCCAACCGCGGTTAAAAAGAAAACGTCTAGAGTCTACTCCTTATCTTGCTCTAGGAGACGTTGTACATTAACCAAAACTACCACCGAAGGTGAAAAAAGCATAGAAGAGAAGAAAAAGGGGTTTACCTTAGTTACCGTTTAAGGCCCATCCTGTGTTCCGTCATGTGCAGATCCCTGTCGAACGTGCGCATGAGCGACCCTCTCTTGTCATCATTTTTTCACGCGCTCCATTGAATGAAGTCGCTTTTGTTGTGCTCCTTTAATTCACCCTGTTTAGGTTCGTTTCGGCTTATCTGGCCTTCTTTTTTGTTAGACAGATGTTACGTGATCTAGGGCACACGTAAATGGGCTCCTCAGTGTGTTTAATGGAGACGCGTGTGGAAATAGCTACCGAAGGTACGGGGGCGCCTGGCGTTCCTCGTGTGTTTTTCATTCCTTTCTCTTTTCATATTCTTTTTTCCTGTTAGTCTGGGCATAGTTTAGCTTTTAGCTTATTTTAGCCTAGCTTGTTTCTCATTCAGGAATTGCTATGCCCCTATGAGTTTTCATATTTTCATAGCCTAGGTGTACAGTTGGTTCACAATCTGAGATTTCGTGGTGGCGGTGCTGTTTGTGTCGGCCGCATTATTAGCGTTATTCCCGAGTCCCCCCTTTCGAGCCTTCACTGTGTCTCAAGGGCCTGGGCGCTTGGTGGTTCGTGATATCCAGGGGTACCCCACGGGGGCCCCTCCCTCACACCACAGGGTTTTTCGCCCCTGACACATTCTCTCCTCACGGCTAGGCCACCCTTTTTCTCGCCAGTTTCATTTACTGGTTTTTGTGTTCCCTTACTGTTTTCTCCTCCATCCTTTCATACCCTTTTGCCCAATCCTGGGGTACCCTACGGGGGCCCCTGTTTGTGCCAAACCACCCTTCCTGCCACTTCTCCTCATGGGCTTTGCTCTATCTCTGTGGGTTGGGTGGTTCCTGGGGGATGTGCCTCCTCTCCCCTGGTGTGTCTTCCTTGCCTCTCCCTTGACCGGTTGAGTCAGGATATTATCAAGGAAGACACTGCTCAGCTTGATGGCCATCGTCGCTTGGAGTTCATAAGGAGATGACGCTTTTTTCTGGGCCTCTTTTGGTATTCCCTAGACGCTCCTCTCGCTTTTTCGGCGCCGGACCATCTCGGCCGGTCCCGCAAATTTGCGGGGGCTTGATTCGGTCCTCTGGGACATTTCGGCTCCCCGCAAATTTGCGGAGATCGTTGGGGGGTCCCGTAAAATTGCGGGAGGGTTGTGTCGGTACGGTTATGCCTCCATTGGCCCGCAAATTTGCGGTAATAGTTGGCTTTCACTATTGACTTTTTTTATGTCATCTTGTTGCCTGATACTATATTGGTGTATGCACTTTACTGGTGTTATAGGCCCTGCATGTAAGATGTTGAGTGGTGGTTAACACTTTCTCCATCTTTGCAGGTTCTGCTAGTGCTCTTCCGCCTCGGCCGCCCTCCTCACCTACCTCTGTGCTCCCAGTTTAGGGTGAGTACGGATACCTGTTTGCATGTGTGTTCCTGTTTCCCCATGCTCCTTCCCTGGTTCTTCTTGGCCATTCTCTCCACTTACTCCTTCGACGTGCTGATTTGTGTGTGTTCTTCTAGTGCATGTAGGCTGCCTTGCTTTCGCCTTGGTTGTCGCTCCCCGTGCTTGGAGAGGCACAAGTCCTGCTTGCGCCACTCGCTCTGTGTGTCCTCTACGGCCTACCTCCCTGCTCTGTGTGGCACGTGTCTGGCCCTGGTGGTTGTGCTGCTCCATGGCCCTGGTTCCTCGGCGGCGGCTGTGGCCTCTGCTTCCCTTCCGTCAGTGTGGACGATGGTCTCCCGCCACATTAGGACTGTGGGCCACCGTTCCCCGGCCTTTGTTGCCGACCGGATCCGCGTCGCCCTGGGTATCCCTGACCCGACTGCAGGCCGTTCACCTGGCCCTCTCCCTGCTCGGGCCCTCTCCCCTGGGTCCTGCAGCCGGTCGTCCCATCGTCGGGGGGTTCCCCGGCTCCGTCCACGCTCTTGCTCGCCTCGTCGTCCTCCTGATCGCCTTGACGACGCCCGTCGCCCTCGTCATGGTTCTCGCCCTGAGGCCGGGGTTAGCGGCTCTGCCCCTGTGCGCCCTCCCCTGGCCTCTACGGATAGGGGCTCTACTCCCTTCCGCCCGCTTCCCCAGCCCAGACGACTTCCTCTTACGTTGTCCTCTCCGCGCGCGGTTGTTCATGCTGTAGCTGGCCCTCTGCTCCCTCCTCCTACACTGTCCAGGAGGGTCCGCCTGGATGTCGTTGCTTCTCCTACTTCACCTGCTTCACCTGCTTCAGTGCCTATTCTTCCTTCACGGTCTCGTCCCACGGTGGTGGTCCCTCCCTCCTCCGCCTCGGTGTCGGGCCGCCCTGTTATCTCAGCCCCGGGGATCCTTGCTCTGTTTCCCCCCGCGGCTCCTGGCCTCCTTTCACCCGGCCTGCCTTCCCACTCCTGTCGTCCTGCTCCTCCTCATTCTTCTCTTCCTGGCCTTCACTTACCGTCTCGCCAGGGGGGTACCCCTCCTCTTGCCTCGGTGGGGTTTCGCGAGGTTTTGGGGTCCCCTTTCTCAGGAGCTGATGTGTCGCTGGTAGAGGGGAATGGTGCTGTTTCCCCCTCGGCCGTTCGTGATCGGGGACGAGTCCCTCCACGGCGACACAACCGTCGTCGCTCGCCTTCCTTGGGCCGCGACGCTGCTGGTTCGTGTCGTGGGTCTCGCTCACGCTCGCCCCTGCGGGCCGCCCAATCTGGGGGGGGGGGGTAGCCTCTCTCGGATCGATTGTCGGCTATGCAGGGCTGGGTTGTGTCACGCTTCGACGGGCGCTTGGTGTCGATGGAAGACTCCCTCTTCTCGCCCTTCTTGGCGGTGACTCACCCTCCGCGCCTCACCCTACCTACCCCTGCTACGGTCCCCCTCCCTTCTGCAGGCCTACGCTCTGGTCAGACTTCGGCCGCCCTGACATCCTTCCGGCTGTTCAGTCCCTGGCTGTGTTGACGGGTCTGTCCTCCTATGGGACAGGTTTGTGCGACGCCGGTACGCCTGGCTTAGCCATCATGCTCGGTCGCCCTCTCCCATTGGAGACCTGGTTTGCTGAGGCCTTCGACTTCACACACCGATCCGTCGACGGCTCTCCTTCCGTCCCTCCCCCGGAGTCGTCCCTGATTTTGCCTCCTCTTGTGTCTGTCGGCGGGTTGGACGGCGCGTTCTGGTCCTGGATAAGCGCGCCCGTTCTTGAACTTTGTTCTATTGCTACCCCGTTCTTCTCTCCCCCGGATCAGCCCTCTGTCGCCAAGGTTTTTCCCTTGCGACAGAGGGTGACGGACTTCTTGTCTTGTCTTTAGGTTCCCTCCAGACGTCTGTTCACCACCTGCGGCTTTTCGAGGCGTCTGCGCCAGGCGTTCTTCGCGAGGGTTTGGACCGCGTTCAGCGGGTCCACCTTTGGCTCGCGGTGTCTTTGGTTCCCGAGCTGAAGGTGGTTTTGTGCGCGGCGACTCGGCACCGCACGACGGTACGGTCTTCGTTCTGCCGGCCGGCCCCCTTGGTTATTCGTCAGGGTTTGTTGTACTCTGCGCTATCTCCGTCGGGGTTTTTTACGCAGGATGCTTGGGAATGCTACGCTTCTCTGTCGGCGGCCCCTGCTTCCGCCACACGACGCCGCGCTGTGTCGTTACGGACCCTGCTTACGTCACGCACCGACGCGCTGTGCCGCGCGCGGGGTCTTCTCAGTCCAGTCCTTCTGCCGGTCCTCTTCGGGGTGCTGCTGCAAGTGCTGCCGCCTTGCATGGGCGCAGGACTGGGACGTTGCTGGCCAGTGCATCGGTTCCGCCTCGCACTTCTGTTCTTGCCCCTTTCATCCCCTCTGTCGGGGCTGGCCGGCCTTCCACTTCCGGCCGCCCTTCGAAGGGGTCAGCCCCGCGCCGGCCTGGGGTTGGGGTGGCCCGCCCTTTTCGACGAGGTTGGGGGGGGCGGGAGTAGAGGAGGTCAACATGGCGCTCATGCCCGCACGGCCCGTACCGGGGGTACCTCCACGTCAACACAATGTGTAGTTCTCTGGGTCGGCCTCCTTGTTCTTCTTCTCGCCTGGGCGTACCGGGTCGCTCCCCTCCTCTCGGGTGCTCCCTCGGGTTGTTTTCGCCCTTGCGCCCCTCGGTAGCCGCGAGGGACGATGGGGGCGGCGGGTTGCGCGGAGGGGTCTCACCTGGAGGTGGACGTCCAGACCCCCACTCCACTCTTGTCACCGACAACGGCCCATCTCTTCAGAGGTGGCCCACGTGTTCACTTCCATGCCCGAGCTGGGTAGCGTCGAGGGAGTTGACCGCCGGTCACCCGGTTTTCCTCTCCCGTGTCTTTCTGGTTCCGTCGCCGACCTGCGACGCGATGCGACCGGTGGTGGATCTGTCGGCCCTCAACGGGCACATCGTGCACACACGGTTTCGGATGCTGCCGGTACCCCTGGTACGCCTGGCCCTGTGCCCTCTGTCGTGGGTAGTGTCGCTGGCCCTCCAGGATGTGTCTTCGCTCGTTCCTCTCCATCCTCGCTTCCAGCGATTCTTGGCCGTTCGGACTTCCGGTCGTGTGTTCCTGTTCGACGGCCTTCCCTTCGGTCTCCACATCGCGCCGCAGATCTTCTCCGCACTGGTGGGGCAGGCTCTGGGTCCTCTCCTCAGGAGCGGGCTCCAGCTCCTGTTTTCCTTGGCCGTTTGGTTGGTAGTTTCCGACGCCCTCGGCCTGTGCATTGGCGACGCCCTCACAGTCGTTCGCAACATCGCACGGTTAGGGTTCCCCTTCGATGTTCCCAAGTCACGCTTGACCCCGTCGCGTGTCGTGCCATGGGTCGGTCTCGCATGGGTTTTGTCCGGCGCTACGGTGACCCGGGGTCTGCCGGCCGCGGTGCACCTTCGGTGGACGGTCCTCGCCGTGTTGCACTCGGTCTCCCTCCCGGGGTGGCTCTACTCGTTCGTGGGTTCGCTGCATTGGGCCGCTCTGCCCCTTCCCTTAGGGAGCCTCTGGCTACGCCGCCTCCTCCTCATGGGCACCGCGGTGTTTCCGTTGCCCCTATGGATCGGCTCCTGCCGCTCCCGCGTCCCGATCGCCGACGCTTCGGTCGCTGGGTTGCTCGGGGCTCGCTCTCTGCGGCTGTGCCCTGGACCGCCCCCCCCCGCCGACGGTCTGGGTAACCACAGATACGTCGAGCGCGGTTGGGTGAGGTTCCCAATCGAACCTGGGACGTCCACTTCCCGGCAGATGGGTGGGTCTCCCTCCTCTTACCCGTCTATGCCCTCGGATTGTTGGTTCCTTTGTTCTTCCTGCGGGACCACACGCTGGCCCTTCGGGGTAAGTCGGTGGCCTTCGGGTTGGACAAGACAAGCTGTCCCCTGTTTCCTTATGCGGGGGTCCTCCAGGTCGTTGACTCTATTGGGGGTCTCGGTGGAGTTGTTCTTCCTCGCGGACCGACACCCCTTCTCCTTGCATGCCTCCTCCCTGCCCGGGCCTGCCACCCTTTGGGCGGCCGCCCTGTCGAGAGGGCAGGGCGTTCTTGTAGAATGGGCGATGAAACGGACTGTGTTCGCCGACCTCGCGGCTTCCTGAGGTGTTCCGGAGGTCGCCTTGTTCGCATCGGGGGTGCCGCGCCAGTTGCCTCTGGACCTCTCCCTCCAACCTCGCGCTCCGGGGGGGGTCTGGACGCTTTCATGGTCGCCTGGTCCAGGTGGCGGTCGATATCCATCTTTCCGCCACCAGACGCGCTGTTGATGTGCCCAGTCCTCGCGAAGCTGCGGCTGTACCACGGCTGCGTCTGGCTCCTCGCGCCTCTGTGGCCGGCACGGACTTGGTCCGCCCGGTTGCCGCGGTGGTGCCCGAGTCCGGTCCCTCTACCTGTCTCCGGCTTCCACTTGGGCTAGGTTGGGGTCCTGCGGACCTCTTTGGCCTTCGCATCGTGCTTGTTCATGAGGCACGGTGGCTCCCGGTCCCCGGCCGGGCCCTGACTGCCTTCCTGCAGCGTTCCTGGCCGTCTTCTCCTTGGGGGACTTACGGGTCTCGCTGAAGGTCTTTTACTAGGTGGCTACAGGCCACTCGCCTGCCAGTTGGCTCTCCTTCCCTCGTCCTACGCTCCTTGTTTCTCCTCTTCCGTACACGTCGCTTTCCAGTCGACGCTATACGTACCCACTTGTCTGCCGTCCGGGGGGTTCTTTGGGTCCGTCGCTGGGCTGGTCGTTCCGCCACAGGTGCTGGATTCCTTCCTGACGGCTGCCTTCCGGGATCGACCGCCTCCGCGCCAGGTCCCTCCGCTGTGGGATCTGGGGCGGGCTCTGGTCCTTCTGGCTTCCCCCACGTATACAAGGGCCGCTACGCCGGTTCCGTTGCTCGGGCGTCCACTCTTCCTTGTCGCTCTGGCCACTGGGGATCGGGTGTCTGCACTAGCGGCATTGTCACGGCCCCGGGACTGCGTGCGATTCTCCCAGTCCTTGCATGGCGTCTCGTTCGCCTCCTCCCCACCTTTTGTTACCACGCATGGGAGGGAGGCCCCCGTTTTCCAGCCTTTCGCCGTCCGGGCTTTACGGCGTGGGCATCCTCGCCATGTGTTGTGCCCGGTGTCAGCCTTGCACTCCTCTGTTGCGTCTGTGGCGCCGCCTTCGGGTACTGCTGTGTGGGTGTCTCCTCGGACAGGTGGGAGGCTCTAGCAGGTGCAGCTGGGCCGCCACGTTTGTCGGACCGTTCGTGCCCGTTACCCTGTTTGTAGGGGTTCTGCGCGCGATGTCAGATCCTTTGCTGCCTCCTTCCGGTTCCTGCCACATCGATCCTTCCCTGCCTTCGCCTCAGCGGTTTTGTGGTCTTCTATCAATTCCTTCATCTCCTCCTACCTCTCCGTGTCCAGTGTTCGACCCCCTCGGCCGGTGATTGCTCTCGGGGGTCGTGTTTCCTGGTGCTCTGGCGAAGATCCCTGGTCTTCCCCCCTTGTCCCTCGTTCTTTTCCTTTGTTTTTTTGACAAGGGGGGGGGTGTATGGGTTTGCAACACTGGATTGCAAGTTTGGGATTATGTATTGTTCCAGTACATAAGTGTTTTTGCCACATTGAAAATTGTGTTTTGTTCTTGTGTTCAGTGTTTTTGTTGGTTTTTGAAGAAAAGGGATTTTGGGTACAGTACCTTTTTGGTTTCAGACAAGTCTATGTTTTTGCATTACTATGAATGACGGGCATGTGTTAAAACTGTTCTTTTTAGCTACTCCTCAGTTTTTCACTCTTTTATTAAACTCTCTTGTTTAAATTGTGTCTTTGTCATTCGTAATTTTGTTTTATGCATTGTTTTTTTTTGGTAGGTTGGGCTTGGATGTCCTCCTCCTATTTGTTATGCAGCCTTGACGTTGGATTTGCCAAGACTACTAACAAATTGGGAGGTTTGACGTACCTCCCAACCTACCAAATAGGAAAACCTTCTATTTGGTAGTAGTCTTGGAAAATCCAACGTACATAATACCCTCCCTCACGCCGGACCCCTGCCCATCCGCGTTCTTCTGCTGACGTGAGATGTGATGACAAGAGAGGGTCGCTCATGCGCACGTTCGACAGGGATCTGCACTTGACGGAACACAGGATGGGCCTTAAGCGGTAACTAAGGTAAACCCCTTTTTCTTCTCTTCTATGCTTGTTTCACCTTCGGTGGTAGTTTTGGTTAATGTACAACGTCTCCTAGAGCAAGATAAGGAGTAGACTCTAGACGTTTTCTTTTTAACCGCGGTTGGAATGACGACATAGCAGTCAAAATAGACAAGTCGTCATTGCAATTAGGTTAATAGCCTTGACGTTGGATTTTCCAAGACTACTACCAAATAGTAGGTTTTCCTATTTGGTAGGTTGGGAGGTACGTCAAACCTCCCATTCTAGCATGGGAAAACTCTATTAGTTCTAGTGCTGGTGCCTGTTTGATGGGAATAGTAGACACTGCATCAACCGACTCCACTGTTAGTACCCCCCCAAAGTATTTCCCCAGCACCTCTGCTTTCTCCTTATCAGTTTCTGCTCTATTCCCATCATCCAAGTCTCCTATCAGTTCTGGGATACCTACTCTTCTTGTTAACTTTTCCTGAATATACTTCCAGAATATTTTTGGATTATCCTTATCCTTCACATTTCTAGCAATCTCTCTCTCCCTCTCCTTCACCCCCCTCCTTGTCTCCCACCTTATTTTATTGTTTATTTGTCTGTGTTCCAGATCCACTTCTTTAGCTTCTATACTAGACTCCCTGTTCTTTTTTAACAATTTTAGTCTTTCCCACAATCGTTTCTTTCTTCTAATCAATGTCCAAAGCTTTCTTTTCATTGGCAATTCTGGGTTCGTTCTTTTCCTCAATTTTGTTTTATCCTTATATTCCCTTACTGGTACACTTTTGGATACAGCATTCTCCAGTTTAACTCTAATTTTCGTGCACATTCCTTCAGCGTCTTCACCGTTCAAGTATTCCCCCCAGTCAATGTCCAAACACCGTCTCAGCAGCTCATAATCTGCTCTATCATACATGTCTATTTTTTTTATTGCTTCTATTATTCCTCTCTGTTTTAATATTGCAACTAAAGCTTATACAGGCATGGTCACTACGACCTATAGGGCTATCCACATTGACATGTTCCACTATATCCTCCTCATTGCTAAAAATCAAATCAAGTGCACTCCCCTGCGTCCCATCTCTATATCTTGTCATCTCTATAATATGTTGCGTTAAAAAACAATCTCTCACTTTCTCTATAAACTTATTTTCCAGGCTACCCTGTCCTGCTGGAGTAGTACAATTTGCCCAGTTGATCCTTGGCAAATTGAAATCTCCAATCAAAATTTTATATTTGTTCTCTCTATTATCTATTTCCTCCATTGCTTTCAATAGGTTATCATCCTCTCCCCTACTATTATTTGGGCTTCTATATATAGAAGCAATTAGAATTGATCCTCTTGCACATTTTACTTCAATACACAAATACTCACAATACTGCTGTCTCATATCCACCTCATTAACCTTGAGCTCTTTTCTTACATAAATAAACAGTCCTCTTCCGACCTCTGCTCTAATAGCATTTCTCTCATATAACTCAAAACCCTCCAAACTATACTCCACCAGTTCCCTTTCAATTCTAGCATTTTTTGGTCTTACTTCCTGTAAGGCTATGACATCAGGTTTTTCCTCTTCATCCTGCAACCTACATATCAGTTCTCTTTTCTTGTCCTGGGTAAACACATCCACATTACTAAACATAATCCTTAACCCATATACCATTCCTACGGGAAACCAGAGCCAAATTTCTAAATTACGTCACTGTCTTTTTTTAATCTACAAACTCGCTAAATCCGAGCCAACTTTTGCCAAAACTTGGCTGAGGTTTTCCAAAAATCGGGTTTTAGGGGTTTGCAATTACGGGAAACCCGAGCCAAATTTCTAAATTACGTCACTGTCTTTTTTTCATCTACAAACTCGCAAAATCCGAGCCAACTTTTGGCCAAACTTGGCTCGGGTTTTCGAAATGTTGGGAATTATGCATTTAAAATTCATTAAAACCCGAGCCAAGTTTTGATAACAAACGCTGTTATCGCCGTTCTACGTATTTAACCCCTCATTTTCCCTGTTCTTCATAGCCCTCCCCACTATCGGGCGGCGTGTCTTAAAATCGTTGGATAATGGGGAAAACGGATTTGCAGAGGCTTCTAATTACTTCCAAACAGTAAATATTGATCAAAATTAACACAGAAAACTAGGCTACTGTATACATTGGAGCCCCCATCCTAGCTGCTAATTGGTTCCGCAGAAATAGAGCTAGGATTGAAACAGCCAAGATCGGGGCACTGTTCATATGGGGAAAATTCAATCGGTTCCGTGCTCATGCCAAAATTTGCGTCTTTTTCTATTTTTTGCCTATGAAAAAATGTTTTATTGTACACAAATTAAATTTTATGCATTATACTGTATCATATAATACACCATAGAATAAGTTTTTAATAACTAGAATAAAAGGCCCAATATCTAAACAATTACCGCACTTTTTCCCAGTGTTAGGCTATGAAAACATGTTTTTTGTCTAGGCTACATCAAGTAGCCTAGGCCTAAATCTTATGCATTGTAAATAATAATGTAGACATGGCTAAATGACAGTCCTAACCATAAATACTGTAGATTGGGGCATTGTTTCTATCATGCAAATTTTTTTAGGCCTAGGTTCTAAATTCGTCCAGCCACCCCTCAAGTACCCATTTCGCCCCAAATACATCCAATAAATACATATTATGAGGAAAAGACGTATAAATACGTATTATGAGAAGATTACTTACCACACAGATTTTATTATAAATCATTGTCATATTTAGCCTAGCCTAGGCTAACATCGTCTAGGCTAGGCATTTCAATCGCTTTCGTCCGACATGGACTGGTCTTTGCTGTGTTTTGAGCATGAAATTCCTTCATTGCTACCACCAGGCCAACCATCCCTATCACTAGATGTACTAGAGGTTATAATAAACGCGAGAGATTAGGGGTTCAGGCACAAAAAAGCTTGGAAACGGTTGTTTTGTCAACACAGATACTAGCTAAACTGCAAGCGTCTGCTTAGTGATGACGTCATACAAAGATGGCGGCATCTTGCGCATTTGACTATCGGATCTCGGATTCACTCGGATTTCGTCTCTAAACGGCAAGCTACTGGCAGATTCTTTCGTTATGTTAAAACAAAATTATTGTTTTTGTTTGTTTTCTAGTTTTATGTCGAGATTTTCGTTATTTTTGCAATTTTTTCGGGTTTCGGCTGGGATTTTGATGCGAGAATTGAGGCTTTTGGCGCGAGAATTGAAATGGGGAATATTTGGTGTGTGGTGCGAGAATTGAATCAACGAAGACCGGTGTAGCGAAGATGGGGGCTCCACTGTACATACTTTGAATATTTTTTTTACATTAATACAAAAAAAAAAAAAAAAAAATCAGTTTCCGTGTATACTGAACCATCACAAAACACGCTAAAAGGGGTGTTTTGAAGGGGGGAGGTCGGGGGGGATAGTGGGGGAGGGGTAGTATAACTGTAGATTTACCGCTGCCGCCCCCACACCCCCGCTTTGACTTAGATTTTTGGTGTACAGTATTTGTCTGTGAAGTGGGTATTTTTCAATATGTTGATAACGAAAATCCTCCATGTGGACTATATGGAGAAAAATATGGCGAATCTATTGGTGCCTATTTTCCCTAATAAATTGTTTCTCATAACGCTGCACTAGTGTCGTTGAATATAACCCTGCTGGCAATAGGCTATATATGATGATGACAATATGTCATGGGGGGGTGAGGGGGGGCAAAGCCCCCCCTTGTTACAATATTGGTAATAATATTGTAAGCTAAATATATAATCTACAGGCGAGCCGATATCAAGGGAGGTTTAGGAAGCCATGCCTTGATATCGGCTCGCCTGTAGATTATATATTTAGCTTACAATATTATTACCAATGTAGTCTAGAATCGCCAAAAACGGATCTTCACCACTCTCGACAGCTTTCTTGATTAGTTTCTTCGCCGTCTTGACCGCTGATTCTGCTTTACCGTTAGACTGGGGATGATGTGGGCTGCTCGTTCGATGTTCAAAGTCATACTTCTCCGCGAATTCTTGAAATTCTTCACTGCTGAACTGCGGACCATTGTCACTAACTAGTACATTTGGCAGTCCATATCTTGCAAAGTGCGCCTTCAACTTCCTGATAACAGCGCTTGACTTGGTGCTTTCCAGGTAGTCAACTTCCCAGAAATTACTGAAATAGTCCACTGTAACAAGATAGTTGTGACTCTTGATTGTCATAAGGTCTACACCTACTTTCTCCCATGGTCGGCTGGTTTGCTCATGAGTCATCAGAGGTTCTTTTTGTTGAGCTGTAGAGTATGTGTTACAAATTTCACACTCTGAAATGAATTGCTTCATCTCTGCATTCATTCCTGGCCAAAACAAACATTCTCTTGCGCGTCGTAGACAACCTTCAACTCCCATATGTGACGAATGTATAGCGGACTTCATCTTCTGACGTAGACTGGTAGGAATTACAACACGTTCTCCCTTGAAGATCAATCCATCTTGAAATGACAGCTCTGCTCGTACATTAAAGTATGGTTTCAGTATGGTCTCTACTTCACTCTTGTCTTCTGGCCATCCTTTGAGAATTATCTCCTTCAATAGTTGCAATGCTTCATCTTCCTCAGTTGCTCGACGGATTTCTTGCAATCGTTCACTTCGGATGGGTACGTAGTCTGTCATGTTGATCTGTTCAAACACCTCTTCCTGCATATCTCTTGTGTTTTGCAGATAAGCTCTTGATAGAGTGTCGGCTAGATACATTTCTTTGCCCTTCTTGTGAACAATCTCGACATCATACTGTAGTATCCTCATCAACATCCCTTGCAGTCGTCTTGGTACACTTGACAACGGCTTATTTTGGATAGCTTCTAGAGTTTTATGGTCGCTCTGGATTGTCGTCTTCCTCCCAAAACAATACTGATGAAACTTGTTCAGTGCAAAGACGATTGCCAAAGTCTCCTTCTCTATCTGCGCATATCGTGTCTCCGTGTCAGTCAGTGCTCGACTTGCAAATGCGATTGGTTTACCCTCTTGAAGTAACGCTGCTCCTAAACCTTTTTGAGATGCATCACATTGAATCTCCAACTTTTGCTCTGGGTTGTAGTACTGTAAGATGGGTGTTTGGGTCATCATCTTCTTGATCCTCTTGAACGCCTCATCGTGTTCTCTTGTCCACTTCCACTCGGTGTCCTTATGGGTCAGCTTCCTCATAGGCTCCATGACATCCGATAGACTGGGTAAAAATTTGCTCAAGTAGTTCACCATTCCAGACAGTCGTCGTACTGCAGTCACATCCTCTGGTGCTTGCATCTTCACGATTGCTTCAATCTTCTTTGGGTCAGCCATCAGACCATCCCGCGAGATCTTGTGACCTAGAAATGTGATTTCTGTACTACCAAGCTCAGTCTTTGCTCTGTTCAGCCTCAGACCCTTTGCTCGGCATCTGTCCAGTAGGTTTCTCAGCTTTGAGTCATGATCCCTTGCAGCTTCTTCATCAGTGTCACCAACTCCAAAGACCAAAATGTCATCAGCAACACAAATTACGCCTTGTAGATCATCGAGAACCAGTTGTAGCTTCTTCTGAAAAATTTCGCTGCTTACAGCCAGACCAAAAGGAAGTCTGTTCCACCTGTATCTCCCATACGGTGTTTGAAATGAAGCCCTCTG
Organism: Paralithodes platypus; assembly: GCA_032716605.1. NCBI lineage: Eukaryota > Metazoa > Arthropoda > Malacostraca > Decapoda > Lithodidae > Paralithodes > Paralithodes platypus. The sequence continues at coordinate 58,401,283 of CM064582.1, forward strand.
AATCATAAGGGGACCAACTGACATTTTTTTAATTTCCGCGCCAAGCATGTGGCGCCATAGCCCAACCTCTCCCCTACACACTGGTAGTCGTTTGGTACCCTTAACCCTCTCACCACGGAAGGCCTCTTGAACGCCCATAAAAAAGCATATAACAGGTTCCCGGAAGGCCTCTTGAACGCCCAGTGGTTGAAAGCCTGTGAGCTTCGTGTGCGAGGCGTCGGTCCGACGCATGTAAACAACAGCCGGCAGGACCGACGCCCCGCATCTCCGGCCACAAGAAGGAGAGCGTCGCTTGTTCGTGTGTGCCTGTATGTTGTTGTTAAGTATCGAAAAGTGGTGTAAAGTGGCTGTTTTGGCCATAAAGTTATCTCCAATGAAATCATCATCACAGCTCAACCAGTTGACTTAGAGAGCTCTACTTAATGCCATTCTACAGGTAAATAACACAGCTACGCTTGGGGATGCGCGGGAATGCGGGAAGCAGTCTGATTAACGAATATACGGTAGCCTAGCCTAGACGTTTTTCGGCCAAAACACCCGGGTTTCGAGGAATATATATATAATACATAGCCGGGGCTGGAGGGTTAAGACGAAAACTGTAAGAGTGAGAGTCCTGGACGTTAAGGTAACTTTTTCGTCTTTCGGAAACACTCACCAATATCCTGGGAAAAATATAACGTGACACAAGGGGTCCAAACGACACTCAGTTAATCCCTCCATACTCTCACTCTCCCGTACGTAAAAGTACGTTCACTTACCCATACCCTTGTACTTACCTGTTAATTATTAACTACTTACCTGCCTTACCTGGAGTATGGAAATTGGAGGCTTGTGGGTGGGAATGATGGAAAATTACGTACACTACCCAATATCAGTGCATTATTATCTTTAAAAGAAAAAACTAGTGGTCAAAGTGCTGGTAATGTTAGATTTTGGCCATTTTGGCCATTCAAAAAAGGGGATAATTTTGGTTTGGGTATTTTTACTAAAAATATAGACGTGGAACCCCCTATTTTTACATGCTGGGATGAAAGAGTAGTGTTTCAGCTACCTTCAGTAAAAATATGAAGAGGGCACCTTACCGGGTTAAAGAGTTACACATATTTTGAACTGCTAAACTTTGACCTTGATTTTCTCAGAAGTAAGAAAATGTTGGTTGGTCCCCTTATGATTCGGAGGGCTTCATATGTTGTCAGCTTGCGTGATTCTTCATCCAACACACAGTGCCAGTAGCCATTCTTGAGGTCAAGCTTGGAGAAAACTTTGGCTTTTGCAAGGTCGGGCAGAATGTCGTCGATTACCGGTAGAGGGTGCATCTCTCTTATGAGTGCTTTGTTCAGAGCTTGAGGGTCAATGCAAATTCTCAGATCCCCCGACTTCTTGGTTCCTGCTACCATTCAACTTACCCATTCTGTAGGCTCGTCGACCTTAGTAATGATATTTTCCTGCTCCAACTGCTCCAGTTTCTCTTTAACCTTCAACTTGATGCTCAATGGTACTCTACATGAAGGAATTGCAATAGGTTGCACCGACTCATCCACTGTTAGATGAACATTTCCTGGTATCTTGCCAACTTCATCAGCAAATACGTCTTCGTAGTCTGTTAGGATGTCATTCATTGCACAGATGTTTTCATAGTTAACTGTGATGAATCCCATCTTCTCAGACGCTCGCTTACCAAGAATTGGTGTAACAACCTGTTTTACAACAACAAACTCAACAGAATAGTACCTTTGTGGTTGCTTGCAGTTGCGGACATCAATCCTACACTTTCCCAACGGCTGAATTGTAGTAGAGTTCCACATTTGAAGAGTTGACTCACACGGCTGTAGCTCTGCGTCCGGTACCAGATGACTTGGAATGGCATTCACACTTGCCCCGCTGTCGATCTGGAACTTCACTTTATTACCGTTGACCATGAGATTAGCCATTATGTGTTTTCCTCTGGATCCGGTCGATACGTTCATGATGTATTCCCGTCCTCTTGAGTTATCTTCTGAGTCGTCGCTTTCTTCTGTGTCTCCATCTTCTACCGCATGGACTCTGCGCGATGTCTTCTTTTTACCTCCTGTCGCTGCGCTTCTTGGTGCTCCGCCGGTCGCTGCATTACTTGGACATTTCTTGGCATAGCGTCCCATTTTCTTGCATTTATGACATTTGGCATCAGTTGCAGGACAGTTCTTCTTACCCCAATAATGTGCTAAACCACACCAGTCGCACTGCGTGAGGTTAGGCTTAGTCTTTGTTGTTTGTGGATTACTCTTCTTCTTGGGTTTGAAGAAGAAGAGTAATCCACAAACAACAAAGACTAATAATTAACCTACCTCACCTAGTCTTGTAATACCATATCAATAGATTTGACTAATATACCTCATCTACTTCATATCTCATATTTACATACTAATAGATTAATATTCTAACAAAATTAATCACATTCCATACTGTACTAAAACACTAATTACTGTACCGGTAACATACTGTATACAGTACAGTACCAGTAACTTAACAAATCATAGTACTGTACAATTTTATAAATCATATTGGTACTATTATTACTCTAGCTCATGTGCCATAATAGAATAAGCATTACTTAATAATCCTAGGGGACCTCAAAATGTCAAAATATAATTATTCTTATAATACCAATTTCACTGGTAGCTATCTTCTCAAAAGAGAGAGGATGTTACAATATTGGTAATAATATTGTAAGCTAAATATATAATCTACAGGTGAGCCGATATCAAGGCATGGCTTCCTAAACCTCCCTTGACGACAAGAAGCATGTAACCAGACTCCCCCAATATATGTGAACCCCTATCCAGTGTGTCTCATTAAGAACCCGATATATATACCCATATCAACACCCCTCAACATATTATTGTATCCAAAGGCAGTCAAAATAGACGGGAACATGATGGCAAACGTCTGACGTCTCCCCCGCCGCCGCCGCCGTCATGTTTACATTTTTCGTCGCCGTGGTTAAGTTTGCATCTATTTTGACGGCGATTTTTTTCGGTAATTTGCCCCCTGCTTTTAATATATATGATAATGACAATATGTCTGGGGGGGGGGGGTGAGGGGGGGCAAAGCCCCCCTCAATATATTGTATCCAAAGGCAGTTAAAATAGACGGGAACATCATGTCAAAGGTCCGACGCCACTACGCCTAGTGTAAACAAGGGTGGCGGTACGCCCGAACTTAACATTCTTGCCCCTATTTTCCCTAATAAATTGTTTCTAATAGGGCAGATGTAGGTTAGTGTCCTTGAAGATTATCAGTAACGTTTCACTCTTGGGTTGGAGAGTTGCACAGAATAGGGGTGGGATTGTGTTGCAAGATGGGTGCCACGTACCCTACGTAGAGGAGGTGGTAGTCACTGGGAGAGCTCTGAGGAACACTGATTATTGTAGTAGCGATAGAATAGCAAGAGAGCTGAAACATTGCGGCAAAGAGAGTTGGTGAGTGGACGGGAATTAATGATACGAAAGGCCTTCCTTTCTACTTTGTCTAGGGGTGTGGTGTGAGAGGATAACCTAAGGGTTTATTTTTTGGTTGATTGTTCCATTTTTTTTTTTTTTTTTAGCCTAGGATAGTTTCCTCCCTAGACCTCCATCAAACTTTAAAAGTATCCATTAGATCCCCCTTCTAGATTAATTGGGATGGATGTTGGCCTAGTGTCCGGGCGTACGGTCGTCATGTTTACATAGGTCGATCGGCGTGGTTAACTTCGCGTCTATTTTATGATATATGATGATGACAATATGTCATGGGGGTGAGGGGGGGCAGAGCCCCCCTTCAACATATTATTGCATCCAATGGCAGTCAAAATAGACGGGAACATGATGGCAAGCGTCCGCCGCCGCTCCGGCTCCGCGTAGTGTAAAGAAGGCTGGCGGTACGCCCTAACTCTACATGCTAGCCGATTAATTTGTAAATTTTTCGGTAGAATAATGTCCCCGCCAAAGGCCGGTTCTTCTAATATTACAGGCTCACTATCGTTAGCCAGGAAAAAATTTGAGACCACGAGAGCACGAAAGGTCTTAATATTGACGAAGAAATGGGGCGAAAGGTCTTAAAATCGACAAACTAATGGGGAAAAACATCTTGAAATCTGAAAAGTAATGGAGCTTAACATAAGGAAGAAAGGAGACCAGAAAAACGACCCATTTCCCCTTAACTCTTACTAAAAAATGTACCGGGAAGGATGTAGTACGGTCGCCATGTTTACATAGGCCGCGCACTTGCAGTTAAGTTTCCGTCTATTTTGTCGGCTATTTTTTTTTTATTTGCCCCCTGCTGGCAATAAGTAAGCGCTGTAGTAGAATAAAGGAACCCCTGCCAAAGGATAAGTCAGAAATAGAGAAATTTGAGTGCGTAGTGTGCAAAGGCGAGCTTGTGTTAAGTGATGATCCTGTGGCTGTGAATTTTGGAAATGAGTCTTTGGAGCTGGTGAACAAGTTTTGTTACCTACAGTAAGAGATACCATCTCTGCCGGTGGTGGGGCTGAGGCTGCCACTGTTGCTAGAATTAGGTGTGGCTGGGGGAAGTTCAGAGAACTGATGCCAATCCTGACCATGAAAAGAATGCCTCTCCCTCTGAAGGGAAAGGTGTATGCCTCATGTGTTAGAAGTGCAATGACGTATGCCTCAGAAACATGGGCTGTTAAAGTAGAGGATGTCAACAGAATGGAGCGTAATGAGATGAGAATGGTGAGATGGATGGTGTGGGGCCAGGCTACAGGATAGAATAACAAATGTTGAGCTGAGGAGACGTTTAGGTATAAAGAGTATTAACGAGGTGATGCGTACAAGTAGACTGGGATGGTATGGACATGTGGAGAGAATGGATGAACAAAATTGGGTGAAAAAATGCAGGTCTGTGATTGTGGAGGGAGCTGCACCAAGGGGTGGACCGAGGAAGACCTGGGATCGGACTATACGCGCCGATCTCAAATCCAAGAACTTGACAAGTGAAGCAGCCCTTAACAGGGTTTCCTGGAACGCCACCATTAGGGCAAGAGACTGAAACTGCACGTACTGTATGTGTGGAACACTCAGTCTTAAAATGTTATGTATGTATGTATAGGCCTAGGCCTATATGATAATGACAATAAGTCTGGGGGGGGTGAGGACCCCCTCAACCCATTATTGTATGCCACGGCAGTCAAATTAGACGGGAACATGATCGTGAGCGTTCACGTAGTGTAAGCAAGGCGGGCGGTACACCCGAATACTAGGGGAGAGCGGTGATGGTTCGGCCATTTCTTTTTTAAATATTTGTAGAAATTCCGGTTTAAGCAGTAGTATAATCTAGTTGATGTTAAAATGTTGCTTAGTTATTTGGTTGTTTAGCCTAATTATTTCAAACCCTTAGCTCTTTTCAGTTTTGAGCTATAGTTCCCGAAACACAAGTTTCTAAATCATCCGAACCTTCCCTACCAGTGGTGATGGTTCGGTCAGAAGGGTGGGATGGTATGGCCACGTGTATTAATTGGCATAATCTTAAAATTATGTGAGTTGGATTGGCTAAAATCAGGAATTTATCAATTAAAAAAACATTTTATTGTGCCAAAGTACAAAATTAACTTCATAATCCAAATTAACCTCTGCATACAGTATTTGCTAAATATAATAATATATTATAACTGAATTAAGCTTCACCAGAATTATGTATAATTTAGTTAGCCTCTTACTGTTTGCTTTAAAATAATGCATAATTGGCCCTATCTCTCTCTCTCTCACACACATGCACAACATTTGACTCCAACATCCAAAATTATATCTTCATAATTGTTCCAAAACATATATACTTTAAACAAACAAAATTAATCAACATTATGGATAATTAACATTTTACTCTGCATAAAGTTATGCATAATTCACCTCATATATAGGCATATATATATCTCTATCATACACACATTCACTCGATCTTTATAATTATCTCATACACCAGTTCTCTCTCACATATTCACTCCAATCTATCCTGTAGTCTACTTTCGTTCTCTCTCAAACATCTGTAAAAATAGGCATGTGTAATATTTGTTAATAGTTTGAAGTTTATTTGACTCCCTCAAAGTTATGCATAGATAATTAATATATTGCTTTATACATTGCTTCGTCGTCTCGATACTCTGGACTATCAATGCATTATTGTTACTTTGGCTGATAATGTTTGCTTCATAATACAATATACCGAAACTCAATATGCTTTGTAGTATCATGATTCGAGACTTTAGTACAAAGATTCATCTGTTTCAATAGTTCATATGCTTTGATCTCGAAGTTTCATACCTTAATCATAATTGTTTTATAGAGAACAACATTATTACTAGTCAGTTAAACTATAGCAGTCGAAGGAATAACATTAAACCACCACTACTGCTACCTCGTGTATCCTTATACCTTCAACCAAATACTACAGCATGTAATTTATCAATAAATAAAATAATTGATACATTCACATCTATTGTCCCCCTATATTATAGATAAAGCGGGATAGTTCGACCACTGGCGAACCATCACCACCCTCAACTGGCCGAACCATCCCGAATTTAAATAGTTAATTGTTGGGTACTCTCAACTTTCACACAAGAGAGCTTAGCATTCGTTTTTTACGGCAATATCTTCTAAATGCAACACAGATTCACCATAATAATGCATAACTCGCTGGTTGACATGCTCATGGAGGTAGAGCTTACGATATAAACTGAAAATATAACATAGGAGGTGCAAAAAAACACAAAATCTGATCTGCATCGAAAAGTGTGGCGATTGTAGGCCCGAAAGTCTGTGTGACTGACGTAAACAAACTCTTGCACATTCACGCAAGATCTCGCGGCCTTAGGTCCCATACGATTCTCAGGAAATGCACTGTCCGAACCATCCCACCGTCCGAAGCATCACCGCTCTCCCCTACATCATTGCCAATGTACCTAACAGCTGACCGTTGGATACAAGGTCCCATGACGCTTGGGCCGTGGTAATTACCATAAGGGGAGATGGGTCGGGTTGCTGGTCCCTCTTCCCCCTCATGTTTAGCCCCATTACTTTTCAGGTTTTAGACGTTCGGCCCATTAGTTTGGCGATTTTAAAATGTTTCGCCTCATTTCTTTGTCAACATTAAGACCTTTCATGCTATTTAGGTGTCGATTTTTTGTCCTGGCAAACAACAGTGAGCCTGTAATTATGGAATAATCGGCCTTTGGCTGGGACATTTTTTACTGAAAAATGTACTCATTAATCTAGAAGGGGGATCTAATGGATGCTTTTTTAAGTTTGATGGAGGTTTAGGGAGGAAACTAAAAGAAGAATAAAAAGATACATTAATGAGCAAATACATAAGCCCATCCTCCCTTAACCTTTAAAATGAGAAATTGCCCAAGGGGCTAGGGTAGTTATTTGTGAATTTCTAGCCTTGGATTCTGACAGAATTAGTTATACTGTATTTACGATATACAGTAAAGTATTATATATTTTTTTCAATGTGCTTTTATTTTACATATATGATGAATATATGAACCTTGAAGAGCGCTATAATAAGTGGGGAAAGCATTTGGGTGGTAAAAAACGGTGAATACAGTATTCGCCGCCCGGTCATTTCCTCAGGCGGGAGGTGGGCTGACCTACATCCTCCCTCCTCCACCTCTCTCGCAATACTGAAGCCAGCGGGTGAAGTCTCAGAGTTATATAACGACTCTTATACAATCCACTTGTGCTACGAAACCGCGGGAGAGAAATTCACCCGAAAAATAACCAATAAATGAAAATAAGAGGAAAAATAGGTGATAATTGAGGAGGGGGGTGAGAAACATATGGATGAGTGGTAGGAAGTACTAGAGGGGAAATATCTCACCTAATGACATATTCCTTTGTTTTGAGAGCCCCTGGGGTGTTTTGGAAGAGTTTTTTTATGCTCTTGCTTTCGTGAGGCCTATCGCGTTCGCTATGGTGACCCTTCCGTGAGGCCTATCGCGGTTCTTGGGTTAAGATACAGAATGGCTCCCACCCCACCCCCGTGACTTATTGAAATCAGCATCTATTTTGACAGTAGAGCCTGATTAGACTTTAACCCCACAATTTTGGCGCCGATGCCGTCGATAGGGAGAGTTTTGGACAAGGTTACTATTTACCCACCCTCCAGATCCATCAATATTTCTGTGACCTACTGAATTGTCGTATTTTACATATTACATTGCTTTACATGGTGCTGCCAATTCTAGCAATGAGAAGACTCTCTGACTGTCGGTCTTCTATAGAAATATTTGCTTTTCCTTTATTAATCTTTTTATTGTCTCCCCTTACTCTGATTCACGAACAGCATGGGTATGGGGCTGGCACCCTCCAGGTTAGGTTACCCTAATGCTTCAATTGCAAATGTGAATCGGCAAGGCATTCACAGACATTAATTCACCCGCCTTCCACGATACTATTTCTAATGTTTTTATTGGGAGGTTTGACGTACCTCCTTATTGGGAGGTTTGACGTACCTCCCAACCTACCAAATAGGAAAACCTACTATTTGGTAGTAGTCTTGGAAAATCCAACGTCAAGGCTATTAACCTAATTGCAATGACGACTTGTCTATTTTGACTGCTATGTCGTCATTCCAACCGCGGTTAAAAAGAAAACGTCTAGAGTCTACTCCTTATCTTGCTCAAGGAGACGTTGTACATTAACCAAAACTACCACCGAAGGTGAAAAAAGCATAGAAGAGAAGAAAAAGGGGTTTACCTTAGTTACCGCTCAAGGCCCATCCCGTATTCCGTCATGCGCAGATCCCTGTCGAACGTGCGCATGAGCGACCCTCTCTTGTCATCACATCTCACGTCAGCAGAAGAACGCGGATGGGCAGGGGTCCGGCGTGAGGGAGGGTATTATGTACGTTGGATTTTCCAAGACTACTACCAAATAGTAGGTTTTCCTATTTGGTAGGTTGGGAGGTACGTCAAACCTCCCAATTTGTTAGTAGTCTTGGCAAATCCAACGTCAAGGCTACATAACAAATAGGAGGAGGACATCCAAGCCCAACATACCAAAAAACCCAATGCATAAGACAAAATTATGAATGACAAAGAAACACAAGTTAAACAAGAGAGTTTAATAAAAGAGTGAAAAACTGAGGAGTAGCTAAAAAGAGCAGTTTTAACACGTGCCCGTCATTCATAGTAATGCAAAACCATAGACTCGTCTTAAACCAAAAAGTACTGTACACAAAAATCCCTTTTCTTCCAAAACGAACAAAAACATGGAACACAAAAATAAAACACAATTTTCAAGTTGGCAAAAAACACTTATGTACTGTATACATATAACATAATCCCAAACTTGCAATCCAGTGTTGCAAACCCGTACTCCCCCCCCCCCCTTTTCAAAGAAAACAAAGTAAAAGAAAGAGTGACAAGGGGGGAAGACCAGGCAACTTCGCTAGAGCTCTAGGAAACACGACTCCCGAGAGCTATCACAGGCCGAGGGGGTCTAACAATGGACATGGAGAGGTAGGAGGAGACGAAGGTATGGACAGAAGACCACAAACTCGCCGAGGCGACGTCAGGCAACGAACGAGTCTGCAGGAACCGTAAGGAGGCAGCAAAGGACCGCACATCGTGCGCAGAACCCCGACAAGCAGGGTTACTGGCACGAATGACCCGACAAATTTGGCGTCCTATCTGTACCTTCGAGAGCCTCCCACCAGTCCGAGGAGACACCCACACAGCAGTACCCGAAGTCGGAGCCACAGACTCAATATAGGAGTGCAAGGCCTGCACCGGGCACAACACATGGTGAGTATGCCCACGCTTTAAAGCCTGGATGGTGAAAGGCTTGAAAACGTGGGTCTCTCTCTCATTCTTGGCAACAAAATGAGGGGAGGGAGCTAACGTGACGACATTCAAGGACGGGGAGAATCGCATGCATTCCTGGGACCGCGACATGGCAGCTAGTTCAGACACCCTATCCCCAGTGGCCAGAGCGACAAGGAAGAGTGTACGCTCGAGCAACTGAACCGGTGTAGTGTCCCGTGTATATGTGTGAAGCCAGAAGGTCCAGAGCACGCCCCAGATCCCACTGAGGAGGGATCTGGCGCGGAGGCGGGCGCTCCCTGAAGGCAGCCTTCATGAAGGAATCCAGCTCCTTCGGCGGAACGACCAGCCCAGTGACGGACTCAAAGACCTCCCGGATGGCAGACAAGTGGTTACGTATAGTGTTGACTTGAAAGCGACGTGTACGGAAGAGGTGAAACAAGTAGTGTAGGACGAGGGAAGGAGAGCTAACAGTCTGGCGAGTGTCCTGTATCCACCTAGTAAAAGACCTCCAGTGGGACTCGTAAGTCCCCCAAGTCGAAGACGTCCATGAACGCTTCAGGAAGTCAGTCAGGTCCCGTCCGTGGACTGGGAGCCACCGCGCCTCACGAACATCCACGATGCGAAGGCCAACGAGGTCCGTAGGTCTCCAACCTGGCTCAAGTGGAAGTGTGAGAGAGGGAGAGGGACCGGACTCGGGCACCACCGCTTCAACTGGGAGTACCAAGCCTGGGCCGGCCACAGAGGAGCTATGAGCCAGACTCTGCCGCGGTACAGCCGCAGCCTCGCGAGGACTTTGCACATCAACAGTGCGTCTGGTGGCGGAAATATGTATATCGACTGCCACCTGCTCCAGTCTTCCATGAAAGCGTCCGGACCCCCCTCCGGAGTACGAGTCCGGAGGGATAGGTACCGAGGCAACTTGCGCATCTCCTTCGATGCGAACAAGTCGACCTCCGGAACAGGAAGCCGCGAGGTCGTCGAATACAGTCTGTTTCATTGCCCATTCTACAAGAACGCCCTGTCCTCTCGACAGGGCGTCCGCCCATAGGTTGGCAGTCCCGGGCAGGTAGGAGGCGTGCAGGGAGATGTTGTGTCGGTTCGCGAGGAAGAACAACTTCTCGGAGATCCCCAACAGAGTCAAAGACCTGGAGGACCCCTGCTTTTGGATACAGTGGACAGCTGTCTGATTGTCCATCCGGAAGGCCACCGACTGGCCCCGAAGGGCCAGCGCGTGGTCCCGCAGGAAGAACAAGGGAACCAACAGTTCGAGGGCATTGATGTGTAGGTGTGTGTGTCCCACCCATCTGCCGTGATGTTGATGTCCCAGGTTGGATTGGTAACCCCACCCTACCTCGCTCGACGCATCTGTATCCACCCAGATCGTCGGCGGGGGGCCGGTCCAGGGCACAGCCGCAGAGAGCGTGCCCCGAGCAACCCTGTGTCCTAAGTGTCTGTGAATGGTACGCGGGATCGGCATGAGCCGATCCATAGGGGCCAACGGAAACACCTTGTTGCCCATGAGGATTAGGCGGCGCAGCCTGAGCCTCCCTAAGGGAATGGTCAGAGCAGCCCAATTCAGTGAACCCACTAACGAGTCCCAGATCCTCCTCGTGAGGGAGACCGAGTGCAACACGGCGAAGACCTTCCTGCGAAGTTTCACCGCGTTTGGCTGACTCTGGGTTACCGTAGCGTTGGACAGATCCCATTCGAGACCTACCCACGTCACGACACGCGACTGGGTCAGGCGTGACTTGGGAATATTGACTTTGAACCCTAACTGTGTGATGTGTCGAACTACTGTGAGGGTGTCGTGGACGCACTGTTCTAGGGTGTCTGAAACTATCAACCAGTCGTCCAAGTAAAACAGGATCTGGAGGCCGCTCCTGAGGAGAGGATCCAGAGCCTGCTTCACCAGTTTCGAGAAGATCCGCGGCGCGATGTTGAGACCGAAGGGAAGTCTGTCGAACATGAACACACGATCGGAAGTCTGAACGGCCAAGAATCGCTGGAAACGAGGATGGATAGGAACGTGCCAATACGCATCCTTTAGGTCCAGCGACACCACCCACGACAGAGGTCGCAGGGCCAGTCGTACCTGGTGCACCGTCAGCATCCGAAACCGTGTGTTCACGATGTGCCCGTTGAGGGCCGACAGATCCACCACCGGTCGCATCGCGTCGCAGTCCTTCTTTGGTACCAGAAAAACACGGGAGAGGAAAACCGGTTGACCGGCTTTCACCTCCTTGACGATTCCCTGCTCGTGCATGGACGTAATCACGTCGGCCACCTCCGAAGAGACAGGCCGGCTTCGTTGACAAGAGCTGAGTGGGGGTCTGGACTTCCATCTCCAGGTGAGACCCCTCCGTGCAATCTTCCGCCCCCACGTCCCTCGCGGCCACCGAGGGGCGCAAGGGCGAAAACAACCTGTGGGAGCCCCCGAGATGAGGTGAGCGACCCTTTCTGCGAGGCGAGAAGGAGAACAAGGAGGAGACCGACCTGGAGAACCTACACATTTTTTGACGTGGAGGGTCCCCCGGTACGGTCCCTGCGGTCATAAGAGCCACGTTGACCACCTCTACCCCCCCCACCTCGCCGAAAAGGGCGGGTCACCCCATCCCCTGTCCGTCGTGCGTCTGACCCCGTCGAAGTGCGGCCGGAAGTGGAAGGCTGGCCAGCCCCTTCACAGCGGGGATGAAAGGGAGCAGGAGCAGAAGTGCGAGGCGGAACCGACGCTCTGGCCGGCAACTTCCCTTTCCTGCGCCCTTTCTTGGCGGCAGCATTGGCGGCAGCACCCCGAAGAGGACCGGCAGAAGGACGGGACTGCGAAGACCCTGGTCGCGACACAGCGCGTCTTTGCGTGTCGTAAGCAGGGTCCGCTGACAGAGAAGCGTAACATTCCCAAGCATCCTGCGCAAAAAGCCCCGATGTATATAGCTCAGAGTATAACAAACCCTGACGAATATCCAAGGGGGCCTTCCGGCAGAACGAGGACCTTACCGTCTGGCGTTGTCGAGTTGCCTCGCACAAAACCGCCTTCAGCTCGGGAACCAAAGACACCGCGAGCTGAAGGTGGATCCGCCGAACGTGGTCCAAACCCTCGCGAAGATCGCCAGGTGCAGTCGCCTCGATAAGCCTCAGGTGGTGAACAGACGTCTGGAGGGAACCTAAAAGACAAGACAATAAGTTCGCCACCCTCTGCCGCAAGGTAAAATCCCTGTCGACAGAGGACTTATCTGGGTGGGAGAAGAACGGGTTAGCAATAGCACAAATTTCAAGTTTGGGCGCGCTGATCCAGGACCAGAACTTGCCATCCAATCCGCCGACAGATACAAGAGGAGGCAAAAGCAGTGACGACTCCGGGGGAGGGACTGAAACAGATCTGTCGACGGAACGGTTGGCGAATTCTAAGGCCTCAGCAAACCAGGCCTCCAATGGGAGAGGATTATCGAGCACTTACCAGGGACTGAACATCCTGAAGGATGTCCTGGCGGCTGAAGCCTGACCAGAGCTTAGTCCGAGGAGCAGACGGGGGCTTGGGCTTCACCGAAAAGTACTGAAGGTCAGTCCTCGTTGGGTAAGCCCGCACCTCCACGTCGGCCACCTGACCATCCACCCTGATCGCCCTGAACTGCATCTTATCATTAATTTGGACCGACCAGTCCGAAGGTAGGGCCCTCTCACCTGACGGGAAGTCGGTAGCACGCTCCGGGTGGGAGGCCTGCACCCCCTTCCAAACAGCCAAGGAGCCATAGAGGAGCGGCATAGTCCGCGACGGGACCTTGGCCTTCTGGATGGGGGGCAAGCGCGGACCGTGCCCTAGCAGACGGAGAACCCCCGCATGGGAGACAGCAGGGGCAACCACCTGAGCCAGGGCAGGAGCAGTACTAGCCGACGACCGGGCAGGCGGAGAAGCAGGGCGAGAAGGAATGTGGTCCACCGCAGAGGGGAGGGGGACCAAAGCAGGGGTAGGTTGGGTGAGGCGCTGAGGTTGTGTCACCGCCAAGAAGCGCGATAAGAGGGAATCTTGCATCGCCTCCAAGCGCGCGTCGAAGTGTGACACAACCCACCCCTGCATAGCCGAAAATCGATCCGAGAGAGGCGACCCCCCCGAAGATAGTTTGGCCCGCAGGGGCGAGCGTGAGCGAGAGCGAGACCCACGACACGAAACAGCAGCGTCGCGGCCCAAAGAAGGCGAGCGACGACGGCCGTGGCGCCCCTGAGGGTCTCGTCCCCGATCACTAACGCCCGAGGGGGAAACATCACCATCCCCCTCTTCCAGCGACACGTCAGCCCCCGAGAAAGGGGACCCCGAAACCTCGCTATACTCCACCGAGTCAAGCGGCGGGGTACCCCCTCGGGGAGCCGGTAAGCGAAGATCAGGGATAGAAGAAGGAAGAGGAGCAGGATGACGGGAGTGGGAAGGCTGGCCGGGTGAAAGGAGGTCAGAAGGAGCCGCGGGGGAAACAGAGCAAGGATCCCCGGGGCTGAGAGAACAGGGCAGCCCGACACCGAGGCGGAGGAGGGAGGGACCTCCACCTTGGGACTAGACCGTGAAGGAAGAAGAGGCACCGAAGCAGAAGTAGGAGGAGAAGCAACTACATCCTGGCGGACCCCCCTGGACAGAGTAGGAGGAGGGAGCAGAGGGCCAGCTACAGCATGAACATCCGCGCGCGTAGAGGACAAATGAAGAGGACGTCTTTTGTGCAGGGGAAGCGGGCGGAAGGTAGTAGAGCCCCTATCCGGAGAGGCCAGGGGAGGGCGTACAGGGGCAGAGACGCTAACCCCGGCCTCAGGGCGAGAACCATGACGAGGGCGACGGGCGGAGTCAAGGTGATCAGGAGGACGATGAGGGGCAGTAGAGGACGGGCGACGAGGAGAGCGAGAGCGTGGACGGAGCTGGGGATCCTCCCGACGATGTGACGACCGACCACGGGACTCAGGGAGGAGGGCCCGAGCAGGGAGAGGGCCAGGTAAACGGCCTCCAGACGGGTCAGGGATGCCCAGGGCGACGCGGATCCGGTCGTCAACAAAGGCCGGGGAACGGTGGCCCACAGTCCTAATGTGGTGGGAGACCACCGCCCACACAGACTGAAGGGATGCAGAGGCCACTGCCGCGTCAGAGGAACCAGGGTGATGGTCCACCACATCCACCAGGTCCATACACGGGCCACACAGAGCAGGGAGGTAGGCCGTAGAGGACACACATTGAGAGTGGCGTAAGCAGGACCTGTGGCATTCCAAGCACGGGGAGCCACAGCCCTGGCGAAAGCAAGGCATCCCACCTGCAACGGAAGAACACACACCATAAGCAGCACGTTGACGGAGTAAGTGAAGATAATGTCCAATAAAAACCAGGGAATGAGCATGGGTAAACAGGAACACACATGCAAACTGGAAGTTGTACTCACTCTAAACCGGGAGCACCGAGGGAGGTGAGGAGGGCGGGTGAGGCGGAAGAGCACAAGCAGAACCTGCAAAGATGGAGAAAGTGTTAACCACCACTCAACACCTCACATGCAGGGTCCATAACACCAGGAAAGTGCATACACCAATATAGTATCAGGCAACAAGATGACACAAAAAAGGTCAACAGTGAAAACCAACTATAACCGCAAATTTGCGGGCCAATGGAGGCATAACTGTACCGACACAACCCTCCCGCCTCACCGCGAGACCCCCCAGCGATCTCCGCAAATTTGCGGGGAGCCGAAACGTCCCAGAGGACCGAATCGAGCACTCCGCATATTTGCGGGACCGGCCGAGATGGTCCGGCGCCGAAAAAGCGAGAGGAGCGTCTAGGGAATACCAAAAGAGGCCCAGAAAAAAGCGTCATCTCCTTATGAACTCCAAGCGACGATGGCCATCAAGCTGAGCAGTGTCTTCCTTGATAATATCCTGACTCAACCGGTCAAGGGAGAGGCAAGGAAGACACACCAGGGGAGAGGAGGCACATCCCCCAGGAACCACCCAACCCACAGAGATAGAGCAAAGCCCATGAGGAGAAGTGGCAGGAAGGGTGGTTTGGCACAAACAGGGGCCCCCGTGGGGTACCCCAGGATTGGGCAAAAGGTTATGAAAGGATGGAGGTGAAAACAGGAAGGGAAAACAAAAACCAGTAAATGAAACTGGCGAGAAAAATGGTGGCCTAGCCGTGAGGAGAGAATGTGTCAGGGGCGAAAAACCCTGTGGTGTGAGGGAGGGGCCCCCGTGGGGTACCCCTGGATATCACGAACCACCAAGCGCCCAGGCCCTTGAGACACAGTGAAGGCTCGAAAGGGGGGACTCGGGAATAACGCTAATAATGCGGCCGACACAAACCCTACAAACAGCACCGCCACCAAGAAATCTCAGATTGTGAACCAACTGTACACCTAGGCTATGAAAAAATGAAAACTCATAGGGGCATAGCAAGTCCTGAATGAGAAACAAGCTAGGCTAAAATAAGCTAAAAGCTAAACTATGCCTAGACTAACAGGAAAAAAGAATATGAAAAGAGAAAGAAATGAAAAACACACACGAGGAACGCCAGGCGCCCCCGTACCTTCGGTAGCTATTTCCACACGCGTCTCCATTAAACACACTGAGGAGCCCATTTACGTGTGCCCTAGATCACGTAACATCTGTCTAACAAAAGAAGGCCAGAAAAGCCGAAACGAACCTAAAACAGGGTGAATTGAAGGAGCACAACAAAAGCGGACTCAACAATGGCGACGCGTGAAAAAATGATAAGAGAGGGTCGCTCATGCGCACGTTCGACAGGGATCTGCGCATGACGGAATACGGGATGGGCCTTGAGCGGTAACTAAGGTAAACCCCTTTTTCTTCTCTTCTATGCTTTTTTCACCTTCGGTGGTAGTTTTGGTTAATGTACAACGTCTCCTAGAGCAAGATAAGGAGTAGACTCTAGACGTTTTCTTTTTAACCGCGGTTGGAATGACGACATAGCAGTCAAAATAGACAAGTCGTCATTGCAATTAGGTTAATAGCCTTGATGTTGGATTTGCCAAGACTACTAACAAATATAAAAATTCTACAAGAAAACCATTTTGTCAGTAGCCTAACATAACCTAGCAACCTGACCTAACCTTGGAGTGACGCCCCCAGATCCCCATTGGTCTGAAAGTTGATGACAAATACGGAGAGGTCATTGTGTAGCTTAAAGACTTACTATATTACATTTAGTAAGGGTTGTGATAGCGGGCACATGATCGTCGCTTTGTTTACGTAAGGCGTATGCTCATTTATGTTCGCATCTAATTTGACTATTATTTTTGCCAAATTATCCCATGGCCAGCTAATATTTGCCCCCTGTGGGCAATATAATATGATTTTAACAGTAAGTCATTGGGGGTGCCCCCCTAAATCTGATAATTGTATACCACGGCCAGCTGTAGGGCAAATTTTGTTGTAAAAGTAGTGTTACTGGCCATGAGATACAATAATAGGTTGAGGCCCCCCCACCCCCATGACTTATTGTCATCATCATATATTGCCAGCAGGGGGCAAATACCAAAATTTTGAAAAATTAAAATTAGATGCAAACGTAACTGCAAGCGTACAGCTATTGTAAACAAAGAGACGATATGCCAGCTAACAAAACCCTTGCCTTATATAATTTCTATGAACATTTTCATTTCCTTCCCTGCGTTTATTGATGAAGTTTTTAACACCATACGCTCCCTTGATTGACAGGGCTTTGATCAGCAGTCAGACATGCTACCGACCATGCCACGGCCCGCGGTTTGACAAACATACAATGCGTTCATGGGTGCGGAATGATAGGTTTCATAGTGAACTGGGGGAAATAAATAGAAATAAGGAAGCTAGGCCTAGCGATGTAAATAGTCAATGGAATTTCCTTAAGCATAGCCTTCTCGCTGCCACTGACAAAGTCTGTGGGAAAACAAAGGGTCACCCCAGGAATAAGACCTCCTGGTGGTGGAACGATGAGGTAGAACATGCTGTGAAAGAGAAAAGGAGATGCTTTAAAGCATGGAAGAAGGGAGGCAGCAAGGAGGAATACCAGGCAGCCAAGCGAACTGCCAAAAGAGTTATTTACAATGCTAAAAAAGGCATTAAGGACTTGGTCCTCGAACAAGTGTGTAACACTGACAATCCCAATGGGATCTTCAACCTAGCTAGGCGAGTTAAAAATGACAGTGGGATATTATAGGTGAACAGTGTGTTAGAAACGATAATGGGAAGATTGTGTATGCAGAAATGAAATCAGAGAAACATGGAAAGAAACGATAATGGGAAGATTGTGTATGCAGAAAATTAAATCAGAGAAGCATGGAAGGCACACTATGAAGGATTGCTAAATGTAGAGTTTGAATGGGATATGGAATAGCTTACTATAGAAAAACCGGTAGCATTCAAGGAGACTACATCAGGACTCTTCTTCTTCTTACCTCTGACCGGGTATAAGCTATCCTAGTGTTTACTAGCCTATACCCCTTTGAAAGGACATTAGCCTAACCTAACGACCTTACCTAACCTATCATAGTATTATGGGTGGGGGCTGCTGCCCCCACACCCACGCTATTTGACATCTTTGACAGATTTTTGGTGTATTTTTCTGTGAAAAGGGTATTTTTTCAATTTGTCGATAACGAAAATCCTCCATGCGGACTATATGGAGAAAAATATAGCAAATCTGTTGGTGCCTATTTTCCCTAATAAATTGTTTCTAATAGGGCGGATGTAGTGTCCTTGAAGATTATCGAAAAACCAATGTCTGGACCCCCTTCTTTGATAGCACCAGCTGCAGTGAGGGACACAATCAATAAAATGAAGGACGGTAAAGCTCCAGGGTGCTCTGACATTGTCGCTGAGATGATAAAAGCCTCAGGGGAGAGTGGTGTCAGCTTAGTCACTGAGTTGATAAACACCATTATTAAAGATGAGAAAATCCCCGAGGATTGGCACAAAAGTGTAATAATAAATATATACAGAGGAAAAGGGGATGCGCTAGATAGAGGTAATTGTAGGGGCCTGAAAATGCTTGACCAAATCATAAAGGTCTGTGAGAGAGTCTTTGAGGGTTTGATCAGGTAAAGCATCTCCATTGATGATATGCAGTTTGGTTTTATGCCAGGACGTGGTACAACCGATGCTATCTTCATAGTCAGGCAGATACAGGAAAGATACTTTATATAAAGGTAGGGATCTTTAATTTGTGTTTGTTTACCTGGAGAAGGCCTTTGAAAGGGTGCCTAGAGATGTTGTGCAGTGGGTTATGAGGAAACTTGGTGTGGAAGAGTGGCTGGCGCGTGTGATAATGTAGATGTATGAGGATTCGCGAACTGTTGTGAGGGTGAAAGGTGTAATGAGTGAGGATTTCACAGTCCGTGTTGGAGTTCATCAGGGTTCAGTGTTTAGCCCCCTCTTTATTATGGTCCTGGAGGCACTGTCTAGAGATTTTAGATCTGGACTCCCGTGGAACTGCTTTATGCAGACGATTTAGTCCTAATAGCTGACAATGTGCAAGATGCTGAGGCCAAAGTCAGAAGATAGAGAGAGGGCATGGCAAGCAAGGGTTTAAGAGTCAATATTAACAAAACCAAGGTTATGCATTGTAGATTGAGACGAGGCAATGTGGAAAAGAGCGGTGCATACCCATGTGCAGTAACTCGATTCGGTGTAGCGTCTGTCGATGTTGGGTGCACCATGGGAGTAAGCGTTGTACAGTAAAAGTCCTGTAATCCGAATGGCAGCGGACCGACAGGGCTTCGGATTAGTGGATTATTCGTACTGTTGGGAAGGACCCCTGAAAACACTATAAATACACACATGATTAATAAATAAAGACATAATATGGTAAATAGGTTGTTTTATTTCTCACCAGTAATGCTTAGAAGTGTTGAATAGTAGGTGTAGGCAGGTAAATCCACGTAAGAGTAAATCCAGGGTCACAGTTTTTTTTTTTTTTTTTTTTTTCTATGTGATTGAGGGAGGCAAAAGGCATAACTGCCTATAGCGAGTGCCTCCCCCATAGTTGAAAGAGTGACAGGGCCAAAATCAAGGGACGTTCGAGCCAAAATGCCTGGACACACGGAGTTTGAAGCAATTTAAGTCATAGGAAGAGGGAAAGACTGATTCTGGGAGAGAGTTCCAGAGCTCAGCTGTTGAGTAGAAGAAAGTTTGAGAGTAACGTTTCACTCTTGGGTTGGAGAGTTGCACAGAGTAGGGGTGGGATTGAGTTGCAAGACGGGTACCACGTGCCCTACGTAAAGGAGGTGGTATGCACTGGGATAGCTCTGAGGAACACTGATTATTATAGTAGCGATAGAATAGCGAGAGAGATTTCAGAGAGTTGGTGAGTGGACGGGAGTTAATGATACGAAAGGCCTTCCTTTCAACTTTGTCTAGGAGAGCGGTGTGAGAGGAACCTCCCCACACATGTGAACAATACTCAATACATGGGCGCACTATGCCCCTGTACAGAGCAAGAAGCTGTGCAGGGGAAAAGAACCCCCTAAGGCGGTTGAGCACACCCAGCTTCTGGGAGGCTGCCTTAGCAAGACTGGTAATATGGTCCTTCCAAATGAGAGCAGAAGAAAAAGAGACACCAAGAATATTGAGAGAAGATGAAGGGTTGATTTTTGTATTGTTGAAGAATAAGGGATAGTCCGCTGGGAGATCCTGACGGGTAGATAGATGGAGAAATTGGGTTTGGAAGCATTAAAGGTAACAAGGTTTTCTCTGCCCCAATTGGAAATAGTATTTAGATCAGAATTTAAGAGTTCTATGGCTTCATTACGTTTGTCGTTGAGGGATTGCTGGCTGGGGCGTTCTGAAAAACTAATGGAGTAGTGTAAGGTTGAGTCGTCTGCGTATGAATGGATGGGAATTAAGGTACAGTTAAGGAGATCATTTATAAAAATTAGAAAGAGAATAGGAGATAGGACAGAGCCCTGAGGAACACCGGAGTTTATAGAGTGAGGAAGTGAACAATGGCCGTCCACAACCGCGGCTATGGAACGGCCGGAAAGGAAATTAGAGACACAGGCACAGATGGAGGGATAGAAACCGAAGGAGGGCAGTTTAGAAATTAAAGATTTATGCCAGACTCTATCGAAGGCTTTCGATATGTCTAGTGCAATAGAAAAAGTCTCGCCGAAGTCCCGAAAGGAGGATGACCAAGAGTTAGTAAGATATGAAAGAAGATCACCAGTAGAGCGACCCTTAAGGAAGCCATACTGGCGATCTGAGAGCAGATTATGAGAAGAGAAATGCTTAAGAAATTTGGAAGCAAGAATAGTTTCAAAAACTTTAGAAAGACAAGAGATAAGAGCAATTGGACGATAGTTGGAGGGTTGAGAGCGGTCACCCTTCTTTGGGACAGGTTGAATGTGAGCAAACTTCCAGCATGAAGGGAAGACGTTGGAGGATAGACAGAGACGAAAGAGTTTGCCTAGGCAGGGAGTTAGCACGGAAGCACAGTTTTTGAGAACAACAGGAGGAACACCGTCCGGACCGTACGCCTTATTAGTGTTAAGCCCAGAGAGGGTAGAAAGTACATCTTTAGAAGAGATTAGGATATTAGGCATAAGTAAGAGAGAGGAGGGCGGAGAGGGAGGAATAGCAACGCAATCATCCAAGGTGGAGTTTCTAGCAAAAGTTTGAGCGAAGAGTTTAGCTTTGTCAGAGGAAGAAGTGATGGTTGTGCCATCAGAGTGGGAAAGGGGAGGGAAAGACGAGGAAGAGAAATTGTTGGATAGGTTTTTTGGCTAGATGCCAGAAAGCTTGGGAAGAGCTAGAGTTGGATAGTTCAGTGCATTTATTATTGATGAAAGAGTGTTTGGCAAGTCGAAGAACAGATTTGGCTTGATTCCGGGCAGAAACATAGGAAGAATGAGAGTCTTGAGTTTTAAGGCGTCGGTACCGTTTGAATGCTTCCTCCTTATTGCGGACAGCAGTAGAACAGGCGTGAGTAAACCAAGATTTTTTAGCATTAGTCTGAGAGAAAGAGAATGGAATGTATGCTTCCATGCCCGATAGGATTACCTCGGTAATGCGTTCAGCACTCTCCGAGGGTCCTCGGCCATGGAAGCAGAAATCATTCCATGGGAAATCAAAGAAGTACTGCCGAAGAGCCTCCCAGTCGGCAGCGCCAAAGTGCCACAAGCGCCGCCCGCTAGGAGGATCGGGTGGCTGTACTGGAGAGATAGGACAGGTGACAGAGATAAGTTTATGGTCGGAGGAGCCCAGAGGAGAGAAAAGATCGACAGTATAAGAAGAAGGGTTATAAGTTAGAAACAAGTCAAGAATGTTGGGCCGATCTCCGATGCGATCCGGGATACGGGTGGGTTGCTGAACTAACTGCTCTAGGTCATTTAGGATAGAAAAGACGTAGGCTTGTTCACCAGGTGGATCAGTAGTGTGAGAGGAGAGCCAATGGCGGTGGTGAGCGTTGAAATCTCCTAAGATGGAGATTTCTGAGAAAGGAGAAATGGATAGAATGTGTTCCACTGTAGAGTTTAGATAGTCAAAGAATTTCGGAAAGTTGGTAGAGTTAGGGCAGCACAGAAATAGACAGCACAGAAATATTTAATAAGAGAATGACAGGAAAGTTTGAGCCATAAAGTTGAGAATTCAGAGGAGTCGAAATCGGGAACACGAGAGCAAGTGAGTTTGTTGTGCACATATGCACAACATCCGCCTTTGGCTTTGAAACTAGGATAGAGAAAGTAGGAGGATACAGAGAAGGGGTTGCTGGAAGTTGCTACAGACACCTGAGTTTCGGTGAGGAAGAGAAGATCAGGTTTGTAGGAGGAGAGATGGTGCTCAACAGAGTGAAAGTTAGAGGAAAGTCCGCGAATGTTGCAGAAATTAATAGAAAGAGTAACAGGCCGAGGTCCAGGTAATTGTGTGGGGTCGTCAGGGGATGGTCGGTCGGGTGAGGGGGCATTTATGGTCCCCCCCCCTGGGGACTCCGAGGCTGGGCTACAATTCATCATTTTTTTTTTTTTAATTTTGGTGTGGAGGAATGAAGTGTGGTGTGCATGTTTAGTGTAGTGAAGTGGATAGGAGGAGGAGGTGTTTGTGAGAGCTAGCTGGATTGCTCTCAGTGTAAATGAGGCACAAAGAAAATCAGTAAGAGAGGCCAAGCAAATGAAACAGGAGTACTGTACTGTATTTATTTTTGGTACTGAACTGTATACTGTACTAAATTATTAAATGAAGAACTGTTCACTTATTATCTACTGTACTTATTATTAATGTTAGTTTTTCTTTATGTTATCCTTATACCTAATGAATGTCACTTTTATTGTCACTGTCACTCATCGTCCTCACCCTCGAGCATGGGCATAGGACTATCAGGCTGCATAGGACTACCTGGAGTGTGGGTAGCTGGCCTTTGCATCATCTTCCTCGAATTTTTCTGCCAGGCTACTAATATTCCTCATCAAGTCCCGAATGTCAGCCTGCTTCACAGCCTGTCTACGTTTGGTGTAGAAATAATTTCGCAGAATGTGGAAGTTGATCACCTCAGCCCCATTATAGTCACCTTTTTCAACTCGCTTAATAACCTTCAGTTTATCAGCTATTGACTGCGTAACATGCTTCTTTTTCTCTTTTTCCTTTCCCCCACCACTTATAGACAGCGTGGGAGTCATCACTAGGGAGTTACGAGCACTATGATGTCCGAAAATCGAGTGGAATTAGCGAATGTGACCGCCGATCAGAGCACTGGTAGACGAAAAATGGCTGACTATGCTTCGGACTGACTCCGTCCCTCCCGCTTGCTTCTACTTCCTGCCGCTAGGACGATTTTGGCGCCAATTTTGAAACTCCGTCAGCCGCCTTAAAAAATTCGAACCATTGGGATTTTCGGACTATCCGTGTTCGGATTACAAGACTTTTACTGTAGTAGAATAAAAGGACCCCTGCCGAAGGATGAGTCAGAAATCGAGAAATTTGAGTGCATAGTGTGCAAGGGCGAGCTTGTGGCTGTGAATTTTGGAAATGAGTCATTGGAGCTAGTGGAGAAGTTTTATTACCTAGGAGATACCATCTCTGCCAGTGGTGGGGCCGAGGCTGCCACTGTCGCTAGAATTAGATGTGGCTGGGGGAAGTTAAGAGAACTGCTGCCAATTCTGACCATGAAAAGAATGCCTCTCCCCCTGAAGGGAAAGGTGTATGCCTCATGTGTTAGAACTGCAATGACGTATGCCTCAGAAACATGGGCCGTTAAAGTAGAAGATGTCAACAGAATGGAACGTAATGAGATGAGAATGGTGAGATGGATGTGTGGGGCCAAACTGCAGGATAGAATAACATATACAGTAAAATTCTTTTAATCCGGAAGGCAGGGGACCGCGGGACTTCCGAATTAGCAGATTTTCCGAGGTATCAGATTTATACATAAAAATGGCCCTAAAACACATACAAATACATGAGAGAGGTAGGCACTCGGCCGCCGGCGACGCTAGACTGAGCGTTACGACGGTTGCGGGCGTTTAAAAATGGCGTCAGTAATGGTTGCCGTGTTTTTTTTTTTATTTTATTTATTTATTTATTTATTTATTTTTTTTTGGGGGGGGGAAAAAACCTTCCGAGGTATCGGGCATTCCGAGGTTTCAGCCTCCGGATTAGCGGAATTTCACTGTACAGTCCATCCTCCTATAACACGAGCTCCTACAACGCGATCCTCCTTCAACACGAGGGGGGGGTCCCGAATTACCTAAACCTCTTATAACCTGAGCCGAAAACATATAACGCGAAATGGCCTTGCCGAGTGCTTCAAATCCGGCGCCTCCTCTTACTGCGCGACCCCCCCCCCCACCTACAGCGCGATGACGTCGATGCGCACTGGATTTTAAGATGATTTTGCTAATGGATAATGCCCCCTGCCATCCTGCCTACCTGCAAAATCTCCACCCTCAATGCAATGTTATCTTCTTGCCTCCAAAAACAACATCCTTATCTCCATTTAAAGTGTTATTCCTACAACGCGAAATACCTACAACACGAGGCGCAGTGCCGGCCCTAAACTCGCGTTGTAGGAGGATGGACTGTATAATGAGGAGACTCTTAGGTATAAAGATGTAAAGTCAGTGAAAATAGGTTAGCCTAAACTGAACAAGATGCGGAAATAACTTGAGCCGACCAGGCCAAGTGGGATATCTCTATTGGTCTAACTGGTAAAGTGCGTGCCTCATAACCCAAGGGTCCCGAGTTCAATTCCCAGCCAGTACATGATATTTTCGGGAGGCTATTTCAGCATCTAACAAAGTTTACGGTTTTGACAACCCGTAAGGGAAGGAAGGAAAAACTACTATTTATTGGTGGCTCCTGAAGTCAATGACGTAAGAGCCTATGGTAATATGGCCTCGTTCCGGGCTCCTCTGAGCCCGGGTTAATCCTGATCACTACGGTCGATAACCAATATCATCTTAGGGGGTACCCCTTAATCATTCCTAAGGTACGTCATTGAGACGGAGCCACTGAAAGGTAAAAAATCAAAGGAAAAGAAATAGTACAGTTTGAACACCGCGCCACTGCGCATTCAGATCTTCCTCTGTTCCCATGAGCGTGCCCTGATCTCCCAGTTGACCTTGAACTGGTCTCTAAAGCGTATACCAAATTGAGCATGTGAATGGGAAGGGGATGGAGGGAGGGCAATTTCGTCATTGACTTCAGGAGCCACCAATAAATAGTAGTTTTTCCTTCCTTCCCTTACGGGTTGTCAAAACCGTAATTTATTGGTGGCTCCTTACGTCAATGACGTAAGAGCCTAGAATATCACGACTGGTGGAGGGACCTTCATATGCTCCTTAACCCGGGAGCTGCGGGGAGACTCTTAAGAGTTCCCCCGGCGCACTGCGGGGAGACTCTTAAGAGTCAGAGAAAAAAAAAATCAACTTTTGACATCGAAAAAAAAAAAAAAAAAATTTTTTTTTTTTTTTATTTTATTTTTTTTTTTTGGCCCCTGGGCCATGCAAAATCTCAGTCCTCTACCTCCCCTCCTTCCCCACTTTCCTCCTCCTTCAGTTATCACCTATTTTCCCTGTTATTCCCTTATTCTGAGGTATATTTTCGTGCTAACATTAGAAATTGGAGGGTGTGGTCATCACTGATAGCAAGCGAGTGCAAGAGAGAGAGAGAGAGTATCGATCGACTGTGTCTCAGTGGCCTTGGGGGAAATTGGCGGGAAAGCAGATTGCCTCACCCATACATTATACAACTCGTGGGCTATATCTCCGATTTTGACCATCCAAACGCTGTTTTCACTCGTTTTATTGTTGTTTCAGGTTAATACCTTTATAATCAACCCATAATAGGCGCATATGGATAAGTATTAATGCTATTAATGGCACAATGAATATTTTAGTGACGGAAACACCTCAAATACGTCAGCACAGGGGGACGTTTCCAATTACCCCCATGCGCACTTCAGAGGTTAAGCTAAAAACAAAATTAATAAGAAGACTGAAAACTAATACAGGTATGTGAACTGTGACATGTATTTACTTATAAAAGGTATAACAGTAAGAAAAAAGATATACAGTATAAGGCGGGTACCATTAAAAGAAGCCTTATTTCAGAAAACAGAACTACTGAGATGTGAATATGTACTGGTAATCGTATATCATCAATTTAGAATAAAAAAAATAAAATAATGTTACACATAATTATATAGTTGCAATAAAATATAGGTATTGCTATGTAACAGATATCATGTGGTAATAACACTCTTGTTATATATTTCAGATTGTGTGACCTGCCATTTTGTCATGGAACTTCACGCGCCCCCCTCTTTTTTTAATTTATGTTGACTGGTAGGGCACACTTTCTCTTATGCTGTTGGACTGGTAATAAAAGTATTGAATCATATATAACAGTCTACCTATTTATCCCAGGAGGTATGTTCTAGCCTTAAAGCTATGTATGGTAAATTGGGTCTCTCCAGATGGACTGACAAATATCTGGATAGGAAAGTATTGCTCGAGGACCAAAGACCCGTTTGAGTGATATCCTCCACTGAAAAGTTGTTGAGGAACCTAATGGTAGTGGCCCATTTGCGTACGTCGTGAGCTTTGGCAATCACCTGAGGATCAGCCTCCTTAATTACATCTACTATCGTGGATGCTAACACTTTTTTCCCCAACCTTGTTGAGCCATCTGGAGAAACTCACAAATGTTCTTTATTTCTAGGAATAACAGACTTAAAGTAGGTATATAATGCTTTCACAGGACATAGGGCATGGTGTATCTTTCCTCTCTTCAAGGCAGGGATAGAGAAAGGTGTAAAGACATGTTCCTGGTGCTAATTTTTTGCAATAAAATCTGGTGCAGGGGCAATACGTACAGAGTCGTTATTAGGGGCAAAATGTAGACAGTTTGGGGACCTTGCCATGGCTGCCAATTCTGAGACCCTATGGCCATTAGCTAGGGCCATCAGAAATACACACTTCTTAAGTTTCTTATCTATGTTTAGTTTCACCGAATAAGGCCTAGACTGTAATAAGGTTAGGACCTTCGAGATTGACCATTGAGGAAGTAATTGACGATTTGGGGCTCTGAGTTTGAAGCAAGCTTTCATAAATCCTTGTTCGTCTTTCTGGGGTAAGGATAGACCGGTGAGCGTGAGGAAGGATTCCTTTACTGCTGATAGGTGGTTTCTAAGTGTGTTCACTGCTAGTTTCTTAGTTTCAAACAAGTAATTTAGGTATTTCAACAACAAGGCAGCCGAAGGATTCTTCTGGTTTGAATCTACAATCCACGTTGTAAATTATTTCCAGTGAGAGCTGTATTGTCTCAAGGTGGAAGCTGTGTACAGATTTGTGAGCTTGTTAGTGATTTCCTTGTCGTAGGACGGAAGCCACTTGGATTTGAGAATGTCCACATAGCAAAATTGAGCGAGGTCTGCAGGTTTCCAATTTCTTCCAAGTGGAAATCTGTCAGGGGGAGTTGTACCATTGAGTAAGTTGAGTGTACCATGCTTGAGTAGGCCACATTGGAGCAACCAGGGTTACTTGCCCCTGGAACGATCTGAGGTGGTGAATGACTTTGCACATCAGTGAGGTGTCTGGGGGTGGGAAGAGGTAAATTGATGTCCACCTGTTCCAATCTACTGTGAAGGCATCCGGACTCCCTTCCCGTGTCTTGAGATCCCGAGATATGTGAGCCCGGAGCTTCGTTGATTGAAGAGATGCGAACAGATCGATTTGTGGTGAAAATGGTAGAACTAAGTGATTGAATGTTTCTTGTTTGAGGGCCCATTCCACTGAGGTGCTCTTTCCCCTTGATAGAGCATCGGCCCATAGATTGGAGACCCTTGGTAGGTATGTTGCATGGATTATTATGGAGTGTTTCTGGGCTAGGAAGAATATCTTCTCTGAGAGATCTTGGAGGATCCTGGACCGGGTGGAGCCTTGTTTCTTCAAGCAAGTTACGGAGGCCATGTTGTCCATCCGGAAAGCTATTGATCTGTAGGTCAATGACATCGCATGGTCTCTGAGAAAGAATAGAGGAACTGCTAGCTCTTTGGCATTGATGTGAAGCTGATTTAGTGTGGTTCATTTTCCGTGGTTCTGATAGCCTTCCGTTGATTGATAGCCCCATCCTATCAGGCTCGAGGCATCTGTGTCCACCCATACGGTGGGAGGTGGATCTGACCAGTATGCCACCGATTCCCGTACTTGAGATCTTGTCCAAAAATTGCCAGATGTAGAATCCTCTTCGGGATGACGAGAGGGTAGTTGTGAGGTGTTAGAGGGAAGGCTTTGTTGCCTAGCCAGATTAGCCTCTTCAGTCTGAGGCAGCCTAGGGGTACTGTCATTTGTACCCAATTTAGTGAGCCTATCAGAGATTCCCAAAGTTTCCTGGTGATCGTCTTGGCATGTAATACTCTGAACAGTTTTAAATGTAGACGTTTGGCGATGGCTGGACTTTGTTTTATCGTCTGGAGTTGTGTATCCCAGATTAAACCTACCCATTCCGCTGATTGTGTGGGAGTGAGATTTGATTTCTCTAGGTTTACTCTGAAGCCCAGCTTTTTTACATGTTGCATGACTCTCAAGGTTTGGTCTTGGCATTGGAGTGGGGTAGACCCGAGAATCATCCAGTCGTCTAGGTAGAACAGAATTTTTACTCCATCTTCGAGTAGCGGGAGGAGAGCTTGTTTGACTATCTTGGTGAAAATTCTGGGGGCTATGTTCAGGCCGAAGGGCATTTTGGTGAACATTACTGCTTTGTTTCTAAATGGGATAGCTAGGAACTTTTGATATATCTTTGCTATTGGGATGTGCCAGTAGGCGTCTTTTAGGTCCAGACCTTTGGTTGTAGAACTAGCCTTACTTGGGAGATAGTTAACATTCTGAACTTCATATTGTGAATTGACTTGTTGAGAAGGGACATGTCTATCACGGGTCTTAGTTGACGGCTGTCTCTTTTTGGGACGAGGAACATGCGTGATAGAAAAACTGGTGTTCCCTCTGGTGGGTGAGTGAGAAATTTGTCTGTCAACATTTGGTTTATCACTGTTACTAATTCCGGAGATAGCTGTATCTTGTTGGACTGAGATCGGAGGCGGGGTCTTGCCAACCATTTCTATGTGAGGCCCTTCTTTACTACTCTCTTTGCCCAGGATCTTTGAGGCCAATGTCGAAAATTTTCTCTGAACTGGCCTGTTGTATGCAGGGCTAGTTCTTTGTTGATGGCCTCTTGAAAAGTAAGTTTTTTTAATCCTGGGTCGGTTGGTGAGTGTTGGCGGGTTGGTGGTGACCTTGTGGTCTCTGGTGGTTGGGAGCATGACGACCTGCTTGTTGAGTACCGGTATGTCGTCCTGTTTGTTGAGGTCTCTGTTGTGACCCGTAGTTTTGTTGTTTTGGTGGAGGTCGTGTGTAGGGTGATGATTGAGTCCTTGGTGTGCCTCGACCTCTGGCCTGGTAGTGTCCCCTGTACCCTCTGCTGCTTGATGAGTTACCCCTGTGCGTCTGAAATGTATGAGGGGTAAATTGTCGAGGGGCGAACTGGCTCCTCCCCCTCCCACGGTGAGAGTGAGAGTGAGGGTGGAACCTACTAGGGTGGCTTTGCCTATATGCTTGAGGCTGTCTAGAAGCTGCCATCTCAGGTCGTAGTAGTAGGGCGTGGACTTCGTTCCAGGTTGCTTGGGGCATCAATCTGCTGGTGAATAGGGGTGAGAGGAGAACTCGAGCGGCGATATCTTTTGGCATTTTCTTGGACAAGTGGATGCGTATATCTTGTCTCGCTCTGGCTGCCTCATAAATAGCAGTCTTGACATCCCCGGTGGTCATCAGAGAGTTGACAAGGGAGGCTCTTCTGATGAAATGAAGAGCAGCTCTGGATTTTTGTTCAGCGATGGAATCTGCCACCTGTCTCATGGAATTAGCAAGCTTCTGCTGTGTGATGAAATTTGATAGCAGTCTATGGGCTTTTTGGCGTAGCCTAAAATCCTTGTCGATCAATGCGGGGGTAGGTGTAGTAATCATGGGGTCATTGGATGGTTTGCACACTATCTTTGGGGCTCTGAGATATTCCCAGAACTCCTGGGGAATATAGTCGGAGTTGTATACATACATCGTGGCAAACTGGTGATCGTCCTGTGGGATCCTTTGGGGTGTAGTATCCATACTGGACAGGGCAAATTTTTCTGCACCAGACACCCATTCAGACCATGGGTCATAGCCTAGGGACGAAACCTCCAGCATGGGAATTTTGTTGTCGAACATTTTTGTGGAGCATTCCACAGCTGTTGAGAGAGTAGATAGAGATTTAATGGCATTTTGCCCATCAGCTTTATTCAAATCCGACCACGGTTTGAAACGCTTGCCCGAGGGGACAGCGGATGTCTGTGTGAACGTAAAGTACCTAACGTCTGACAGAGATGGGAAGGGTTTTATGATGACGTCCAGTACTTGGTCATGTGCATATTTTGCTCGGAGATGTCTAAGTTCGTCCATCTCGATCACCCAGTCATTCGGGACTGGTATCAGTTCTGGATGGCCCGTGTCGGCATCTTCAGGTGTTTTTACTGGTATTTGCTTCCAGTGACGGGATTCACCAAATAGTAGAGGGAAAGGTTTCTTGGAGCTTTCCGGTTCCTGTTCAATAGGTGAGGGACGAATATGGGACAGGAATAGGTTGTTGTTGTTGTTGTTCCCCAAGCTGCCTGGCCGAACAGCCCCAAGGCCCCGAGCAATTCCAAGGCCATAACCGAGCGCCCCCACAGAACCCTCCCCGCCGACCACAATAAAGCCTGGGTGACCGAAGCCACTCCATGGCGGGGAGCTGAGGAGGGTGCGGAAACGTCCGGGAAACCAAAGCCCCACCCAGGGCCCTGTGCCCCTCAGCAATTATGAAGAGAAAGTTGAGGGGCAAGGGAAAAATGTGACGCTTTGGCTTCCAATCTTGGTAGATTGGGAGGTCAATCCACGTTAGAGATGCCGTCACTTGAGATCTAGAAAATATATAAGTTAAAGGAACAGTCAGAGTAAGCTATGGGTATGGCAGAGATTGCTCAGCTCTCACTCTGATAGACTGGGAATGCCAGTAGCTTGAAGACTGGGCTGAGTGGAGGATGTAGGAGTGGATGTTATTTCCTGAGCATGATGTTTTGGCTGGGCAGGTATCTGAGCTAGTGGGACTGTGTCAGGTGTGGCTGGTTGTAACATGGATGGGGGCAGGGACCTACTTTGAAGGTACTGGATAGCCTTATCCATAGAAGCAAATTTCTGATGGAAGCTGTCCGCTAACTCGCTGGTTATTAATCTCATAGCTTCTTTCATTTCGCCCAATAAGTCACCACGAGAGCTCAGCCTCGGGGCTATGTCCGATTGGTGAGGTTCTTCTCCGAAATGGTCTCCCTGATAAGTGTGGGATTCCTTGTCATTCCAACTTTCATCTGTATGGCTGTTGCTATTGATGTCGTAGCACTATTATGTCGTCGGCCATTTCGTAGGGTTCTTGGGTATCCTCAGGAGGTATTGCATTTTGATCTGCCTCGGATGTACTGTATCCCACCGGGTTTGGATCTGCTGGAGTGGGATCTGAGTGAGCTGCCGGATGTGAAGAAGGCTGGTAGTATGAGTCGTCTCTTGGGTTATGTATTTCCGCTCTCGTACTTATCTTGATCGCTTGAGGGTGAACTAGTTCGGCAGTAGCAGTTAAGGGGGTTAATTCAAAATGTTGTTCCATAGAGTCCGCCCAATTTTCTAGGGATCGTGGAGAGGGGTTGACCTCCTCAGAACTTGGCTTAGTCAAGGTGGTGGAAGGTGGTTCTGTAGCCTGGGGATTACTTGTCTCTTTGTGTCTTTTACTGGAAGAGTGGGAGCTGGATGAACTTTCTCTCTTCCTGCTAGATTCGGACTTTCTCCTGTCTTTCTCCTATCGTGTGATGAGGAAGAGCTACGGGATCTAGTTATGGATATCTCTAAGAATTTTACATACTCTGAATCTGTAATTTCTGGGTGTTTTTTCAATGTACCTGAAATATAAGATTTTACTGCATGCCACACCGCTTTCAAAATATCTTTGCATGTGCTTGGGGCTAGGGAAGAATGTGGATCATGGAATTTAGATATGTAATAATTACACTTGTCACAAACTTTAGGGTTCCACCTATCTTTTGTCCTATCGATACACTTAACGTGATAGGGGCAGAGTCTATGAGCTGTGAGTGCTAATGTTGTACACTCCCTGTGTGAGCACAGGGTCAAGTCCTCGGGAGGGTCCATTTCGTGTACTGTGATGCTGTCCATCTCGGCTGATGCGGGCTCCGGGGAGGAGAACCCTATGAAGGAGAAGTCGTCTTCCAGGTTGAGGACTTCCGTAGGTCGCACCTTAACTTTCTTCTACGGTTGTTGAAGGACCCTGACGAAAGGGGAGAAAAGAAACAAAGGGGTTCTTTTAGAGAGGGTAAGACAACTTGTGTTTGTTTCCTGTAAATTTCTTAAAATTGTGTAAGTATCCCTGCAAATTAATTAAATTTATGTAGTTAGTGGGCATACCCTTAGCCGGTGGACCGGATACGTCTAAAGTTTTGACCAGTAGACTCACCTGATAATGCAGGTTTGTTGTTAGTTGGGTGCAGGGAGCAACAGGTGGCCTGGATAGGACTGTCAAGGGCTTGAAGTCTGGGATATTGTACAGCTCCTGCTGTGGTATCCCTTGGCCGGAAGGGGTCGGTCCAATCGTTGTTCAGACTCCTCCTTTGTAATGCCGTGCCTTGCCTGAGTCTGTGGAAACACCAAGGAGTCAATGTTGCATAATGAGATGAAAATCGATCTTATTAGTTCTACTTGACTTGGGCTAAGATTGGGATCTAGCCTTGTATGATTTACTTTAATTTAACTGGTTAGATAGACATGCTTCTTATAAGTACTCGTATTTGCCTTAATTCTGAACATTTTGTTAATTATTATTTAAACATGGTAAGGCTTCTTTACCTATGACCTAACCTCGAGTACCCGGTAATAATTTCTATTTGATTCCTGTATTTGGGGCCCTTCTCTTAGGGTACCTGGTGGAAGTTGATGTCGTTGGGATTGGTTTAGTGTTAGAGTACCAGGCCCATAGCTTGTTGGTACCCGGCCGGGTGTTGTGGGTTATAATACCGTTCGGTATTATAGAACGGGGTTAGCTGGTCGTAGCCTTAACATACTTGGGTTTAACTTTATATTTGTATGGTATTATTGTATTATCTGACCATCTGGGTACCCGGGACTGTCGCCATACCCGGTAGTCCTGGTACCCGGGCCTTGGTAAGATAAGGCCTAGGTAAACCGGGGGTTTGGGATATATCTGTATGGTATTTTTGTATTTCCCGCCTATCCGGGTACCCGGGACTTTCGCCATACTCGGTAGTCCTGGTACAGTACTCGGGCCTTGGTGTCCGAGCCTTATTGAGATGAGGTCTAGGATAACCGGGGAATTTGGGAGTCTATGGTATCATGATGTCGTCCGCCTGTCTGGGTACCCGGGGGTGCCTCCATACTCGGCAGCCCTGGTACCCGGGCCTTGGTAACCGGGACTTATTGAGATAATGACTCGGGAACCCGGGAACTTGGGGTTGTATGGTATTTTAGTATCGCCCGCCTAATCGGGCACTCGGGACTGTCACCATGTCTGGCAGTCCCGGTGGCCGGGCCTTGGTACTCGGGCCTATTGAGATACTGTAGGGCCTAGGGTACCTGGGTTTTTGGAAAATTATCAGCATGTCGTAATTAATTCTTACATCGTAGTGGGATATGTTCAAATATGATATTATTATGGGTACTCATAGGTTGTGGGTACTCTTGATACCCTTGAAACAAAAATTTATATACGAGTGCTTATATGAGCAGTACCAGTAGGTTATTTCATTTCACAATATACCGACCACTAGCTGATGTAATGCTGGTTTTATGGAGAACAATGCTATATCAAATGACTTGAAGGCAAATAAATATGATGAGGCACTCGTTACAGACTAGAGTTAAAGTTATAGGAATTAATTTTGGAGAGACTTGAACGTAAACACTGAAAGGACTTTTGTTCCTAAATAAAATATACGGTGGTGTGACAGGTAAACCCTGGCCAGGGCACAACCAGGGGTTACTGTCAGCAATTATAGTTAATGAATAGGACACTCCCATATAAATAGACACTTAAGGGAATATCTGATGAGTCACACTGTTAAAACACATTTACAGAACACTAAGACACTGCAGCTAAAGAGCCGAGTTTCGTATGATACGAAAATAAAGAGATTAAACGCACTAGTTTGGGGCTCTGTGGAAAGTGGCTTCTTGATCGGCACGTTCGTAGGCCAGCCAGACTAAAGATCTTACTTCACAGGCTTACAAGTGAAAATTAGTCCATATACATACATTCCTAGACGCATATACAATTTCAACTGCACAAAAACTCACTATGGACCAAAAATGACGCACCTAGAAGGGGCTACATAAACACTGTGGTGGAGGTAAGTAAACTTTTTCTGCCTCCTATGGCCTACGGACGAGAGAGACCAGTTCAAGGTCAACTGGGAGATCAGGGCATGCTCATGGGAACAGAGGAAGATCTGAATGCGCGGTGGCGCGGTGTTCGAACTGTACTATTTCTTTTCCTTTTATTTTTTACTTTTCAGTGGCTCCGTCTCAATGACGTACCTTAGGAATGATTAAGGGGTACCCCCTAAGATGATATTGGTTCTCGACCGTAGTGATCAGGATTAACCCGGGCTCAGAGGAGCCCGGAACGAGGCCATATTACCATAGGCTCTTACGTCATTGACGTAAGGAGCCACCAATAAATTAGGTGTGTTGGTAAAATTGTTCAGATGGTTGAGAGTAAGGTCGGAGCTCCATAATTCCTCTTTCGGGTATGGTGTAAAAACCTATTCCTACAGGGCAAGGAAGGGGAGAGGAGAGAACAGGGAGTGTTGTGAGATTCGCAAACAAGGCTGTGATTGGAATGGAGTTGCCAGGCTCTCCCACGAGTTGCCAACTGGGCCGTTAGGTGCCTGTAGTGCGCTGCCCAGAGGGTTGACTCACCCTTCCCGACCATCTCTCTGACGGACTCACGGTCGTTTCGGCTCAGGCTTATTCCTCTCTGTTCGTTCGGAGCCTTCGCTACCCGGACGGTGAAGAATTGTATAGTCAGTGAAAATAGATCAGCCTAAACTGAACAAGATGCGGAAATAACTTGAGCCGACCAGGCCAAGTGAGATATCTTTCTTGGTCTAACTGGTAGAGTGACGGCCTCATAACCCAAGGGTCCCGAGTTC
The DNA here is from genome assembly GCA_032716605.1 of Paralithodes platypus. Taxonomy (NCBI): domain Eukaryota; kingdom Metazoa; phylum Arthropoda; class Malacostraca; order Decapoda; family Lithodidae; genus Paralithodes; species Paralithodes platypus. The sequence continues at coordinate 58,436,823 of CM064582.1, forward strand.
AATTCCCGGCCAGAGCATGATATTTTTGGGAGGCATTTTCAGCATTTCGGGACTTCGGTGAGACTTTTTCTGTTGCACTAGACATATCGAAGGCCTTCGATAGAGTCTGGCACAAATCTTTAATGGTAAACTATCAATGGAAGTTAAATATTACTAAGCTATAATGAATCAAATAAAATCAATCTAAATGAATACTCTATATCTAAATTGAATTCAATCTGAAACAAGCTAATTTATATCCAAAGGTCTCACATAATAAATGTATATAATTATAGGGTAAGGTTATAAGGGTTAATATTAGCCAGGAATTAACTCACCAATAGTTCCACGTGGCAATGAGGCAAGGGAGAACGTTTTACCCAATATGGTGGTGGACAATGGGGAACGAGACTTCGGTCCCGAGACACGAGTCAAGTTAAAGAAAGAATAAATGATTACATGGGAATGGACATGAATATTATGCTTATCTATCAGTCAGTCATGATGTCGATGAGAGCGTCGTGATGGTGTAGCTGTGTGTATTGCTGTATGTGTATTGTGATTAGAGGCACAAAAGCACGATCAACTGAGGGCGGAAAATTAGATGTTAACTGGTTGGTGTTCGTGAAGGCTCTGGCGTACCTCAAAAGCACACCTTGCTGCCTTGGCAAACCGCCAGGAGCCCAAATTATCGTACCGCATTTAGGTTGCTCTATACGATAAATTATATTAATATATACGATAAATTCATATATACTACATAAGACCATGGCAATATTGCTTAATAGCATATTAGGCCTTTTATAACTTAACTTATTTACAATCTTATAATATACGATCTACTCGTCCTACATCGTGCTGTAGGAGAGATCGTGACGTCACAGAGACATACAAGATCACAAAAGAGTCATATTCTATCGTATTTATACGATACACTCCCCCCACAAAAAAGACCTGAACCCCACCTTAAACCTAAAGTTGCCCAGAGGCTATCTTCTGACGCCACAAGTCGACAGCGCCAGCAGCAGCGCGTCTGGGACGCGTCCCGGTCCGAGAATGATCACCATCAGTAAGAGGTGAGTCGTTCCTTCGAGAATCCTCGGACCCAGCAATAACAGGTGGAGCCTCAGATTGCAATGCGGAATCTAGCTCCAAAGCGTACAAACGTGCGATAGGACGAACAGTAGTTCCAGTGGCTGTCTTTAATAGCGCCACCCGCTCTACAGAGTCTGCCCCCTTGTATACCTCCAATACGCGGCCTAATTTCCAGTATAAACGAGGACTATCTTCTTTAATTAAAACAACGTCACCAACTGTAGGGGCCGTTGGTCTACCAGAGGGAGTAACACTCCTTTCCCTCAATGCTAGCAGATATTCACTAATCCACCGTTTCCTAAAATCCTCGATTATCCTGGATATATACTGGTATCTCTTAGACACCGCTACCGCAGAGTACAACGAGGGATCCTCTAACTCTACTATGGACTGAAAATCAGATGGAAACGCAGTCAATGGTTTTCCATATAGCAAGTGAGCTGGCGTTAATGGTAGTGGTTCTTGCAGGTCGGTGTACACATATGTAAGCGGGCGATCATTCACGACTGCCTCTATCTCTGTGAGGACTGTCGTCAACTCACTCTTCTTTAATAGAGCACGTCCTACAACCGCTCTGAGTCCTGACTTTACTATGCCGACACACCGTTCCCACATGCCACCAAACCAAGGTGCCTTAACTGGAATGAACCTCCATTCGCACT
>CM064582.1:58438658-58790974 GCA_032716605.1 Paralithodes platypus
GGTATATACCGGTACCAGTATTCTATTTTTATTAATTTCTCTCAAACACCAAACACCTCCAAATGAAATTAATGAAAGCAAGCATGTGATCTACCGGGATTCGAACCTGGGTTAATTACCACATACAGATTTTAAACACTAACCATTACACTATCAAGGCAGTTGTTGTTGTTGCTGTTCCCCAGGCTGTCTGACCGAGCAGCCCCAAGGTCTCGAGCAAGCCCAAGGCGAGCGCCCCCACAAAACCTTCCCTGCTTACCACTAATAAAGCTCAGGTGACCGAAGACACTCCAAGATGGGGAGCTAAGGAGGGTGCGGAAAGCCAAAGCCCCACCCAAGGCCCTGTGCCCCTTAGCAATTATGAAGGGAAAGTTGAGGGGCAAAGGAAAAATGTGACACTTTGGCTCCCAATCTGCCAACCTCTAGGTTGGCAGTAGGGAGGTCAATCCACGGAAGAGATGCTGTCACTTGAGATCTAGAAAATATATAGGTAAAAGGAACAGTCAGTGTAAGCTATGGGTATGGCAGAGATCGCTCAGCTCTCACTCTGATAGACTGGGAGGTTTGACGTACCTCCCAACCTACCAAATAGGAAAACCTACTATTTTGTAGTAGTCTTGGAAAATCCAACGTCAAGGCTATTAACCTAATTGCAATGACGACTTGTCTATTTCGACTGCTATGTCGTCATTCCAACCGCGGTTAAAAAGAAAACGTCTAGAGTCTACTCCTTATCTTGCTCTAGGAGACGTTGTACATTAACCAAAACTACCACCGAAGGTGAAAAAAGCATAGAAGAGAAGAAAAAGGGGTTTACCTTAGTTACCGCTTAAGGCCCATCCCGTGTTCCGTCATGTGCAGATCCCTGTCGAACGTGCGCATGAGCGACCCTCTCTTGTCATCACATCTCACGTCAGCAGAAGAACGCGGATGGGCAGGGGTCCGGCGTGAGGGAGGGTATTATGTACGTTGGATTTTCCAAGACTACTACCAAATAGTAGGTTTTCCTATTGGTAGGTTGGGAGGTACGTCAAACCTCCCAATTTGTTAGTAGTCTTGGCAAATCCAACGTCAAGGCTGCATAACAAATAGGAGGAGGACATCCATGCCCAACCTACCAAAAAAACCAATGCATAAAACAAAATTACGAATGACAAAGACACAATTTAAACAAGAGAGTTTAATAAAAGAGTGAAAAACTGAGGAGTAGCTAAAAAGAACACTTTTAACACATGCCCGTCATTCATAGTAATGCAAAAACATAGACTTGTCTGAAACCAAAAAGGTACTGTACCCAAAATCCCTTTTCTTCAAAAACCAACAAAAACACTGAACACAAGAACAAAATACAATTTTCAATGTGGCAAAAACACTTTATGTACTGGAACAATACATAATCCCAAACTTGCAATCCAGTGTTGCAAACCCGTACCCCCCCCCCCCCCCCCCCCCCTTTGTCAAAAAAACAAAGGAAAAGAACGAGGGACAAGGGGGGAAGACCAGGGATCTTCGCCAGAGCACCAGGAAACACGACCCCCGAGAGCAATCACCGGCCGAGGGGGTCGAACACTGGACACGGAGAGGTAGGAGGAGATGAAGGAATTGATAGAAGACCACAAAACCGCTGAGGCGATGGCAGGGAAGGATCGACGTGGCAGGAACCGGAAGGAGGCAGCAAAGGATCTGACATCGCGCGCAGAACCCCTACAAACAGGGTGACGGGCACGAACGGTCCGACAAACGTGGCGGCCCATCTGCACCTGCGAGAGCCTCCCACCTGTCCGAGGAGACACCCACACAGCAGTACCCGAAGGCGGCGCCACAGACGCAACAGAGGAGTGCAAGGCTGACACCGGGCACAACACATGGCGAGGATGCCCACGCCGTAAAGCCTGGACTGCGAAAGGCTGGAAAACGGGGGCCTCCCTCCCATGCGTGGTAACAAAAGGAGGGGAGGAGGCGAACGAGACGCCATGCAAGGATGGGGAGAATCGCACGCAGTCCCGGGGCCGTGACAATGCCGCTAGTGCAGACACCCGATCCCCAGTGGCCAGAGCGACAAGGAAGAGTGGACGCCCGAGCAACGGAACCGGCGTAGCGGCCCTTGTATACGTGGGGGAAGCCAGAAGGACCAGAGCCCGCCCCAGATCCCACTGCGGAGGGACCTGGCGCGGAGGCGGTCGATCCCGGAAGGCAGCCGTCAGGAAGGAATCCAGCTCCTGTGGCGGAACGACCAGCCCAGCGACGGACCCAAAGAACCCCCCGGACGGCAGAGACAAGTGGGTACGTATAGCGTCGACTGGAAAGCGACGTGTACGGAAGAGGTGAATCAAGGAGCGTAGGACGAGGGAAGGAGAGCCAACTGGCAGGCGAGTGGCCTGTAGCCACCTAGTAAAAGACCTCCAGCGGGACCCGTAAGTCCCCCAAGGAGAAGACGGCCAGGAACGCTGCAGGAAGTCAGTCAGGGCCCGGCCGGGGACCGGGAGCCACCGTGCCTCATGAACAAGCACGATGCGAAGGCCAAAGAGGTCCGCAGGTCCCCAACCTAGCCCAAGTGGAAGCCGGAGACAGGTAGAGGGACCGGACTCGGGCACCACCGCGGCAACCGGGCGGACCAAGTCCGTGCCGGCCACAGAGGCGCGAGGAGCCAGACGCAGCCGTGGTACAGCCGCAGCTTCGCGAGGACTGGGCGCATCAACAGCGCGTCTGGTGGCGGAAAGATGTATATCTCATATCTACCACTCATAATCCAATACATTCCTACGCAGATGACTCAACACTCCACAGTTCCTTCACATTTACCAATTCTTTCACCCAACCCGATCTTATAAATTCAAAAATAAACACTGCAATTTCTCTGAATCAGGACCTTTCTAGAATTAATGGATGGGGACAAAAGAATCTAGTTTCCTTTAATGCACAGAAAACCAAGTACATTCAATTTTCTAACCGACAGAATCTCACTGACTCCCATATATTTTTTAATGATGTAAATATTCCCACTTCCCTAGTATTGACATTCTCGGTGTAACATTAAGTACTAACTTGAGCTGGACACATTATGTTAGAAGCATTGCTAAGAATGCCTCTAAAAAACTGGGACTCCTGTACAGAGTTCGAGAATTCTTCACTGACGAGCAGTTGGCCGTGATATATAAAAGTCATGTGCGTTCTCAGATGGATTACTGTTCACCTCTGTGGGGTGGAAAGTGGAGTGGTTGCATTGAGGCAGTTGGACAAAATTCAAAATAAAGCTATTAGATTAATCAATAACCCTGCAATCACACAGGACCTTCCTACATTATCCATACGAAGAAACGTTGCATCCCTTGCATTATTCTACAGATATTTCACAGCAATTGTTCCGAGGAACTTGCTTCAATTGTGCCGCCTCTCCACATCTTTCCCCGTAGAACTAGGGCAGCTGAGAGCGCCATGAATTTACACTTTCTCCTCCACAATGCAGAACTTCTGCTTATCAGAATTCATTTATCCCCAGAGCTACTACTCTTTGGAATTCACTTCCATCGAATTGCTTTCCACAAACTTACAATCTACAAATGTTTAAATCCAGTTGTTACAAACATTTTATGAATGGAGGATGCCTTTAGGCACATGGACCTTTTTGTTTTATCTGTGTTTTTCCTTCCTCCGTTCATTGTCTCTTAAAAAAAAAAAAAAAAAAAAAAAATCGACCGCCACCCGTACCAGGCTATCATGAAAGCGTCCGGACCCCCCCCGGAGCGCGAGGTCGGAGGGAGAGGTCCAGAGGCAACTGGCGCGGCACCCCTGATGCGAACAAGGCGACCTCCAGAACACCTCAGGAAGCCGCGAGGTCGGCGAACACAGTCCGTTTCATCGCCCATTCTACAAGAACGCCCTGCCCTTTCGACAGGGCGGCCGCCCAAAGGGTGGCAGGCCCGGGCAGGGAGGAGGCATGCAAGGAGAAGGGGTGTCGGTCCGCGAGGAAGAACAACTCCACCGAGACCCCCAATAGAGTCAACGACCTGGAGGACCCCCGCATAAGGAAACAGGGGACAGCTTGTCTGAGTGTCCAACCCGAAGGCCACCGACTTACCCCGAAGGGCCAGCGCGTGGTCCCGCAGGAAGAACAAAGGAACCAACAGTCCGAGGGCATAGACGGGTAAGAGGAGGGAGACCCACCCATCTGCCGGGAAGTGGACGTCCCAGGTTCGATTGGGAACCTCACCCAACCTCGCTCGACGTATCTGTGGCTACCCAGACCGTCGGCGGGGGGGGCGGTCCAGGGCACAGCCGCAGAGAGCGAGCCCCGAGCAACCCAGCGACCGAAGCGTCGGCGAACGGTACGCGGGAGCGGCAGGAGCCGATCCATAGGGGCAACGGAAACACCGCGGTGCCCATGAGGAGGAGGCGGCGTAGCCAGAGGCTCCCTAAGGGAAGGGGCAGAGCGGCCCAATGCAGCGAACCCACGAACGAGTCCCAGAGCCACCCCGGGAGGGAGACCGAGTGCAACACGGCGAAGACCGTCCACCGAAGGTGCACCGCGGCCGGCAGACCCCGGGTCACCGTAGTGCCGGACAAAACCCATGCGAGACCGACCCATGGCACGACACGCAACGGGGTCAAGCGTGACTTGGGAACATCGAAGGGGAACCCTAACCGTGCGATGCTGCGAACGACTGTGAGGGCGTCGCCAATGCACAGTCCTAGGGCGTCGGAAACTACCAACCAATCGGCCAAGGAAAACAGGATCTGGAGCCCGCTCCTGAGGAGAGGACCCAGAGCCTGCCCCACCAGTGCGGAGAAGATCTGCGGCGCGATGTGGAGACCGAAGGGAAGGCCGTCGAACAGGAACACACGATCGGAAGTCCGAACGGCCAAGAATCGCCGGAAGCGAGGATGGAGAGGAACGAGCCAAGACGCATCCTGGAGGGCCAGCGACACTACCCACGACAGAGGGCACAGGGCCAGGCGTACCAGGGGTACCGGCAGCATCCGAAACCGTGTGTGCACGATGTGCCCGTTGAGGGCTGACAGATCCACCACCGGTCGCATCGCGTCGCAGTTCGTCGACGGTACCAGAAAGACACGGGAGAGGAAAACCAGGTGACCAGCGGTCAACTCCCTCGACGCTACCCAGCTCGGGCATGGAAGTGAACACGTGGGCCACCTCTGAAGAGATGGGCCGGCGTCGGTGACAAGAGCGGAGTGGGGGTCTGGACGTCCACCTCCAGGTGAGACCCCTCCGCGCAACCCGCCGCCCCCAACGTCCCTCGCGGCTACCGAGGGGCGCAAGGGCGAAAACAACCCGAGGGAGCAACCGAGAGGAGGGGAGCGACCCGGTCGGCCAGGCGAGAAGGAGAACAAGGAGGCCGACCCAGAGAACTACACATTGTGTTGACGTGGAGGTACCCCCGGTACGGGCCGTGCGGGCATGAGCGCCACGTTGACCTCCTCTACCCCCGCCCCCCCCAACCTCGTCGAAAAGGGCAGGCCACCCCAACCCCAGGCCGGCGCGGGGCTGACCCCTTCGAAGGGCGACCGGAAGTGGAAGGCCGGCCAGCCCCGACACGGAGGGGATGAAAGGGGCAAGAACAGAAGTGCGAGGCGGAACCGACGCACTGGCCAGCAACGTCCCAGTCCTGCGCCCGTGCAAGGCGGCAGCACTTGCAGCAGCACCCCGAAGAGGACCGGCAGAAGGACGGGACTGAGAAGACCCCGCGCGCGGCACAGCGCGTCGGTGCGTGACGTAAGCAGGGTCCGTAACGACACAGCGCAGCGGCGCGTGTCGGAAGCAGGGGCCGCCGACAGAGAAGCGTAGCATTCCCAAGCATCCTGCTTAAAAAAACCCGACGTATATAGCGCAGAGGACAACAAACCCTGACGAATAACCAAGGGGGCCGGCCGGCAGAACGAAGACCGTACCGTCGGGCGTTGCCGAGTTGCCGCGCACAAAACCGCCTTCACCTCGGGAACCAAAGACACCGCGAGCCGAAGGTGGACCCGCTGAACGCGGTCCAAACCCTCGCGAAGATTGCCTGGCGCAGACGCCTCGAAAAGCCGCAGGTGGTGAACAGACGGCTGGAGGGAACCTAAAGACAAGACAATAAGTCCGTCACCCTCTGTCGCAAGGGAAAAACCTTGGCGACAGAGGGCTGATCCGGGTGAGAGAAGAACGGGGTAGCAATAGAACAAAGTTCAAGAACGGGCGCGCTCATCCAGGATCAGAACGCGCCGTCCAACCCGCCGACAGACACAAGAGGAGGCAAAATCAGTGATGACTCCGGGGGAGGGACGGAAGGAGAGCCGTCGACGGATCGGTGTGTGAAGTCGAAGGCCTCAGCAAACCAGGCCTCCAATGGGAGAGGGTGACCGGGCATGATGGCTAAGCCAGGCGTACCGGCGTCGCACAAACCTGTCCCATAGGAGGACAGACCCGTCAACACAGCCAGGGACTGAACAGCCGGAAGGATGTCAGGGCGGCTGAAGTCTGACCAGAGCGTAGGCCTGCAGAAGGGAGGGGGACCGTAGCAGGGGTAGGTAGGGTGAGGCGCTGAGGGTGAGTCACCGCCAAGAAGGGCGAGAAGAGGGAGTCTTCCATCGACTCCAAGTGACACAACCCAGCCCTGCATAGCCGACAATCGATCCGAGAGAGGCGACCCCCCCCCCCCCAGATTGGTCGGCCCGCAGGGGCGAGCGTGAGCGGGAGCGAGACCCACGACACGAACCAGCAGCGTCGCGGCCCAAGGAAGGAGAGCGACGACGGTTGTGTCGCCGTTGAGGGACTCGTCCCCGATCACGAACGGCCGAGGGGGAAACAGCACCATTCCCCTCTTCCAGCGACACGTCAGCCCCTGAGAAAGGGGACCCCGAAACCTCGCGAAACCCCACCGAGGCAAGAGGAGGGGTACCCCCCTGGCGAGACGGTAAGTGAAGGTCAGGAAGAGAAGAATGAGGAGGAGCAGGACGACGGGAGTGGGAAGGCTGGCCGGGTGAAAGGAGGCCAGAAGGAGCCGCGGGGGGAAACAGAGCAAGGATCCCCGGGGCTGAGATAACAGGGCGGCCCGACACCGAGGCGGAGTAGGGAGGGACCACCACCGTGGGACGAGACCGTGAAGGAAGAATAGGCACTGAAGCAGGTGAAGTAGGAGAAGCAACGACATCCAGGCGGACCCTCCTGGACAGTGTAGGAGGAGGGAGCAGAGGGCCAGCTACAGCATGAACAACCGCGCGCGGAGAGGACAACGTAAGAGGAAGTCGTCTGGGCTGGGGAAGCGGGCGGAAGGGAGTAGAGCCCCTATCCGTAGAGGCCAGGGGAGGGAGCACAGGGGCAGAGCCGCTATCCCCGGCCTCAGGGCGAGAACCATGACGAGGGCGATGGGCGTCGGCAAGGCGATCAGGAGGACGACGAGGCGAGCGAGAACGTGGACGGAGCCGGGGAACCCCCCGACGATGGGACGACCGGCTGCGGGACCCAGGGGAGAGGGCCCGAGCAGGGAGAGGGCCAGGTGAACGGCCTTCAGTCGGGTCAGGGATACCCAGGGCGACGCGGATCCGGTCGGCAACAAAGGCCGGGGAACGGTGGCCCACAGTCCTAATGTGGCGGGAGACCATCGTCCACACCGACGGAAGGGAAGCAGAGGCCACAGCCGCCGCCGAGGAACCAGGGCCATGGAGCAGCACAACCACCAGGGCCAGACACGTGCCACACAGAGCAGGGAGGTAGGCCGTAGAGGACACACAGAGCGAGTGGCGCAAGCAGGACTTGTGGCTCTCCAAGCACGGGGAGCGACAACCAAGGCGAAAGCAAGGCAGCCTACCTGCACTAGAAGAACACACACCATAATCAGCACGTCGAAGGAGTAAGTGGAGAGAATGTCCAAGAAGAACCAGGGAAGGAGCATGGGGAAAACAGGAACACACATGCAAACAGGTATCCGTACTCACCCTAAACTGGGAGCACAGAGGTAGGTGAGGAGGGCGGCCGAGGCGGAAAGAGCACTAGCAGAACCTGCAAAGATGGAGAAAGTGTTAACCACCACTCAACATCTTACATGCAGGGCCTATAACACCAGTAAAGTGCATACACCAATATAGTATCAGGCAACAAGATGACATAAAAAAAGTCAATAGTGAAAGCCAACTATTACCGCAAATTTGCGGGCCAATGGAGGCATAACCGTACCGACACCACCCTCCCGCAATTTTGCGGGACCCCCCAACGATCTCCGCAAATTTGCGGGGAGCCGAAATGTCCCAGAGGACCGAATCAAGCCCCCGCAAATTTGTGGGACCGGCCGAGATGGTCCGGCGCCGAAAAAAGCGAGAGGAGCGTCTAGGGAATACCAAAAAAGGCCACAAAAAATGCGTCATCTCCTTATGAACTCCAAGCAATGATGGCCATCAAGCTGAGCAGTGTCTTCCTTGAATTTATCCTGACTCAACCGGTAAAGGGAGAGGCAAGGAAGACACACCAGGGGAGAGGAGGCACATCCCCCAGGAACCACCCAACCCACAGAGATAGAGCAAAGCCCATGAGGAGAAGTGGCAGGGAGGGTGGTTTCGCACAAACAGGGGCCCCCGTGAGGTACCCCTGGATTGGGCAAAAGACTATGAAAGGATGGAGGTGAAACAGAAAGAGAAAACAAAAACCAGTAAATGAAACTGGTGAGAAAAAGGGTGGCCTAGCCGTGATCAGAGAATGTGTCAGGGGCGAAAAACCCTGTGGTGTAAAAGAGGGGCCCCCGTGGGGTACCCCTGGAGTATCACGAACCACCTGTCGCCCAGGCCCTTGAGACACAGTGAAGGACTCGAAAGGGGGGACTCGGGAATAACGCTAATAATGCGGCCGACACAAACTCTACAAACAGCACCGCCACCAACGAAATCTCAGATTGTTTACCAACGGTACACCTAGGCTATGAAAAAATGAAAACTCATAGGGGCATAGCAAGTCCTGAATGAGAAAACGAGCTAGGCTAAAGTAAGCTAAAAGCTAAACTATGCCCAGACTAACAGGAAAAAAGAATATGAAAAGAGAAAGAATGAAAAACATATACGAGGAACGCCAGGCGCCCCCGTACCTTCGGTAGGCTATTTCCACACGCGTCTCCATTATACACACTTAGGAGCCCATTTACGTGTGCCCTAGATCACGTAACATCTGTCTAACAAAAAAGAAGGCCAGATAAGCCGAAACGAACCTAAACAGGGTGAATTAAAGGAGCACAACAAAAGCGACTTCATTCAATGGAGCGCGTGAAAAAATGATGACAAGAGAGGGTCGCTCATGCGCACGTTCGACAGGGATCTGCACATGACGGAACACGGGATGGGCCTTAAGCGGTAACTAAGGTAAACCCCTTTTTCTTCTCTTCTATGCTTTTTTCACCTTCGGTGGTAGTTTTGGTTAATGTACAACGTCTCCTAGAGCAAGATAAGGAGTAGACTCTAGACGTTTTCTTTTTAACCGCGGTTGGAATGACGACATAGCAGTCAAAATAGACAATCGTCATTGCAATTAGGTTAATAGCCTTGACGTTGGATTTGCCAAGACTACTACCAAATAGTAGGTTTTCCTATTTGGTAGGTTGGGAGGTACGTCAAACCTCCCAATATGTATATATATATATATATATATATAGTACGGTATACATACATATACTGTATACAGGTCACCTACAGCATTTTACAGCCTAACAATTACCTAGTGATGGCAGGTAAGGATCGACGTGGCAGGAACCGGAAGGAGGCAGCAAAGGATCTGACATCGTGCGCAGAACCCCTACAAACAGGGTGACGGGCACGAACGGTCCGAAAAACGTGGCGGCCCATCTGCACCTGCGAGAGCCTCCCACCTGTCCGAGGAGACACCCACACAGCAGTACCCGAAGGCGGCGCCACAGACGCAACAGAGGAGTGCAAGGCTGACACCGGGCACAACACATGGCGAGGATGCCCACGCCGTAAAGCCTGGACGGCGAAAGGCTGGAAAGCGGGGGCCTCCCTCCCATGCGAGGTAACAAAAGGAGGGGAGGAGGCGAACGAGACGCCATGCAAGGACGGGGAGAATCGTACGCAGTTCCGGGGCCGTGACAATGCTGCTAGTGCAGACACCCGATCCCCAGTGGCCAGAGCGACAAGGAAGAGTGGACGCCCGAGCAACGGAACCAGCGTAGCGGCCCTTGTATACGTGGGTGAAGCCAGAAGGACCAGAGCCCGCCCCAGATCCCACTGCGGAGGGACCTGGCGCGGAGGCGGTCGATCCCGGAAGGCAGCCGTCAGGAAGGAATCCAGCTCCTGTGGCGGAACGACCAGCCCAGCGACGGACCCAAAGACCCCCCGGACGGCAGACAAGTGGGTACGTATAGCGTCGACTTGAAAGTGACGTGTACGGAAGAGGTGAAACAAGGAGCGTAGGACGAGGGAAGGAGAGCCAACTGGCAGGCGAGTGGCCTGTAGCCACCTAGTAAAAGACCTCCAACGGGACCCGTAAGTCCCCCAAGGAGAAGACGGCCAGGAACGCTGCAGGAAGTCAGTCAGGGCCCGGCCGGGGACCGGGAGCCACCGTGCCTCATGAACAAGCACGATGCGAAGGCCAACGAGGTCCGCAGGTCCCCAACCTAGCCCAAGTGGAAGCCGGAGACAGGTAGAGGGACCGGACTCGGGCACCACCGCGGCAACCGGGCGGACCAAGCCCGTGCCGGCCACAGAAGCGCGAGGAGCCAGACGCAGCCATGGTACAGCCGCAGCCTCGCGAGGACTGGGCACATCAACAGCGCGTCTGGTGGCGGAAAGATGTATATCGACCGCCACCTGTACCAGGCTACCATGAAAGCGTCCAGACCCCCCCCCGGAGCGCGAGGCCGGAGGGAGAGGTCCAAAGGCAACTGGCGCGGCACCCCCGATGCGAACAAGGCGACCTCCGGAACACCTCAGGAAGCCGCGAGGTCGGCGAACACAGTCCGTTTCATCGCCCATTCTACAAGAACGCCCTGCCCTCTCGACAGGGCGGCCGCCCACAGGGTGGCAGGCCCGGGCAGGGAGGAGGCATGCAAGGAGAAGGGGTGTCGGGCTGCGAGGAAGAACAACTCCACCGAGACCCCCAATAGAGTCAACGACCTGGAGGACCCCCGCATATGGAAACAGGGGACAGCTTGTCTGAGTGTCCAACCCGAAGGCCACCGACTTACCCCGAAGGGCCAGCGCGTGGTCCCGCAGGAAGAACAAAGGAACCAACAGTCCGAGGGCATAGACGGGTAAGTGGAGGGAGACCCACCCATCTGCCGGGAAGTGGACGTCCCAGGTTCGATCGGGAACCTTACCCAACCTCGCTCGACGTATCTGTGGCTACCCAGACCGTCGGCGGGGGGGGGCGGTCCAGGGCACAGCCGCAGAGAGCAAGCCCCGAGCAACCCAGCGACCGAAGCGTCTGCGAACGGTACGCGGGAGCGGCAGGAGCCGATCCATAGGGGCAACGGAAACACCGCGGTGCCCATGAGGAGGAGGCGGAGTAGCCAGAGGCTCCCTAAGGGAAGGGGCAGAGCGGCCCAATGCAGCGAGCCCACGAACGAGTCCCAGAGCCACCCCGGGAGGGAGACCGAGTGCAACACGGCGAAGACCTTCCACCGAAGGTGCACCGCGGCCGGCAGACCCCGGGTCACCGTAGCGCCGGACAAAACCCATGCGAGACCGACCCATGGCACGACACGCGACGGGGTCAAGCGTGACTTGGGAACAGCGAAGGAGAACCCCAACCGTGCGATGTTGCGAACGACTGTGAGGGCGTCGCCAATGCACAGTCCTAGGGCTTCGGAAACTACCAACCAATCGGCCAAGGAAAACAGGATCTGGCGCCCGCTCCTGAGGAGAGGACCCAGAGCCTGCCCCACCAGTGCGGAGAAGATCCGCGGCGCGATGTGGAGACCGAAGGGAAGGCCGTCGAACAGGAACACACGATCGGAAGTCCGAACGGCCAAGAATCGCTGGAAGCGAGGATGGAGAGGAACGAGCCAAGACGCATCCTGGAGGGCCAGCGACACTACCCACGACAGAGGGCACAGGGCTAGGCGTACCAGGGGTACCGGCAGCATCCGAAACCGTGTGTGCACGATGTGCCCGTTGAGGGCCGACAGATCCACCACCGGTCGCATCGCGTCGCAGTTCGTCGACGGTACCAGAAAGACATGGGAGAGGAAAACCGGGTGACCGGCGGTCAACTCCCTCGACGCTATCCAGCTCGGGCATGGAAGTGAACACGTGGGCCACCTCTGAAGTGATGGGCCGGCGTCGGTGACAAGAGCGGAGTGGGGGTCTGGACGTCCAACACCAGGGGAGACCCCTCCGCGCAACCCGCCGCCCCCAAAGTCCCTCGCGGCTACGGAGGGGCGCAAGGGCGAAAACAACCCGAGGGAGCACCCTAGAGGAGGGGAGCGACCCGGTCGGCCAGGCGAGAAAGAGAACAAGGAGGCCGACCCAGAGAACTACACATTGTGATGACGTGGAGGTACCCCCGGTACTGGCCGTGCGGGCATGAGCGCCACGTTGACCTCCTCTACCCCCCCCCCCCCCCAACCTCGTCGAAAAGGGCTGGCCACCCCAACCCCAGGCCGGCGTGGGGCTGACCCCGTCGAAGGGCGGCCGGAAGTGGAAGGCCGGCCAGCCCCGACACGGCGGGGATGAAAGGGGCAAGAACAGAAGTGCGAGGCGGAACCGACGCACTGGCCAGCAACGTCCCAGTCCTGCGCCCGTGCAAGGCGGCAGCACTAGCAGCAGCACCCCGAAGAGGACCGGCAGAAGGACGGGACTGAGAAGACCACGCGCGCGACACAGCGCGTCGGTGCGTGACGTAAGCAGGGTCCGCAACGACACAGCGCGTCGTCGCGTGTCGGAAGCAGGGGCCGCCGACAGAGAAGCGTAGCATTCCCAAGCACCCTGCATAAAAAAACCCGACGTATATAGCGCAGAGTACAACAAACCCTGACGAATATCCAAGGGGGCCGGCCGGCAGAACGAGGACCATACCGACGGGCGTCGCCAAGTCGCCGCGCACAAAACCGCCTACAGCTCGGGAACCAAAGACACCGCGAGCCGAAGGTGGACCCGCTGAACGCGGTCCAAACCCTCGCGAAGATCGCCTGGCGCAGACGCCTCGAAAAGCCGCAGGTGGTGAACAGACGTCTGGAGGGAACCTAAAGACAAGACAATAAGTCCATCACCCTCTGTCGCAAGGGAAAAACCTTGGCGACAGAGGGCTGATCCGGGTGAGAGAAGAACGGGGTAGCAATAGAACAAAGTTCAAGAACGGGCGCGCTCATCCAGGACCAGAACGCGCCGTCCAACCCGCCGACAGACACAAGAGGAGGCAAAATCAGTGATGACTCCGGGGGAGGGACTGAAGGAGAGCCGTCGATGGATCGATGTGTGAAGTCGAAGGCCTCAGCAAACCAGGCCTCCAATGGGAGAGGGTGACCGAGCATGATGGCGAAGCCAGGCGTACCGGCGTCGCACAAACCTGTCCCATAGGAGGACAGACCCGTCAACACAGCCAGGGACTGAACAGCCGGAAGGATGTCAGGGCGGCTGAAGTCTGACCAGAGCGTAGGCCTGCAGAAGGGAGGGGGACTGTAGCAGGGGTAGGTAGGGTGAGGCGCTGAGGGTGAGTCACCGCCAAGAAGCGCGAGAAGAGGGAGCCTTCCATCGACTCCAAGCGCCCGTCGAAGCGTGACACAACCCAGCCCTGCATAGCCGAAAATCGATCCGAGAGAGGCGACCCCCCACCCAGATTGGTCGGCCCGCAGGGGCGAGCGTGAGCGGGAGCGAGACCCACGACACGAACCAGCAGCGTCACGGCCCAAGGAAGGCGAACGACGACGGTTGTGTCGCCGTTGAGGGACTCGTCCCCGATCACGAACGGCCGAGGGGGAAACAGCACCATACCCACTCTTCCAGCGACACGTCAGCTCCTGAGAAAGGGGACCCCGAAACCTCGCGAAACCCCACCGAGGCAAGAGGAGGGGGTACCCCCCTGGCGAGACGGTAAGTGAAGGTCAGGAAGAGAAGAATGAGGAGGAGCAGGACGACGGGAGTGGGAAGGCTGGCCGGGTGAAAGGAGGCCAGAAGGAGCCGCGGGGGGAAACAGAGCAAGGATCCCCGGGGCTGAGATAACAGGGCGGCCCGACACCGAGGCGGAGGAGGGAGGGACCTCCACCGTGGGACGAGACCGTGAAGGAAGAATAGGCACTGAAGCAGGTGAAGTAGGAGAAGCAACGACATCTAGGCGGACCCTCCTGGACAGTGTAGGAGGAGGGAGCAGAGGGCCAGCTACAGCATGAACAACTGCGCGCGGAGAGGACAACGTAAGAGGAAGTCGTCTGGGCTGGGGAAGCGGGCGGAAGGGAGTAGAGCCCCTATCCATAGAGGCCAGGGGAGGGCGCACAGGGGCAGAGCCGCTAACCCCGGCCTCAGGGCGAGAACCATGACGAGGGCGATGGGTGTCGTCAAGGCGATCAGGAGGACGACGAGTGGCAGTAGAGGACGGACGATGAGGCGAGCGAGAGCGTGGACGGAGCTGGGGAACCCCCCGACGATGGGACGACCGGCTGCGGGACCCAGGGGAGAGGGCCCGAGCAGGGAGAGGGCCAGGTGAACGGCCTTCAGTCGGGTCAGGGATACCCAGGGCGACGCGGATCCGGTCGGCAACAAAGGCCGGGGAACGGTGGTCCACAGTCCTAATGTGGCGGGAGACCATCGTCCACACCGACGGAAGGGAAGCAGAGGCCACAGCCGCCGCCGAGGAACCAGGGCCATGGTGCAGCACAACCACCAGGGCCAGACACGTGCCACACAGAGCAGGGAGGTAGGCCGTAGAGGACACACAGATCGAGTGGCGCAAGCAGGACTTGTGGCTCTCCAAGCACGGGGAGCGACAACCAAGGCGAAAGCAAGGCAGCCTACCTGCACTAGAAGAACACACACCATAATCAGCACGTCGAAGGAGTAAGTGGAGAGAATGTCCAAGAAGAACCAGGGAAGGAGCATGGGGAAACAGGAACACACATGCAAACAGGTATCCGTACTCACCCTAAACTGGGAGCACAGAGGTAGGTGAGGAGGGCGGCCGAGGCGGAAGAGCACTAGCAGAACCTGCAAAGATGGAGAAAGTGTTAACCACCACTCAACATCTTACATGCAGGGCCTATAACACCAGTAAAGTGCATACACCAATATAGTATCAGGCAACAAGATGACATAAAAAAAGTCAATAGTGAAAGCCAACTATTACCGCAAATTTGCGGGCCAATGGAGGCATAACCGTACCGACACCACCCTCCCGCAATTTTGCGGGACCCCCAACGATCTCCGCAAATTTGCGGGGAGCCGAAACGTCCCAGAGGACCGAAACGAGCTCCCGCAAATTTGCGGGACCGGCCGAGATGGTCCGGCGCCGAAAAAAGCGAGAGGAGCGTCTAGGGAATACCAAAAAAAGGCCACAAAAAATGCGTCATCTCCTTATGAACTCCAAGCAATGATGGCCATCAAGCTGAGCAGTGTCTTCCTTGAATTTATCTTGACTCAACCGGTAAAGGGAGAGGCAAGGAAGACACACCAGGGGAGAGGAGGCACATCCCCCAGGAACCACCCAACCCACAGAGATAGAGCAAAGCCCATGAGGAGAAGTGGCAGGGAGGGTGGTTTCGCACAAACAGGGGCCCCCGTGAGGTACCCCTGGATTGGGCAAAAGACTATGAAAGGATGGAGGTGAAACAGGAAGAGAAAACAAAATCCAGTAAATGAAACTGGTGAGAAAAAGGGTGGCCTAGCCGTGAGCAGAGAATGTGTCAGGGGCGAAAAACCCTGTGGTGTGAAAGAGGGGCCCCCGTGGGGTACCCCTGGAGTATCACGAACCACCTGTCGCCCAGGCCCTTGAGACACAGTGAAGGACTCGAAAGGGGGGACTCGGGAATAACGCTAATAATGCGGCCGACACAAACTCTACAAACAACACCGCCACCAACGAAATCTCAGATTGTTTACCAACGGTACACCTAGGCTATGAAAAAATGAAAACTCATAGGGGCATAGCAATTCCTGAATGAGAAAACGAGCTAGGCTAACTTAAGCTAAAAGCTAAACTATGCCCAGACTAACAGGAAAAAAGAATATGAAAAGAGAAAGAATGAAAAACATATACGAGGAACGCCAGGCGCCCCCGTACCTTCGGTAGGCTATTTCCACACGCGTCTCCATTATACACACTTAGGAGCCCATTTACGTGTGCCCTAGATCACGTAACATCTGTCTAACAAAAAAGAAGGCCAGATAAGCCGAAACGAACCTAAACAGGGTGAATTAAAGGAGCACAACAAAATCGGCTTCATTCAATGGAGCGCGTGAAAAAATGATGACAAGAGAGGGTCGCTCATGCGCACGTTCGACAGGGATCTGCACATGACGGAACACGGGATGGGCCTTAAGCGGTAACTAAGGTAAACCCCTTTTTCTTCTCTTCTATTCTTTTTTCACCTTCGGTGGTAGTTTTGGTTAATGTACAACGTCTCCTAGAGCAAGATAAGGAGTAGACTCTAGACGTTTTCTTTTTAACCGCGGTTGGAATGACGACATAGCAGTCAAAATAGACAAGTCGTCATTGCAATTAGGTTAATAGCCTTGACGTTGGATTTGCCAAGACTACTAACAAATATATATATATATATATACTGTATATGTACTGTATATACCGGTATATATATATATATATATATATATATATATATATATACAGTATTATAGGTTTGATTCCCGGAGGGAAGTAGAGAAAACCTAATATTTAGTAGGGGCCCCGGAATCATTGACGATGTTGCCTATTAGTATAATAGTCTCCATTCAACACCCACGTCAGTCGTTTGAATCAACCGCTGCGGGGAAGAACAGAGTCATTCCTTATTAGTGCAACGCTACTTCTCTTATGGTATCGTCATAGATTGGGTACCCACTACGAAAAAACTTTCGTAAAAAATAAGAGAAGAAGAAAGGGAAAGATTAAGTTACTTAATCAAAGTTATAACACGCTTCCCACTTCGGTGGATTTCTTGTGTTGTGGCTTCTTGCCGCTCCTCGCCAAGCGCACCATTCGGCCTTCACTGATATATCAAGATAATACTCAAGATATCAAGCGAATAGGAAGGGGATGGCTGGAAGAGCCTTCATCGTCAATGATTCCGGGTCCCCTACTAAATATTAGGTTTTCTCTACTTCCCTCCGGGAATCAAACCTATAATTTAATAGTGGCCCCTCCATCATTGACGATGTTGCCTGAATTCCCAAGACTGGAGGGGGACATTCGCATCAATATCTAAAACCTCCAAACCCGCAAGGTATAGTCAAGAATTTGTATAACAGAAAAGCTATTTTATTGTTTGCATACAATATAGAAAAATAAAAAATATTAAAGAGTGTGAGCAGTGCATTGCTTCGAAGAAGACCTGCTCGAAGAAAACAGGCTCTCTTACATGAGATACTGTTGGAAGTCGTGATAAGAGGAGCTAATACAAAACTCCCTATCACTCTTTTCTGATTTTACACTATTCATTGTTTATTATCTGGTAAAAATAACTGCGTCCGATGACCAGTTTCAACACTCATCCAGCTATCCTCTAGGATAGCCAACCTTAACTTATACATAAAACATACTCTGACTAGCTTTACATAGCTTGTTTCTAAACGTAACATAGCTCTTACACCTTAACTTAAGGGAGCTCTTATATATTTTTCTCTTAAAATAATGATGGATTCAATTTAACATAAAATCTAGAGCTTCTAGCTCTTAACTACAAGTAATGCTCAGGCTTCTGCCCGGCGGAAGCAACGCCTGGACTTCTACCCGGCGTAGTAGTGTGATTCCGGCGAGGGGGGCTTTTACCTTAGGGTGTACTGGGATACCCTCGTCCCCCCTCCCCCCCCTTTTCCTTAGCCCACTATGGGCCGTACTATCACATAACCTAAACAGCCCAACTGCCGTGAAAAACCCTACCCCAATAACAAAAGAGAGAGTGTCTCAAGAGCGTTTCTACGAGAACAAAGAAGGATAACCTACTGCGAGGTAGTTCGGAAATGTACCGAAGCTAATATTACCAAGGTGGGGTAGAGTTCACTCTCTCTTCACTAAGAAAACCGCTCAGGTTGAAAACCTGAGAGTGGCTAAACACATACAAAAGATAAGTAGTTTGCTGAATTTCCAAAAATGGATCAAATAGTACCGAAGGAACTTAATATTGTGCTTGTTAGAAAAACACGGTAATACGCCGGAGGAGCTTACATGCCACTAGAATGTACCGCAATTCGCCAGCCACTACATGGCGGGGGGGGGGGGGGGGGGGGGGGGGGGGCGGGCTCCTCTGGCATAAACCAAAACTTCAGACACAGAAATGTAGCCTACTAATTACATGTTATTAACCTGACTCAAAAAAGGTAAAACAATTTGAATTCTCGGGGCATGAGCAGCTCAGTAATCCCGGAACATGACTGAAAAACAATGACATACAGTAAACCCTCGCTAACTCGGACTAATTGGGGGGAGACCACTTCAAAGAAGTCCGATTTTCCGAGATGTCCGAAGTCCGACTTAGTGTCCGACTTAAGAGAGGGAAAATTCCGAATTATAAGAGGGAGTCCGAGCCACCAGAGAAAACGGAGACTGTCCGACTTAGTGTCCGGCTTAAGAGAGGAAAAATTCCGAATTAGAAGAGGGAGTCCGAGCCACCAGAGAAAACGGAGACTACCCTATCACTAACAACGTAGACTCAAGATTAATTACAGTACTGTACAGGTATACGGCAGACATAATATATGTTAATGTACTGTACAGGTAAATATACAGGGATATACATGTAGTAGTATAAAGGGAATACAACAGTACTGTACAATATTTATAGTGAACAGTACATTACTGTATAGCACAGTGTACTATACTGAAATGTACTGATCAGGAACACTCACCTTCCCATAAGAAAGGCTGGAAACGGGTCCCTTCTTCACTCCTTCCCCTATGATGTGTACTGTAGGTTTGTATGTAGTCTTGCTGTAGTTTTTTATGGTTATTCCTTAATGATTGTTATTCCTTAATGATTGTTATTCCTTGATTGTCTTTTCCCCCCTCCCCCCTCCCCTCTCTCCCATCCCCACACTTTACTGCCCAGTTTCCCCCTCACTCCCCTTCTCCACCTCACTCCTCTTCTCCATCTCACTGTCCTTCTCCATCTCACTGTCCTTCTCCACCTCACTCCCCTTCTCCAACTCACTGTTCTTCTCCACCTCACTCCCCTTCTCCATCTCACTGTCCTTCTCCATCTCACTGTCCTTCTCCACCTCACTCCCCTTCTCCACCTCACTGTTCTGCTCCATCTCACTGTCCTTCTCCATTGCACTGTTCTCTTCCACCTCACTGTCCTTCTCAACCTCACTCCCCTTCTCCACCTCACTGTCCTTCTCCATCACAGTGTTCTTCGCCACCTCCCTGTTCTTCGCCACCTCACTGTTCTCCACACCCCCACTTTTCTTCGGACCATGTCCCTTACCGCTCATAGGACCTTTACCCTTACTGAGGGTAAGGGTTGTTATGGCAATACCATCACATCGTCAATGTCACTACAGATATCTAGGTCCATGGATAGATCTGACCATGGGATCGTGTCAGCTGTACTGAGGGAGGTCGATGCAAGGGAGGAGGTTGATGCAACTGAGACTGAACTATCAGCAGAGGAGGTTCGAGGTCTGGTTGATATTGGCGTTGGAGTGAAGAAGGAACTAATCTTGCGTTGCTTCTTGCTGTCCAGGTAGGCCTTCTGCACAGTAAAGCGGCCACTTCGAAGGGGCTCATAGAGAAAAGTTAACTTCTCATCCATTTCCTGTGACAGGTACTTAAGTATGGTATCAAATGAATCCAGGACACTGGCTAGGCTGACCTTTGCCTCACCAGTTTCTGCTGCGTCTTCGTCTTCGTCTGCCTCCTCTACAGTGCCACCGAGCACCTCTGCAGCAATTTCTTCATCAGTCCTGTGTTCATGGCCTGGTAGATCGACATCTTGCTGTATCCAGTCCTCCACCTCTGCCTCTGGAAGGTCACCCTGGTTGGCCTGCTGGAGTAGGTTGCGGAAATCCCCTGCCTCGAACCCAATGAAGCCATTATCGTTGGTTTTGGGGATATCAAGCAGCTTACACCATCCGTTCTTGAGAGTGTTAAAGGAGACTTATTTCCAAGCTTCGGCCCAGTTGTAGATACAATCACGGAGGGTGTACTCTTTCAAATTTTGCAGTGTTTTCTTGCCTCGTTCGTCCACGTAGCCCTCCTCGTCCATCCTATCCTCAACGATCACAAGACACTGTTCTAGAAATTTCCTCTTGTATCGCCTCTTACAACTCTCGATGATACCCTGGTCCATGGGCTGGATAACACTGGTTGTGTTAGGGGGCAAATGCATAGTTTTTATTTTACCATTCGAGCTCTCCAACTTAGAGGTACACGGGTGTGCAGGTGCGTTATCCAGCAGGAGGATTGCAATAGCATCGTCAGGAGGGATATCATAGATCCTATGCTGGAAAGATCGCACAGAAGGCACAAAACGTGCATGAAACACCTCCTCTGTGATGCGCTGGTTGAACCAAGCACTCTTGGCCAGTGGCGGATCCAGCTCAGGCTTAAGGGGGAGCTGATATACATGAGGGGCGCCATAATTCACACAATATTCTTTATATGTATTGTATTTCAGATAAAATGCAGTATATGCAGAGGGGAGGTGTGGCGGAGTGGTCTTGCCACTGGCCTGGTAATCCAAAGGTCCCGGGTTCAAATCCCAATGTATCAATGGGAAGATATTATTGGGATGGAATTTGTGCTGTACCTAGTATCAGTGCATTACCACAAAGCCCACCAAAAACGCTAATACAATACCCTCATTGTTCCCTGATTAAATAGCACTGTATGATTATTCCCATATTCAAAATATGCTATAGGGGTGCAATGCCTGGTGAGTTAGCTGCTCAACAGGTGGCGTTGTGTGTGTAAGAGTGAGTGTCCGAGTGTAGGGAGTGAGACAGTGAAGCACGGGAACGAGGTGGCTTCAGAGATGGGGTCACTTCGGACCATGAGTGAGCACCGTGCCTCATGTGAAGGCAAGATGGCAGGTGCTCGTTGTACTCTACGTGCTTCACATGCCTCACTCCCTAGACTGGAACAAGACCTCACAGGCTTCACTGCTCATTGTACAGCTGTGAATGTCCAGGCTCTCAGCCTATGCCCGACAGGGAGTAAGTTGGAATATAGAAAAAAAAAAAAAAAAAAAAAAAAAATATATATATATATATTTATATACAGTATATATATATATCAGATGTAAGGGCGCAATTTTGGTCACTAAGGGGGGGGGGCAGCCACCCCCCCCCCCCCCCCCCCCCCTGGATCCGCCACTGCTCTTGGCCCCATAATAATCCACAGGCAGCTGGTTGGTCTTCATTAAATCCTTTAAGATTCTTGGTTTCTGTGATTTCCCTACAACAGTAGGTGTGAGGCGGTGACTCCCGTCAGCGTTGGCGCAACATAACACAGAAATGCGCTCCTTGACAGTCTTATGTCCGGGAGTCGATGTTAAATCGTGGTACGCCTGGGTCTTCGTAGGAAGGGACCGCCAGTACAGTCCGGTTTCATCTCCGTTGTAGACCTGGAATAACTGTAGATGTTCATCGGTCATAATTTTCTTAAGATGTTCAGTGAAAGGAACGATCGCAGCTGTGTCGGCACTCAGGATCTCGCCACAAACACTCCTGTTATACAGGCCATGGCGCTTTCTAAAGCGCCACAGCCAACCTTCACTACACTTGAAATCGGGGTCATTAAGATGGCCAGCAAGTCTCTCTGCGGCGTGCTGTATCTCTATCCCTCGAACTGGCACACCTTCTGCACGCAACTGCTGGTACCACTTGATGACTGCTGCGTCGATATCCGGGAAGGGCAACTTAGCTTTCCGGAATATCTTTGAAGAGGCTGGGCCATGAAGAAGGGCGGCTCCGTGCTGTCGGATCTTTTCCTTATCTCGGATAAAATCGTAAACAGTAGACTTCCCAAGCCCATACTTCTCTTGTAAGGCTTTGGCTCTCATACCGCCATCCAAGTCCTTGAGTATCTGCAGCTTCGTCTCCAGAGATACGGATGTCACTTTACGCTTCACTTTAGCCTTGGGAGGCATAATGGCTGACGAATACAGTACGGTGTGCACGAGAGAAACAAGAGGACTGAGGATGATGCAGGCAGGCGGGAGACGAGGGTGAGTAAGGGTAAACAAAGGGGGAGTGGGACGGAGGATACGGGGTAGGGGGTGCATGCGTGGGCAGTGGTTATTATGGAAACGCGCCGCGTGAGGGTGTCCGCGGCTTGGGGACGATGCCACGGCTATCTCGGAATTTTCTGATATGTTCCGAGTTGTGAGGTGACCGGTCCGACAGACCACTTGGGCCCTCGGAGTTTTACCCTTATATCTCGGAATTTCCGAGATATATGGCCACCTGTCCGACAAGCCATTGTGGTCCCTCGGATACAAATCGGATATCTCGGAATTTTGCCGAGATATACAGGGACATTTCCGAGAGGCCTATGCCATTCCGAGAAGTGCGGGTTTCCGAGTAAAAAGAGTTCGGGTTAGCGGGGTTACTGTATTAGAGAACTGCGGTCTCCGCGTATGGTTTCTGTGGTCGCCGCCACTCTACTTCCCGAAAGGGATAGTTACCAGTCTGCTGGCTGTGGAACAAGAAAATTATGCCAGGAAAAAAGGGAAGGGCTGTGCTGACAAAATCCGCCCTTCCAGGAAGAACGGAATTGATCTGAGACCGGTTCCTACCCTGCTAGGGGTTTCCAGAGGCAACCAGTGCGTCCTTCCTTGTATGACTACTTGTTAGTATGAAAAAACAGTAACTGAGAACCTAACCCTTCAAGAGGGCCCTCCCACCGAGTCCCTTTGACGGTGGTGTCCTATGTGGGCCGAAGCCATGGAACAACTGGAAGCTAGTGGCGGAGATGAATAACCATCCGGTTGCTGGTCTATTCCACATACAGTAGGGTCCCGCATAAAACGTGTTCGCATAAAACGAGTCTCGATTAAAACGACCGACCTAAAATTCGCTTTGTACGAAATATCGTCGCTTTGTATGAAATGGCGTTCGCTTTGTACGAAATATAGTTCGCTTTGTATGAAATATCGTTCGCTTTGTACGAAAATTTTCGCTTACAGTGAAAATTGACGATATTGCGCCACCAAAATGCTGTGTTCACATAAAACGAAATCGCATAAAACGCCCTCGTTTATCGACCATAAACTCGTTTTATGTGAGACCCTACTGTACTGTGTGAGGGGGGGGGGGGGGGGGGGGGGGGGTGCAGCCACACGAACCCATATGCGGGACTGGCTAAGGGCTCAAAAATTTGAGGAGAGCTTAGTTTTGTAAATTGTTAGTTTCGTAACATCGACCGGCGCCTGAGCTACTCATGCTACCGGTGACAGGAACAAAAAACCTCTTACCCACGTATGCACAAGTCGACTAGTCAGGCCTCCGGGGACACAAAAAATAGGGGGGACTAAGACACAAGGCCCCTGCTAATGAAATACAACAAAGTCTTCTCGTCTAGCCGGGAGCAACAAAAAACTTCTTCCGATAAACTGTGAGATCCTGGCCGATCCGCCTTGGCGTTCTGGCCTGGAGTCCAGAGAAAACTGGAAGTGCAGATAAAATAATATAAACTACTTAAGGAAAAAAAAAAAAATCCCTCGGGACCTGACTTGCCCTTGTTGTGTTACGAGTAAACAAGTGGACTTATTAGCTTACTTAATTGGGAGAAAACATCATCGTTCTGACCTAGGTGAACCAGCAACTATCCGTCTCCCCGACCGGAGTAGTTGGTGTCCCCTTGATATGCGCCCCCTAGCTTAAATCAATGTACATCAACGGAGAGGTAGTAATGGGTAAGATAAGGGAAACTTCCTTGAGTGGCCCTAAATTACCGGTAACCCCCAATAGCTGATGGCCAGCCACCGGCGGACGTCTAGCTCTTATTTTTCTCGAGAAATCCCGACCCGTGTAAGGTTTCGAGTGGGTTCTAACAAAAATCCTTTTGGAGCGGTCTTAGCTTTTGCACAAAACTGTCTGACACGCTCACTAGTGTTTCCGCATGGTCAACTTCCCGGTCAACCTCTATGGAAGGTTTTCTTGTTTCACCCATGGTTGTCCGATCCGGCTCCGGAGAGTCCTTGTGATCAGACTGGTCTGGTAATTGTCCGCCGGGACGCAGTCCGGACTTTTGAATCAGAGCAGAGGTTCTAGGCGCGG
Source organism: Paralithodes platypus (assembly GCA_032716605.1). Taxonomy (NCBI): domain Eukaryota; kingdom Metazoa; phylum Arthropoda; class Malacostraca; order Decapoda; family Lithodidae; genus Paralithodes; species Paralithodes platypus. Next base: position 58,463,010 of record CM064582.1, read on the forward strand.
CCCAGGTGCGGTAAACACAATCCCACCTCGATACCTTGTGCCCCAGCCAGGCCTAAGGAGAGAGGAGGAGAAAACAGGAATTTTAAGTGGAAAAACGAACCCCACTGGGAAAAAAGACTCGAGGATCTTAACTCTTTTGGTTTGTTCAAGTTCAACGTCCGGTGATCGCCGGCCATCTATTGCATGTAAAGTTAAGAGTTATTTACTTGGGAGACCCGTTGCTAACTTGAAGCATCATTCTTACGTCTCTCTGTGTCTGCGGATTAACTGTAGTTGCCATCAGTACCGGAGAGAAAAGAACTCTATAATAAACGTTCACCGGTAACCCCTGTACCATACCGAGTCTGAGTAGCTGCCTCGCTCCGACTGCCTCAAATAAGGCTGTCCGGATGTCTAATAAGGATTGTGCCGGACACGGTAGTAGATATTGCTGAAAAGCTTTGACTATCTCGGCCCTTTGCATTGGTGGATCGGGGATTGGTTTAGCAATGGCCTGAGCCGTATCCCTGGTTAGGAGAAAACTAATAAATTTCCGATGGGCGTTATCTCTGACTAGGAATTCCCTCTGGAGTTCAATAGGGTCTGGGATGATAAAAGGGGGCAGAAAATCTTTGGCCTCGAATTGGGGGGCAATGAGAAATTCAAAAATAGCCCGGGGAACCCCGCCGGGCTGTTGCTTTAGCCAGTCAAACTCTGTATGCTGCGGTGGGGGAACCGGTAACGAGGCATTGGAAGTCACATCAATAGCAAATTGCTGGACCTCCTGATCCCATGTGACCCAAGGTCCATGTCCCACCTTACCCAGATGTAATTCCCTTGGGTCTTGATGAGGATTACAACGATGAAAAGTTAAGCTAGGTTCGTCGTACTTTATGGAATGGCACCCATTGAAGCCACAGCGTTGAAAGCAATCGGGGCAAACCGGAACATCTGGGGGAGGAGGGGCAGGACTAGGGTCATCCGGCAGAAAAGGGGTCAACTGACCAGGGTTGTACACAAAGTATCGAAAATTAGTCGGGTTGGGCACTGCCTGAACCTGCACTTCTATCACTTTTCCTTATGCGTCTTTTGCCCTGAAAACCTTTTTCCTATTCACTTCGATAGACCATTCCTTTGGCACCGGAACCTCCCCCTGTGTTGACTTGTGCCCCTCTCCTCTAGTTAACGCAGTAATTGGAAGCCACAGCCTACCTGGCTCTTTCTGAGTCCGAGGTTGGTCCTCCGATTTTAACCGAGATTTTTGAGGTTGAGTTACTGATTGAGAGTCCATGGGTTCCTCGAGATCCGGCAGGAGAGCCGCCGGATATCGAGCCGCCCTATTAACTTTAGGGGACTTAGTCTTATGTTGTAGGTAAGAATTTACGTTATCTCCCGCACTATTGACATGAGTTAGCGAGCCAGAACTAGTCTCCTTCCTTCCCACGGAAGACACATTAGTGCCAGATACCCGCTTGTCAGTTAGCAAGGAACTACTAGACCCTTCCCCTTTAAAAAGCGACTCATCCACCCGCCGGGATTGAACCTGGCTTTCGGCTGGTAAGTCTTGCCCATGCCTACCGGCATTGGGGAGAGATAAACTTGATGTTGTTGGGGCCATGATGATATCTGGGTCCGCAATTATATTAATTTTGGCTGGTAACAAAGGGCGGATGGATACTTGTTCTGGCAATGTCCCTGTAGCGGGGGAACTGAGTTAAGAAGCAAAACTTTGTTATCCCTAGAGGAGGTGGGCACAGAGTCCACCGGCGGAGGAACCGCAGCCTCCGTCGGGGCTTCCTGATGTCTTTTCGAAATGGCACATTGTTGGAGCACCCTATGCAACAGATCGTCTAATTGTTTTATTGTAAAGCATTGAGGTTTTGGCCGTTTAAGAGTCTTTGAACTTTTCTCCTCTAATTGATGCTCATCTACCTGTACTAGGGAACTCGACTTTGCTAGTACTGTACCTTCTCACCACTAGGTTTAATCGTTGAGAGGGGACCTTTCGCCGGCGACTCTTTCACTTGCCCACCCGGCGATTTACTGGTCTCCCTAGAGGGTTGTAGACTTGTGTCCCTTGGGACTGAGTTCATAGGAGTTGCCCGTACGGTCTGTCCCGTCGAGGTAGGGTCTACTCTGGGGTCAGACCCTTTTGAAGTGACCGCCTCCGGCGTAGTAAGAGACCTTGATACCCCTGCGTCTGTGTCGCCCGACTTCTGAATTGAGCCTTAAGACTTGTAACACTACTAAGACCCTGGGCCTCCGGCGTTTGAGATATCTCTAGACCCATTCCGGACCCCGGAAAATAACCCTTAATCAGCACGAGTTTAGAGCCCTGGAGCCTAACCTTCACATTCTTCCTAATCCTCATTGCAGAATGAGGTCGCTCGGCATCCGTTTCAAAAAGACCGGGGGAAACCCCCGGCATTTCCGAAGTGGATGGCGAGGCAACCGGCTGCGCATCAGATTGATAAAACTGGGAGCTAGAGCTAAGGTGACCTATTACATCCCTCTCAGTAAGCCTTGGGCTAGATAGCTTGCGTTTCTTGTCTGGTAAGAACTCCAAGCTGGACGCCCTCTGCCGAAGTCTCTCGGACGTTTCCGGCTGGGTTGACGGCACACACTCCGGTGACTCTGAGCGAATCCTCTTGGTGTAGGGAGGGGAGCTCTGTTCAGAGGTCATAGAAGATTGGGGTGAAACAAAGTTCGTGTTTGGTACCGGGAGGACCTGTGTCTGAGGGACTGAGGTGTCGTCGAATGAATAAATATGAATTAACCTTAATAGTTCAGCATTATCGCAAAACAATTCTACATCTGCTACCCTTGAAGCGTACACAGCAAATTTGTTCTTAATTTCTATAAGAGTTAGTAAACACGACATGACTTGGCTTGCTAGCCATTCCTCAAACAGGTCAGAGCACACCGGACATTTCCGTGAGGTCCATAAAAAGGAGGGTCTGTCCAAACACTTGACACATATAATACACAACCTGTGCGCTGCTACCGGTACCAGGAGGCACGTAGGCGTAGAACAAGTTGAGAACAGAGGCATGGTCACAGACTCTCCCCTCCCCGGCGGGAACGCTTTCTCCTTAGCTGCCCGGAATGTGGAAGGGGTCTGGAAATAGAAAATTCCAGGAATCAATGCTCATAAGGATAACCCGAGAGGTTTTAACATCCTATTACCCCCGGCGTCAGAAAAACATTAGGCTACTGCCTCCAACCTTTTCCTGACTCCTAAGAGTTAGTGAAAACCTCCCCTCACGCCCTTTTCAATCGTGGGGAGTTTCACATCAGCCTGCCTACCTGTAACATGGGTCAGAGGTTAATGAACCATGAACTCGACGGATATCTGCGTGCTATAACTTGCAATCTCTAGCAACCGTTGGTCTGTCTACACACTGAGCCGCCGGCTGACGGGGTAAACTGGTAAGTAATAAGGCGAGCCGATACGTTTTTTTTTTTTTTTTTTTTTCTATGTGATTGAGGGAGGCAAAAGGCAGAACTGCCTATAGCGAGTGCCTCCCCCATAGTTGAAAGAGTGACAGGGCCAAAATCAAGGGATGTTCGAGCCAAAATGCCTGGACGCACGGAGTTTGAAGCAATTTAAGTCATAGGAAGAGGGAAAGACTGATTCTGGGAGAGAGTTCCAGAGCTCAGCTGTTGAGTAGAAGAAAGTTTGAGAGTAACGTTTCACTCTTGGGTTGGAGAGTTGCACAGAGTAGGGGTGGGATTGAGTTGCAAGTCAGGTACCACGTGCCCTACGTAAAGGAGGTGGTATACACTGGGAAAGCTCTGAGGAACACTGATTATTATAGTAGCGATAGAATAGAGAGAGAGATGCAACATTGCAGTGGAGAGAGAGAGATTGCAGAGAGTTGGTGAGTGGACGGGAGTTAATGATACGAAAGGCTTTCCTTTTAACTTTGTCTAGGAGAGCGGTGTGAGAGGAGCCTCCCCACACATGCGAACAATACTCAATACAAGGACGCACTATGCCCCTGTACAGAGCAAGAAGCTGTGCAGGGGAAAAGAACCCCCTAAGGCGGTTGAGCACACCCAGCTTCTGGGAGGCTGCCTTAGCAAGACTGTTAATATGGTCCTTCCAACTGAGAGCAGAAGAAAAAGAGACACCAAGAATATTGAGAGAAGATGAAGGATTGATTTTTGTATTGTTGAAGAATAAGGGATAGTCCGCTGGGAGATCCTGACGGGTAGATAGATGGAGAAATTGTGTTTTGGAAGCATTAACTCCCCCAGACATATATGACGCGATCGCGTCATATGGACTAGTGAACCAAAAACTCATATGACACGATCGTGTCATATGGACTTATCTCTATACCTCTCCAATAAGTTTATGACGTGATTGTGCGTCATATGAGCTCAGTAAGTCCGATAAGTTACCATACGATACAACTGTTGGTGGCAACCTCAGCCTCCTCCGATAATTCTAACGGCCACAGTGTTGTTGTGAGTGTAGTGCGAGGCAGTGGCAATGATCCTGGGGCTCCCGCCTCCTCGGACTTATTGGAACATAATATGTCGGAGGGAGTTAAAGGTAACAAGGTTTCCTCTGCCCCAATTGGAGATAGTATTTAGATCAGAATTTAAGAGTTCTATGGCTTCATTACGTTCGTCGTTGAGGGATTGCTGGCTGGGGCGTTCTGAAAAACTAATTGAGTAGTGTAAGGTTGACTCGTCTGCGTATGAATGGATGGGAATTGAGGTACAGTTGAGGAGATCATTTATAAAAATTAGAAAGAGAATAGGAGATAGGACAGAGCCCTGAGGAACACTGGAGTTTATAGGGTGAGGAAGTGAACAATGGCTGTCCACAACCGCGCCTATGGAACGGCCGGAAAGGAAATTAGAGACAAAGGCACAGATGGAGGGATAGAAACCGAAGGAGGGTAGTTTAGAAATTAAAGATTTGTGCCAGACTCTATCGAAGGCTTTCGATATGTCTAGTGCAATAGAAAAAGTCTCACCGAATTCCCGAAAGGAGGATGACCAAGAGTTAGTAAGATATGAAAGAAGATCACCAGAAGAGCGACCCTTAAGGAAGCCATACTGGCGATCTGAGAGCAGATTATGAGAAGAGAAATGCTTAAGAAATTTGGAAGCAAGAATAGTTTCAAAAACTTTAGAAAGACAAGAGATGAGAGCAATTGGACGATAGTTGGAGGGTTAAGAGCGGTCACCCTTCTTTGGGACAGGTTGAATGTGAGCAAAATTCCAGCATGAAGGGAAGACGTTAGAGGATAGACAGAGACGAAAGAGTTTGCCTAGGCAGGGAGTCAGCACGGAAGCACAGTTTTTGAGAACAACAGGAGGAACACCGTCCGGACCGTACACCTTATTAGTATTAAGCCCAGAGAGGGTAGAAAGTACATCTTTAGAAGAAATTAGGATATTAGGCATAAGTAAGAGAGAGGAGGGTGGAGAGGGAGGAATAGCACCGGAATCATCCAAGGTGGAGTTTCTAGCAAAAGTTTGAGCGAAGAGTTTAGCTTTGTCAGAGGAAGAAGTGATGGTTGTGCCATCAGAGTGGAAAAGGGGAGGGAAAGACGAGGAAGAGAAATTGTTGGAGAGGTTTTTGGCTAGAAGCTTGGGAAGAGCTAGAGTTGGATAGTTCAGTGCATTTATTATTAATGAAAGAGTGTTTGGCAAGTCGAAGAACAGATTTGGCTTGATTCCGGGCAGAAACATAGGAAGAATGAGAGTCTTGAGTTTTAAGGCGTCGGTACCGTTTGAATGCTTCCTCCTTATTGCGGACAGCAGTAGAACAGGCGTGAGTAAACCAAGATTTTTTAGCATTAGTCTGAGAGAAAGAGAATGGAATGTATGCTTCCATGCCCGATAGGATTACCTCGGTAATGCGTTCAGTACTCTCCGAGGGTCCCCGGCCACGGAAGCAGAAATCATTCCATGGGAAATCAAAGAAGTACTGCCGGAGAGCCTCCCAGTTGGCAGCGCCGAAGTGCCACAAGCGCCGCCGGCTAGGAGGATCGGATGGCCGTACTGGAGAGATAGGACAGGTGACAGAGATAAGTTTATGGTCGGAGGATCCCAAAGGAGAGAAAAGATCAACAGTATATATAAGAAGAAGGGTTAGAAGTTAGAAACAAGTCAAGAATGTTGGGCCGATCTCCGATGCGATTCGGGATACGGGTGGGTTGCTGAACTAACTGCTCTAGGTCATTTAGGATAGAAAAGACATAGGCTTGTTCACCAGCTGGGTCAGTAGTGGGAGAGGAGAGCCATTGGCGGATACGTCTCCATCCGCCGGCCCTGCAAGACCGTTGGAAGGAGGTGTAGTGGCACACTACCAAAAAACATAGAATATACATAGGGGCAAGGGAAAAACAAGAGCGCACGGCGGCACGGCGGCAACCGACCTCAGGCCGCAGAACCAAGGACCGGCGGGTCCCAAAACTGGAAAACACTCAGGCAAGGGCACAAGACTGAGAGAAACCAACCACAAAAAAACCCTGAAGCAAGGACGTCTCCTTGAGCTCCCGGAAAGTGACCAACACTAACACCCAGGGAGCACAAGAAAAGGGAGCACAACAAAATATCATACAAAGATAAAGTACACCCCTAACGAGTAGATCCTAACGAGGCTTATCACGAGGTAACCCTCCCAACAAGTAGGACGAACTTACCCTGAAGACACCCCAGACAGCAAGAAGCAGTTGAAGCCCCCGAAAGGGGCCTCCGAGCAGGCTCGAACGCCAGAAGATTCCACACCACGTGTGACAATCCTTAGACTGGCGCGTCTGCTAAAATGAAAAAAGAAAAGGCCCCTAGGCCATAAACACAGGACTGAAGAACAGCTCGTGATAAACAAAAAGCCTCCTAACTAAGGAATAGCAAAAACTAAGGCGCGCAGAACCAATGAAAAGGACATTTGGCGTCCGTCCTGAACACAACACGTTAGCGCCTGAATAGTACCCTAATTTAACACTTCCTGCGGGCAACAATATGATAACCCGTGCTAGCTAATCTAAACCTTGTTCACTACAACCCAGATATATACAAATGAGTAAAGACTCACGAGAATTGAGCGAACGTCGAATGAAGCAGAGCGCGGGGCACACAACCTATCCTGTTGCCCGCGGGGAAGAGAAGGCCGAATGGTGCGCTTGGCGAGGAGCGGCAAGAAGCCACAACGCAAGAAATCCACCGAAGTGGGAAGCGTTTTATAACTTTGATTAAGAAACTTAATCTTTCCCTTTTTTCTTCTCTTTTTTTTTTTTTTACAAAAGTTTTTTCGTAGTGGGTACCCAATCTATGACGATACCATAAGAGAAGTAGCGTTGCACTTATGAGGAATGACTGTTCTTCCCCGCAGCGGTTGATTCAAACGACTGACGTGGGTGTTGAATGGAGACTATTATACTAATAGGCAACATCGTCAATGATGGAGGGTGCCACTATTAAATATATATATATATATACAGGGTGTTCCAGAAATATGTGCCAAAAATCAGGGGATGTATTCCTGACACATAATTGAATGTAAATTACGAAATGACCATATTGGCAATTCTCAATAGTTTTCGAGTTACAGCACCTTTGAGGTCTGCCAGGAATGTGTTTAAATCCAGGGATTGTACAAAATGTCTGAGACATATGCGAAATTACTTAACGACCGTAAAGTAATACAGCACACAGCAAAGATGACATGTTTGTCAGGAATGTGCCGAAAGCTGTAGAATGTACAGTATGTGATAACCTGTACCTAAGTTAGTAATAAGAATCGTAATGATACGTTCGTGTGTGCAGTATCAGATACTGGAGAGAGAGAGAGAGATAGTGTTATCACCCTGTACGCGGTAACATACCATAAACGACCAAGGTGTTGTTGGGTGGTTTAGTGGGGATGGTGTATGAGGAGGGAAGGGTGGGGGTGGTGACCCACCAAGGTGATGTGGAGGGGTAGTGGAAGGACAGGTCTTCACTCACCCAGCAACACCCGTACATACCAGAGATCGAGAGCTGAACGTGTGGCTCAATCAGTTTTAGACAACCAAGTGCAAGCAGACATGGAGCAATACTCCAATGGTGACTATGCAGATATGCACCTGACACTGGGTGAAGCTGGAGGTAATGCTGTGGCAGCAGTACGGCTGTACAGGGAACGTTATCCGAACCGCAGGGTGCCACACTGGCGAACATTTCTCGCAGTTGATCGTCGTATACGTGAGACTGGTACCGTTCGTCAACATGCAATTCCGGGTGACAGAGGACGACCACGGGAAATTCACATGGACAACATGGAGGACCGGATACTACAAATGATTGAGGATGATCCTGCAATAAGTATTCGACAGATTGCTCGTGCTCTGCAGCTGCCAGTGGTGACAGTGTGGCGGACTCTACATCAACATCATCTACATCCATACCACCATCAGAAAGTACAAGTTTTAACTGATGTGGACTATCTTCCACGGATGCAGTTTTGCCAGTGGCTGTTAACCCATAACTGTCGGGGCGCAACATAAGTCGAGTATAATAAATCTGGACTATCTGGCGGCGCTCGACATAGGTCGTGTGGCAATTTCAGCACGTAATGTTGCTGAGAGAGAGAGACAAGTGGTGGCAGGAGAGTAGCGAGCGTATGACTGCTCCAGACCACCGCGGCGAACCTACTGACACGAATCCCACCTCCTCCCTCCCTCTCTCACTCGCTATATACGGAATTGTATGGGGAAAGTGCCGAATTACATGCTTTTTGCACTCGCGTTGCGCGGTTGTTGCAAGAAAACTAGCCATCATAAAAGGATCGTTATGGTGTCATTGGAAAGCTCTGTTTATGCCCTTTCAGGGATAGATACTTGTTTTACGCTCTGGGTCTTATTTAGGCATGAAAATGATCACGTAAACAGCCCTATTTTGGCTAAAAACACCCCGCTGGTGGCTACATATTATATACCGCCTAGGCCGCTCGTAAGGTGTTAAGGAGGCATGCTGAAAACTGTCAATTTCCAGCACTTGTGCTATTTACTGATGAGGCAACATTCGGGAGAGACGGCACCATTAATTTACATAACCGGCATACTTGGTCTGGTGTCAACCCACAGTAATGGTTCGACGAGCTCATCAGGTACGATTTACAATCAATGTATGGACAGGCATCATTGGTGACTATCTGATTGGTCCATACCTTCTACCCCAGAGGCTGAATGGTGCAACATACAGACGGTTTCTTGAGGACACACTACCACTGCTGCTGGAGGATGTGCCCATTGGAATACGGAGAAGGATGTGGTTTCAGCATGATGGTACTCCGGCCCATTATTGCCATATTGCAAGGGATTACTTAAATGATGTGTTCCCTGGACGATGGATTGGGCGAGGCGGCCCAGTGTCATGGCCACCCCGGTCTCCTGACATCACTCCCCTGGACTTCTACCTGTGGGGACACATTAAAGGCGAGGTGTACGCTACAGACGTCCCAAACCGTGAGGAATTGTGGCGCCGTGTGGAGGACAGCGTGGCACGTGTACGAAACAATCCTGGGGTCTTCGACCGTGTGCGTCAGTCACTTCTGCGACGGGCTGCAGCGTGCATCGAACAAGGGGGGCAGAATTTTGAACATTTACTGTAAATGTTATTGTCATACTGGAAATACTGTTTTATTTTGTTAATACATCACGTTGTCCTTGGTAAATGTTTCATTTACAAGGAATTTTGAACATTTACTGTAATTTTATTGTCATACTGGAAATACTGTTTTATTTTGTTAATAAATCACGTTGTCCTTGGTAAATGTTTCATTTACAAGCAATTCCCGGAGTAAAACACATTCAAGCAGACCTGTTAGGTGCTGTAACTCGACAACTATTGATATTTGCTTAAATGGTCATTTAGTGATTTACATTCAATTATGTGTCAGGAATACATCCCCTGATTTTCGGCACATATTTCTGGAACACCCTATACAGTATACAGTATATATATATATATATATATATAATAGAAAAAAGTACGGTACCCTAAGCCTATCCTTTTCTATACTATTAAAATTAGGCAATTGTTAGGTTATAAAAAATGTAGGTGGTCTGTTAAGGGCATAGACATAATGACATTATAGGCTAAATATAGACAGTCGCAGTAGGCCTAGGCTAATCGTTGTTACATTTCACATTACAGTATTAAGCTATTAGCCTATGGTTAGTCAGTTATTTAGTCAGTCACAGGGTATGCGAAAAGAGAAAGTTAAAGGTCAATGTAGGGAAATGTAAGGTAGCCTAATGGTGTTTGAGAGAAGAATGCATGAAACCATAGATTTTAAGGCAAAATATAGAATTAAGAAAGAGCATTAGAAAAGTTGTATAATAAAAATGAAAAATGAAGTACTGGAAGAGGTTGAAAGCTTCAAGTATTTGGGAGCTGTACTATGCAAATATGGTAAAATGGGGAGTGAGATAAAAGAGAGAAAAATGCAAGGGAGAAAGGTGATTGGAGAACTTGATAGTATTCTCAAAGGAAGAATGGTTAGTCAGGAAGTTAAAAAGTCACTGAGAAACAGTGTGCTGCTCCCAACACACTCGTATGGAAGTGAGACATGGACAGCAAGTGACGAGGACCTCTCCAAACTGAGAGCTGTGGAGATGAGCTTTTTCAAAATGGCAGCTGGTGTGAATAGGCTAGATGGGCCAAGTAATAGGGAAGTGTATGAGTCCTTTGGAATGGAAGAGCAAGCTTTAGGCATTAATTGTGGAGTGGTTGAGTGGATAAAGAGAAGTACTTTGAGGTGGTATGGTCATGTTCAGAGAATGGATGAAGACAGAATGACAAGATATATGGGAGTCAGGTGAGTGGAACAGCTAGTAGTGGAAGACAACCTATGGTATGGGAAAATAAAGTGGAAAAATATATTGAAGAAAACCTTCCACGTAGCGGAAGGGGCATTGTGGCACGGGCAAAGGAGGCATGTCTTGACAAAGTAGCTTGGAGATGTTTCTGTCATGGCCATCCTTTAGCGGGAGTTTCCCAGGGGGAAACAAGGCGTCGGAGATGATAATGATGATGATGATGATTAGTCAGTTATTTGTAACTTTAGAAAACTAGATGCAAGCATTTGTCATTTAGAGCTGTTGATTTGAACTAGGTAGGCCTAGCACTCTTGGCCCAAACATAGGCCTATAGGTAAACACTCTTCTCTAGGCCTATACTTTAAACACTACGATGTTTACAAATCTCGTTACCTAACGTCTGAAACCCGATAAAATGCGTGACTTACCTATCCATCAATCAATCAATAAACGGTATGAACTATGAACTGACATAATGACATTTGCCTTGAAGCAGGCGGGTAGACTGGGTACCTTGCAAGCAAGCTTTAAAATAGAAGCAGCAGAACTGACGAACAAAAAGTACCCTGCGATTTTTCTACTGTCAAGCCTATTTTGCCCTTATCTCGCATCAACATGTATCATTGCACTCGCGGAATTGTAGATGCATGCCTTGCTTCTTATAAAATCGATGAATTTGTTGAATTCACCTGTAAAGGCCCTCAAATTTTTTTTTTGTTTTTTTTGCAAGATATGCCTAAAAAATCTTACTTAGTTCCAGTATTGCATAATAGACTTTGAAGAATACTGGCAACTTTTTTGAGTTAGTAAAACGTATTGATACAACCTATACAAATATGAAATTTATGGTTTTCATACTCCCATAATATACATCTTAACCCGGGAACGGCGAGAACACTCTTAACCTCTGGGCTGCGCACCCTAAGTAATATACACCACACGCCTGTGTGGAGGTATTTACACTGTTTCCTCACTAAAATCGTTATTTTACCATAAATATCATTAGCCTAATACTTATCCGTATGCGCATATTTTACGTTTAACGTTTTTACGTTATTTTACGTTTACGTTTACGTTTAACATAGTAACATGTTACAACAATAAAACAAGTGGGAAAAGTGTTTGGATGGTTTCAAAATTGCGAAATGAAAGCGAGAGTTTCATTCATCAAGTGTGAGCCAGCCTGCTCCACATCCTCCCCTCTCGAGGCTTGGAGAGACACTGAGGCCTCTCTCTGTATCTCTCTCTCTTTCCCATGCATAGATACACAGATGACCACGCCCTGCTAGCAACTCGCTAATGTTAGCACGAAAATATACCTAAAAATAAGGAAAGGAGGGGATGTGGAGGAGTGATATGTGGCATGGCCGAGGGGCAAAAAAAAAGTTTTAAGTGCTATTGGGGTGTTTTAAATGTGTTTTTTTAGGCCTAGGATCATAAGAGTCTCCCCGCAGTCGCCCAGTAAAGCTCATAAGAGTTTCCCCGCAGTTCCCGGGTTAAGGGGTTTTGGTGGGCAAGGGCGAGGAACCTCTTAACCCATCGGCTGCTGGAAGACTCTTAAAAGATTCTACTGGGCGACTGCTGGAAGACTCTTAAGATCCTAGACCTGAAAAGAAAAAAAACATTTAAAACACCCCAGTGGCACTCAAAAAAATTTTTTTTTTTTTTAGTTGAGATGATTTCCCTCCATTACTTACTACCACTCCTACACATGTGTCCCCCTGTAGGAATTGTTTTTTACACCATACCCGAAAGAGGATTTATGGAGCTCCGATCTTACTCTCAACCATCTGAACAATTTTACCAGCACACCTAAACTTCGTTAGATACGGGAATAGCCTCCCGAAATATCAAGCCCTGGCGGGGGCTTGAACACGGAACCCTTGGGTTGTGAGGCAGACACTTTACCAGTTAGACCAATAGAGATATCCCACTTGGCCTGATCGGCTCAAGGTATTTCCACATCTGATTCTGTTTTAGGCTAACCTATTTTCACTGACTTTACACTACTTCACCTTCCGAGAAGCGAAGGCTCCGAACAGAGGAATGAAGAGAGAGGAACAAGCCTGAGCCGAAACGACCGGGAGTCCGTCAGAGAGGCGAACGGGAATGGTGAGTCAACTTCACTGAGCGGTGCACACACAAGGCACACTAACGGCCCAGTTGACAACTCGCTTGAGCGGCCGGCAACTCCACAACCCAACCCAAGCGAGTTCTCACTACACCCCCTGTACTCTCCTATCCCCTTCCTTGTCCTGTAGGAATTGGTTTTTACACCATACCCGAAAGAGGATTTATGGAGCTCCGATCTTACTCTCAACCATCTGAACAATTTTACCAGCACACCTAAACTTCGTTTGATGCGGGAATAGCCTCCCGAAAATATCAAGCCCTGGCGGGGGCTTGAACACGGAACCCTTGGGTTGTGAGGCAGAGACTTTACCAGTTAGACCAATAGAGATACCCCACTTGGCCTGGTCGGCTCAAGGTATTTCCGCATCCGATTCTGTTTTAGGCTAACCTATTTTCAGACTTTACACCCCCCCCCCCTCCCCCCCCTCCTCAATTATTCCCTATATTTATCGATTATTTTCGTGGGAGGACAAGTATGAGAGAGGGAGGAGGGTGGAGGAGTGTAACTCCGACCCTCCAAGCCAGTCTGAGTCCACCCTTTGTCTCTCAGTGCCAAGTGAGACACGAGAAAGGGAGGGTGTTAGTCTGTCACTGCTCAAGGCCAGATTACGACCACGGGGCTAAAATATAAAATTTTCACCAGCCAATTGCTGTTACCACTTGTTTTATTGCTTTCCCATATTCATATGTTCATATTAAAAGTAAAATAGGCGCATGTGGATAAGTATTAATTATATATATGGTAAATTAACGATTTTAGTGAGAAATGAATCAGAATACCTCAGCACAGGGGTGTGGTGTATACTACAGGGGCTTAGCACTTGCCGGGTTAAGAGGTAAGGCCTAAAAAAAAACTTAAAAGGCCCCAGTAGCACTTAACCCGGGAACTGCGGGAAGACTCTTAAGAGTTCCCCCGGCGGACTGCGGGAAGACTCTTAAGAGTCAGGGAAAAAAAAAAAATCAATTTAAAACACCGGAAAAAAAAAAAAAAAAAAAAATTGTTTGCCCCTGGGCCATGCCAAATATCACTCCTCCACCTCCCCTCCTTCCCCAGTTTCCTCCCCTCCTTCAGTTATCACCTATTTTCCCTGTTATTCCCTTTTCCTGTGGTCTATTTTCGTGCTAACATTAGCGAGTTGGTAGCAGGGCGTTGTCATCACTGTTAGCAAGCGAGTGCAAGAGAGAGAGAGTATCGATCGACAGTCTCTCTCCAGAGGTGGAGGAAAGTGGTGGGCTGGGAGGTTGCCTCAGCCATACATTGTGTAACTCCCGGCCTGTATCGCCGATTTTGACCATCCAAACGCTGTTTCCACTTGTTTTATTGTTGTAACAGGTTAATACCTTTATAATCAACCTATAATAGGCGCATATGGATAAGTATTAATGCTATTTATGGTAAAATAAATATTTTAGTGATGGGAACAGCTCAAATACGTCAGCACAGGAGTGTGGTGTCTCATACCCCCCATGCGCACTTCAGAGGTTAAAACAAGTGAAATGGTGATTAACCCGGGAACTGCGGGAAGACTCTTAAGAGTTCCCCCGGCGGACTGCGGGAAGACGATTAACCCGTCCAGCCCCGGCTAGTTTTGTAATATTTGTTCACCAGAACCCGGCCGGTTTTCAAAAAATGGTTTTATTCCAGAAACAATAGCGAATGGGTTAGGAATGAAGGAAAAACCACGAAAAACCGCTCAAAAAGCTTAAAGAATGGTCCTACAGAGCCCCCGAAAACGTATTTTACAAGAGTAAAAAATTTAAGGCAATTACCCCCAAAAAACAGGTTATTGTGCGCTCACGCGCACGCACGTGGACTTTGAGAGTTTTCAACCATCGGCACGGTTGCGTGGGATACGTACACAATTCCCATACAAATCTGAGCCCTCTTGAGTGGCTACACCTGAGGTTATGGTCGGCGCAATTAGGGTGACGCGCCAGGCGCGTCTCTGGGGCTGTGCGTTACATACATCGCCGACGCGTCAGGCGCGTCGCTGGGGCTGTACGGGTTAAGAGTCAGAGAGAAAAAAATCAACTTTAAACATCGACATTTTTTTTTTTTTTTTTGGGGGGGGGGGGGGGGGGTCCCCAGGGCCATGCAAAATATCACTCCTCTACCTCCCCACTTTCCTCCCCTCCTTCAGTTATCACCTATTTTCCCTGTTATTCCCTTATTCTGAGGTATATTTTCGTGCTAACATTAGCGAGTTGCAAGCAGGGCATTGTCATCAGTGTTAGCAAGCGAGTGCAAGAGAGAGAGAGAGAATATCGATCGACTGTGTCTCAGTGGCCTTGGGGGAAGTTGGCGGGAAAGCAGGTTGCCTCACCCATACATTATATAACTCGCGGCCTATATCTCCGATTTTGACCATCCAAACGCTGTTTTCACTTGTTTTATTGTTGTTTCAGGTTAATACCTTTATAATCAACCCATAATAGGCGCGTATGGATAAGTATTAATGCTATTTATGGTAAAATGAATATTTTAGTGATGGAAACAGCTCAAATACGTCAGCACAGGGGGACGTTTCTAATTACCCCCATGCGCACTTCTTAGGTTAAGTGAGATAAATCCCTTCCATACCTCTTATCACTCCTCCACATCTGTCAAAATCCCCTCCTTCCTGAGATAAATCCCTTCCATACCTCTTATCACTCCTCCACATCTGTCAAAATCCCCCCCTTCAATTATCACCTATTTTCCCTGTTATTCCCTTATTCATTGGTATATTTTCGTGTCAACATCTCCAAGCCGGTTCTATGGTGTAGTCATGTGACTAGCGAGTGTGTTGCATAAGGAAGAGTGTGGGTGAGTGAGTGAGTCAGGCTTCAGGCCTCGCGAGGTGAGGGTCTGCCTCGCTCTGCTCCACAATTCATGAATGGACCGGCCGGCAATAATTCGCGATTTTGACCATCCAAACACTATTCCCACTTGTTTTATTGTTGTTACATGTTACTATCTTCATATTAAACATAAATTAGGCGCATATGAATTAGTAATAACGATATTTATCGTAAAATGACGATTTTAGGTGGAAATGGGGCTTAATATTGTCGCCTGGCGGTAGGGTGTCCATTACTCACAGCTCGCCTTTAAGGTATTAAGAAATTATACACACTTGTATTTAAGAATGTGGAAAAGGAGTAGCGACAAAAAAATATTAAAAGACATTACTCTACATCAAGAAATTATGGCGTCTCGAAGACTATTATCGGGTGCGTCCGAACCCAGAGAAAAAACAAAGACACGATTAGAAGCTTTGAATTTAATTATAATATTTCCATACAGCACCATGTATATGCATGGGCACTTGAAAATTAATTACCATTGCATATGAAGTGCTATATTTGTCATACTTGTGTATTATATATTATTTATTATGTGTATTATTTACGGGTGGATGGGACTCGTTAGCCTTGGTCGGCAACTCATCTAGGGGAGACAACCTTATACAAATCCGGGTGGATGGGACTCGTCAGCCTTGGTTGGCAACTTGTCTAGGGGAGTAAACCTGATACAAATCCGTACTGCTTACCTAAGGTTAAGGCAGGTTAGCGGATGGATTAGCTGAACACCACAAAAAATAGTGCTAACAAGATACACAGAGGGTCTCGGAGTCGGACGGATCCTAAATTGAGTGGTCAATCCTGTAAGTCCTTCACTAAACTGGCTCGGGTTGTCCCTCTCACAGGGAATAGGTCCGCTTGGGGGCATTCTGTGTATGGCCACCCTCGTAAGGGGAGTAAGGTGTCCGGCAATAGATAGATAGATAGATAGTGTATTATAATGGGAAAATGTTTTGCTCCCAAAACTACTGGTAGGTTAAAAAAAAAAAAAAAAAATGTATTCAAGGAATATTCTTGCGAAGGTAACTGCAAAATATGTTATATGTCTATGTCCTTTATCTACGACTCCTAGCTTCGGCAAAATATGCATTATATTTATTCTTTACTTACTGTTTTTATTTGGCCACTTGTGATAACGCCAGTCATTGATAAGACGTGAACATACGTCGCTACTGAACTCGGTCGCTAAAATGCACTATATTTACAATATTTTCAAGGAACGAGTCTATCAGTTAGTTTCGGAGGGAAATTTGTGATTTTAGGTTAGTGGATTGAAGAGGGAGCTATTTAGCAGTGTTTTACAGTTTAATTTACTGCAAATTATGAGATTGCACACAATTATCAAAGTTAAGACATGCTAGATAGAGTTCAAGTCTTGTAAGACAGTAAGTGGTATGATTTTAAAGTTTAGGTTTAGGCCTAGCCTAGGCTATTTGGTCATTCAAATTTGTTTTAAAAACTTCGGATTTGGATAGTCTTTCTCAGGAAAACTTGTTTGTGATAGTCTTCCCATTTTAGACCTCGATTGACAGCTTGCCCACCATCCCTATCACTGAATCCAGTAGAGACCATAATAAACGCAAGAGATAAGAGGTTCAGGCAAAAATAAGCAAGTAAAAGGCGGGTGGACTTAGAGCGTCTGGCTAATGTTGACGACATTAACCCTCGGGGCCCGGGCAGTCTCTCCAAAGGACGGAGCTCGTATCCGGGCGATCTGGCCGAATATCAACAAAAGTAAACTAAGGCTAATCTCGCTTAATATATTACCTACATTAATCAAAACATATATATAGAAATGGGCACCTTACCTTGCCGCATAGAATGGCGTTGAGTAGAGCTCTCTAGCTCAACTGGTTCCGGAGTGATGGTGATGGAAGTGGAGGTAACTTTTGCCCGTATTTACCTCGGCGCGTCCGAACACTCAACCGCGGCCCCGGCTACGACGCCCAGTTGCACTCGTCGCTCCACCCGCAATTATGCCGGGAAGCGATTTGATAGTGTTTTATAGTTTATTATGTCATTTATTATAGTTATTATGTTATTTTCACTCAATAAAGTTATTTACATGAAGTTATTTGTGTCTCTGTCACTTATTACTTAGTTTTATTATTATTATAGTGTCACTTTCACTGGACTTTGATAATTGATAGTGTCATTTTCACTGTTATGTATTGTTAGGTAAGCTAATAACATATATAGTGTCACTGTCACTTGTTCATATTGTTATGAAGGCACTTATTATTACTTGTGTGTGTCTCTTTCACTTATACTTAGTTTTATTATTATTATACTGTCACTTTCACTGTACTAGGCTTATTGATAGTGTCTTTTTCACTTATTTATTGTTAGAAATATATATTTTAGTGTCACTTTCACTTGTTCATATTGTTATTGAAGGCACTTTGTATTACTTATATGTGTCCTTTTCACTTATACTTAGTTATATTAGTATTCTTAGCCTACAGTTGAGTGTCACTTTCACTGGTGTCACTTCTACTTCAAAAGTTTGTTAGAGTGTGGAAGTCGTTGAAGCAGGTGCCAGCACACAGTCCAACTTGACACTCGAGGCATTCCCAAGTGGTCTTTGTGACTTTGCGGGGTCTGCGAGTTGTGTGGCTGCACACATGGCACCTCTTCTGCACTCTGGACTTAGTATGAGGACCCTGGAAAGGAAGGGCGTTGAGCTGGTGCTTCCTGAAAAAGTCAGCACACCCCGTTCTGTCCAGCTGGCCTGGTCCTTGTAGTGGCCTCCCTGGTGTACCCGCATGTTTAGCCAGGAGCTCAAGTAGCACCTGCTTGTGGAACTTCCGCAGGGAATTGTACTTCTTGGCTCCTGGAGTCCTCAGACGGTAGATGTTGTAGGCATTGAGGACCGACATATCTACCGTATGCAGGATAAACTTCTTGTACCACCTGCAAGATGTTCGCAGGCAGTCGATGAAGCCCATCTGCATGTCGGACTTGTCAACGAGGCACATATTGAGGTTGTAATCCAGGACAGCAGCTGGTTTCCGGACGGGGTTCTTGGTTCTTCGGTCCACCTTCCCTGTGGCGACCATCTCGGCCTTGTGGCATGTGCTGAGGAGGTTCACCTTGCGCTGGTCATGCCAGTGGATGGAGAGGATGGGGCCACTCTTCTTGTGGAAGATGTCCGCCTTCTTCGTCTTGGTTGGGTAGCCTGGCATGCCCTTCCTCTTGCCCTTGACTGTGCTGACAGTTCCGGTCTTGCGGTCATGGAGGTACTTGGTCAGGAGAGGCGACGTGTAGTAATTATCTGTGTAGAGGATGTGGTTTTGATTGAAGTGCCTCTCCATCATCTTCTTCACTACAGCGCCACCAAATCCAATGAGGGGGTCAGTCACAATTTCTCCACCCTTGCCGCTGTACACCACAAAGTCCAGCACATACCCCGTCAAACAGTCGCAGAGAAGAGCTTGATGCCGAAGCGGTGTCTCTTGGACGGGATATACTGTCGGAAGTGCAGCCTACCACGGAACAGGACCAGAGGCTCGTCGAGGCACATCTTCTGGAAAGGAATCAGGTAGGTGGTGAACCGATGACGTATCATGTCATACAGCTTCCTGATCTTCCATAATGAGTCGGGAAGGTGGACTGCCATGTTGTTTGTCAGGTGGAGATAGGAGAGGATGTCGAAGTACCTGTCCCTGGACATGTACTTGCCAAATGCTGGAGTCGTTATGATGTCGCCAGTGATCCAGTAGTCTGCCAGAGCATGCTTCCTGATATGTGTCATCAGCATTGTGAGTGCCAAGAACACATATAGTTCTGCCACAGTGACAGCTCTCCATGCCACCATCTTGGCACTGGTCTTCCTCCCAAGAAAGTTGGCACATATCTCATGATGGTTGTTGGTCTCCTTGACGAGGTATTCCATGACTTCATTGTCATAGAAGCCACAGAAGAGTTCACTGGGGGTAGCATCTGGGCCACAGGGTAATGTTGGTGACACCCCGGAACCCATCTGTACCTCGTCAAAGGCAGGACAATCTGGCTCAAAATCAGCCCCATCTGTCCACACAAACAGGTCTGATGCTGATGCTCGTGCAGGTGCAGCAGGCACACGCCCTGGACGCCCTGGCACACGCCCTTGGCCACGCGGACGCCCACGCCCACGCCCATGCCCAGGGGCAGCGGCGTCGGCAGACTGACCACGTCCACGACCTCGCCCTCTCACTCGTCTTGCCGGGACCTCCTCCTGTTCCTCTTCCTCTTCCTCCTCAGGCGACGTCAGGTCATCTGGGGCAATGTTGGGGTCGTCAGCATCCTCTTCAGGAGACAATTCTGGTTCAGAAGTGACCGGGCGTCGGCGGCGTGAAGCGCGGGAGGCTGCAGGAGCTTCAACAATGGGGGCCTCGGGAGTTGGGCTCCTTTTGCGGCGAGCCGAGGGCTTCTCAGCATCAAATAATGCTCTGCGGTGTGTTGAGGGCTGTGGCACATCACCAATACCACTTGAAGAGGCCCTTTGGTCATCCTGAAGGAGAGATGAAGCCGAGGGCTGTGGGTGACCCACGCGGCGTCCCGGGTCAAGGCGTCGTGACAAAGGAATGCGGGTGGTTGCTAGTCCAGGGTCGGCGTCACTATCACTCTCTTCAGCTTCCCTAGCCATTTCTGCGGCTGCCCTGCTTGCTTTTTTAGCTGCACTTTTCACCAGCGACTGTTTATAAAAATATTTGCCCACTTTCAAGGGCGTACGGGCAGGCAAAGGGGAAGGTCCTGGGGTAGGGCTATGGCTAGGCCTAGGCCTATCCCTAGGCTGACCTACCAAAGATGGCAAGGGGGTAGGCCTAGCTAGCGCACTTGGAAGTTCAATAGCACCTTCCTGAAACACTTCCACATCAGGATCATCACTACTGTCTCCCCCCTCAAACAAATCCACATTATCGTCGTCTCCAAAGCCAACGAAATCGTCTTCTTCACTTGCACTAATAAATGTTTCTTTGTCCACCAAGCTTTCGCCACTGCTCTCTTCAATATGAAAGAGTTCTCGCTGAATGGCGCTATCACTCAACAAACGCTTCACTTTCTTTCGTTGAGCTTTCTTCTCTGTTGCTACAGGCGTCGAAGTTGCTAGTGGGGTACCAGTGGGGCGCGCGGGAGGTTTCACCGAATCGGACACGTCGGAATTCATTTTTCCTGTATTGCTCGCTATGGCGGCCACATACGAACTGATAACGCTAGTAGTTGAGGCTTGGTGGCGCTGCGATCGCCCTTGCAAAATAAAATTTGGCCGCGCAAATTTTGAAGCACAAACCTTTTAAAAGGACACCCGGGCTGGAAGGGTTAGATATGGTGGCCGTAAATTGCGCAAGTGACGCTCGGATTTCGGATTCACCGGATTCACTTGTTTGTTTGTGTTTTCTAGTTTTTTGATGTCGAGTCTTTCATTATTTTTGCTCTCGTTTTCGGTGCTCCACTGTATGATACATGATTAATAAATATAAGAACAGAAAAAAAACAGCCAATGAGAGCCCCACCTCGCTCTGACGTCAAGCCAATCAGCTGCTGAATTACCCCATGCTTGGCGGTTACGTAGACAGGCGGGATTTTCGAGTTTTCCCATCAAAGAGGGACCGCGGTAACAGAATAGTTGGGTTTTTTAGGTATGCGCGATAACAGTGAAACGCTATAACCAAACCCGTGATCAGGGGTGTAAAAAATACTTAATAATTTTACTCAAGTTCAAGTAAAAGTATGTACTAAAAAAGTTACTCAGGTAAAAGTAAAAGTACCCAAACTAGAAAGTTACTTAAGTTAAAGTAAACAAATATCTACTGAATTAATTACTTAAGTACCAAAAGTAAAAAGTATTATCCCTGTAGTACAGTACTTATTTTATAATTCTAAGTATACTACTAAGGTGGGAATAATTCGACAGTTGTTCAGAAGTTCGTATCTTTATTTAACAAACTCCCTAGTAGCTTATGTTCCCCTAGCAATTGATTCTCTGTTCGGGCCAAAATTAATTCAACACACAGATTGAATATTATCGTCGACCCACAATAGATTGCAAGTTGGAACTCTTAACCCGGGAACTGCGGGAAGACTTAAGAGTCGGGGGGGGGATCAATTTAAAACACCGATATATATATTTTTTTTTTTTGCCCCTGGGCCATGCCAAATATCAATCCTCCACCTTATCTCCTTCCCCAGTTTCCTCCCCTCCTTCAGTTATCACCTATTTTCCCTGTTATTCCCTTTTCCTGTGGTCTATTTTCGTGCTAACATTAGCGAGTTGGTAGCAGGGCGGTGTCATCACTGTTAGCAAGCGAGTGCAAGAGAGAGAGGGAGAGAGTATCGATCGACAGTCTCTCTCCAGAGGTGGAGAAAAGTGGTGGGCTGGGTGGTTGCCTCAGCCATACATTGTGTAACTCCCGGCCTGTATCGCCGATTTTGACCATCCAAACGCTGTTTCCACTTGTTTTATTGTTGTAACAGGTTAATACCTTTATAATCAACCTATAATAGGCACATATGGATAAGTATTAATGCTATTTATGGTAAAATAAATATGTTACTGATGGGAACAGCTCAAATACGTCAGCACAGGAGTGTGGTGTCTCATACCCCCCATGCGCACTTCAGAGGTTAAGTTCCCTTTACCATCTATTTGGATACCCGCTATTCAGGCCTTGACTCACTCCGACTTCGATCCAAAGGCACATCACTAGTCTCCAAAATAATATGTCAAATTTTACTGGGCCTCAATATGTCTAATCATAAGACCAAGGCTTTAATAAATTTGATCTCTATTTCCCTATACTGAACACATTTACATATACTGTATATCACTTATCTTTGATAACAAGTAGATCTGTACCTGTAGGCACTTACATTAATAAAACTATTCTGGAGTGTCTCCACTCTGATTTCCTATTTAACAAATAAGTAAACTCAATAATACTGTCACCACTTATTCAAATAAACTATCTCAATACATGGTCCGATATAATCAATATTTCATAAACACCTATATTACCATTACAATATTCAACACTTAATTACTATATATATATATATATATATATATATATATATATATATATATATATATATATATATCATGATTACATTATTATTCTCAATGTTTAATTGTTTAATTTGATTGATACTATATTTATCAACTCACTAACTATACTTATCTCAGGAGTACAATATTCTCAATGTTTAATTGTTTAATTTGATTGATACTATATTTATCAACTCACTAACTATACTTATCTCAGGAGTACAATATTTATCAACTCACTAACTATACTTATCTCAGGAGTACAATATTTCCTCACAACAGTCGACTAGACTTGTTACTTATATCATTATCACAAATCTTTCTTCTTAAATGCTACGAATGACAATGTTTCCTTTATAACAAAAAGTATTCTTGGTTCATATGGACTAGTGCCCGTCCTCACTATTGCTCAAGCTAGATCTAATCTATCTGCAACTATTATTTATCCCCACGTCATTCCTATAGTTGCTTCTAGCTTTTAATCTCTTATTGACTTCTTCCCCTTATCTACTAACCTAGAAGATCCTATACTATTTATAGCTAAGTGGCATGGAGCCTTTTCTATCAATAACAGCTATCTTCTCTCAACACTTCATCTTTTTATTTAATTCATTGGTCTAATCTATTTATCTTTATTTTGTTCTATAAGAACACATCAATTTATTTAATGGTTGGAACCACTGGGTTTGTCAAGCATTTTTCTCTCTTTGAATTAATCTATTTCGGGCCCATAAGGGTCCTGTAAAAAGTCTTGGGTATCTCTGGAACAATCTTCACCACCTCAAGGCCGGCCAATATGTCTTCTGGAAGTCTTCAGTCCCATCTACTACTTGTCGCCCCTCTTGAATTGCTTGGCTATAATTGTAAGCTAGCAATGTGACGACAAGCACCATGATACTTGTGGTGTATCTGGTCAGCAAACGAAAGCTGTATTGGGCCAGAGGTGGGCTTTATTGGCTGGTGGTAAGCGAGCTGGTAGGCTGGAGCAGGTTTGGCCAAGTTCCCATCACCAGGTGAGGGAGAGGTAGAGAGTTGCTGGCAGGTGAGCCCAGTGGATTCCGTGACGTGAGTGATGTCTGCGGCCCCACCCCCCTCCTTATATAGCCCAGCCTCACGATTTTCCGCGCTGTGATTAGTCGAACCGGCCACCCGGGCAGTGCTTCCTCTAGCTGCGTAACTTGAACAGTTCTTTCTCTCTCCTCCGGGCTTATCTCTTCGTAATATGTTCCTGGGAGATGGTTGCAAAGGTCTTGTAGTGGCTTACGGGAGTATAAGGATTGCAATGATGTCATAGACCTATTGCAACTAGGAGAAACGGCCTGTGGAGGGAGCGAGAGCGATGTGAAAGATTATAGGTTTGAGTCCCGGAGGGAAGAATGAAAACCTAATATTTAGTAGTGGCCCCGAAATCATTGACGATAGGCCTATTAATATAATAGCCTCCTTTCAAGCGCCCGCGGGTAGCCAGTTTGAAACTCCCGCCGCGGGGAAAAGGAGTACTACTTCATAAGTATAACGCTGCTTCTCTTATGGAATCGTCTTATGATTGGGGTACACTACGAAAAAACTTCATAAAAAATAAAAATAAACTCAAAACTAGTTTTGCTATAGCTTTCCATCTCGTGGATTTCTTGTGCGTGGCTTCTCGCCCAGACAGTGGCAACCGAGATGCCATATTTCTTCCTTCACTGATGTATTAAGACTAAACTCAAGACATCAAACAAATGGGAAGGGGATGGAAGGGAGGGCCCTACATCGTCAATGATTTCGGGGCCACTACTAAATATTAGGTTTTCATTCTTCCCTCCGGGACTCAAACCTATAATTTATTAGTGGCCCCTCCATCATTGACGATATGCCTGATATCTCAAGACTGAAGGGGGACATTAGTAATAATATCAAACCACTAGCAATACCATAGGTAGAGACAAAGAATCGCACAGCAAATTTGAGTTCTTTATTGTTTACATACAATATATAAAAATTTATAAAAGGATAGAAAGCAGTGCATTACTTCAAAGAAGATCTGCTTTATACATATGATATAAGATTCTCATTTCGAGATTCATACCTTGACTCTCATCTCGAGATTCAAAAACTTGTTGTCAGGGAACCAAAAACTATTCCTGATCAACATATCTTTTGTCCTTAAACTTATTTGTACATGTTATATAATTTGTACATTTTGACTATATAGTTACAACTATTATAGGTATCTTTACATAGACAAATATTTTAGAGCTGTAAAACCAACTCAACTTATAAATTATCACAGCTTGTGAACTTATCACATCATCCGGCAGAGGGACTCTCAGGGTCTAGGGGCTTACCTGCAACCCCCCCCCCTCCCCCTTTTTTCTTTAAGATTTAACTTAACAATTAACCCGTAAACGGCAGCAAAGCTCATAAGAGGTTTTACTGGGCGACGGCGGCAAATCTCTTAACCTAAGAAGTGCGCATGGGGGGTATGAGACACCACACTCCTGTGCTGACGTATTTGAGCTGTTCCCATCACTAACATCGTTATTTTACCATAAATAGCATTAATACTTATCCATATGCGCCTATTATAGGTTGATTATAAAGTTATTAACCTGTTACAACAATAAAACAAGTGGAAACAGTGTTTGGATGGTCAAAATCGGCGATACAGGCCGGGAGTTACATAACGTATGGCTGAGGCAACCCCCCTCCCCTCCTCTCCTCCCCTTGTCTGGAGAGACACTTTTACGCAATAGTCTCTCTCTCGCCCTTTCCCACGCTTGGTAACAGTGATGACAACGCCCTGCTACCAACTCGCTAATGTTAGCACGAAAATAGACCACAGAATAAGGGAATACCAGGGAAAATAGGTGATAACTGAAGGAGGTGAGGAAAGTGGGGAAGGAGGGGAGGTGGAGGAGTGATATTTGGCATGGCCCAGGGGCAAAAAAAAAAAAAAAAAAAAAAAAAAAAATTGGGTTTTTTTTTAAATGGATTTTTTTTTCCCCCAGACTCTTAAAGAGGGTTCCTGCAGTCGCCCGGGGAAACTCTTAAGAGTCTTCCAGCAGTTGCCGGGTTAAGAGGGAGGCCTAAAAAAAACATTTAAACGGCCCCAGTAGCACTAAACCATTTTTGTTTTTTTTGTTTTTTGCCCTATACCTCAAATCACTCCTCCACATCCCCTCCTTCCCCCTTTTCCCCTCCCCCTTCAATTATCACCTATTTTCCCTGTTATTCCCTAATTCGTTGGTATATTTTTGTGCTAACATTAGCAAAATGTGTGGAGGATGTGCTTACGTGCCTAGCGGGTGTGTGTATGAGTAGGCTCAGTGTGGCTTGAGGCCTCGTGGAGGGAGGGGTTGCCTCAATTTTCTCCATAATTCATGAATGGGCTGGTCCATCTATATTCGCGATTTTGACCAGAAAAATTATATTTTCGCTTGTTTTATTGTTGTTACAGGTTACTATCTTCATAGTGAAGGTAAAATAGGCTCATATGAATAAGTAATACCGATATTTATCGTAAAATGACGATTATAGGCCTGAATGGAGCCAATATACTCGCCCATGGGCAGCTAGTTCAATACCCACCCTTCGCCGTTGCCGGGTTAATAGCACAATGACTCAAGAGACCCTCTGTCGTAAGGCTACACAGGTTAGCTTTGGCCACTGTCCAGGGCCACCGACAGGTATCGCATCAGGAATTTATGATTTGAAGCCCACAAATTAGTGTTAGCTATGTTATCAATCAAATAATTTTGTAAGAATCTAAGAGAGACCGCCCACTTTCTGATGTCATGAGCTCTGCCCACTACGCCGGGATTACTTTCCCTAATGACTTCTACGAGTAAGGAGGCCAATCTTCTTCTTGTGACGCGAGTACAGTCCATCCTCCTATAACACGAGCTCCTACAACGCGATCCTCCTTCAACACAAGGGGGGTCCCGAATTACCTAAACCTCTTCTAACCCGAGCCGAAAACATATAACGCGAAATGGCCTTGCCGAGTGCTTCAAATCCGGCGCCTCCTCTTACTGCGCGACCCCCCCCCCCCACCTACAGCACGATGACGTCGATGCGCACTGGATTTTTAGATGATTTTGCTAATGGATAATGCCCCCTGCCATCCTGCCTACCTGCAAAATCTCCACCCTCAATACAATGCTATCTTCTTGCCTCCAAACACAACATCCTTATCTCCATTTAAAGTGTTATTGCTACAACGCGAAATACCTACAACACGAGGCGCAGTGCCGCCCCTAAACTCGCGTTGTAGGAGGATGGACTGTACCTGCGTTGTTGACCCATAAGGCTCCTGGTTGTTGAGGTTTTGCTACCCTCATAAACTTTATTAAAGCCTGCACCGGGCACAAAATATGATGCGTATGTCCGCGTTTAAGTGCTGGTACTGTAAATTCTGAAAATACATAATCACAGTGTTCGTTCTTTGCTACGAACGTGGGAGACGGAGCGATCCGTAAATGTTCATTCAGTCTCCCAAACCTGAGGCAATTAGGTTCGTTGCTCATCGCCGCCAGCTCAGATACCCTGTTTCCTGTCGCCAAAGCCATAAGGAACACAGCCTTCTTTAGTAATGACTCAAAGTCCGGCGCATTATTATATTTGCGCGAATGAAGCAAAGATAAAGCTTTGTCCAGCGACCATTTGACACAATCGGCGGAGCCCTACGTGTTACATAATTTAACTTAGGTATAGCGAAGGTAAAGTCTTGTGGTTCACTCAAAGATTGGCTATGCACATCCCTAGGACTCTACTCAATCCCCTCCGTTCCTACCTCCGAGTTGCCTGATTGGACGTTGGGCAATATGGAGGTAGAGGTGGAGGGGAGTGGCCGCGACCCCGGCGGAGGCTGGTGGCGCGACTGCGTGTTATCCGTGCGCGCACTTCTATGTCCTGAACTAGATTGTGTCGAAGAATCAGATTCCTCCCACCGTCGTTTAGTCGACCTAGACGACTCTACTGACAAATGACGGGACTGTTTCCGGGGGGACCTCGATCTGGACCGGGACTTGGCCCTCGGCGAAGGTGACCGTCTCCTCTTCGACCGGTCGGGGGGGGTCTCCTCGGCGCTTTCACTGTCACTACTACTACTCACTATTTCTTTGGAAGTGAATTTAGTTTTCGATTTTAGTTTTGTTGACTTGGCCGGGGCTGACTTTACTAAAGGAGATTTAATTACTAGATGATCCCAAAGGGCCTCATCGTCACAGTGTAATGCCTTATGGGCCACGTCTTTTGCGTACCCATTAACTCCCCCAGACATATATGACGCGATCGCGTCATATGGACTAGTGAACCAAAAACTCATATGACACGATCGTGTCATATGGACTTATCTCTATACCTCTCCAATAAGTTTATGACGTGATTGTGCGTCATATGAGCTCAGTAAGTCCGATAAGTTACCATACGATACAACTGTTGGTGGCAACCTCAGCCTCCTCCGATAATTCTAACGGCCACAGTGTTGTTGTGAGTGTAGTGCGAGGCAGTGGCAATGATCCTGGGGCTCCCGCCTCCTCGGACTTATTGGAACATAATATGTCGGAGGGAGTTAAATAGGTTCTTTATCTCTTTTAGTGCCGCTAGGCATGAAAGGTCTCTCTTGTCGAACAGTGCCGTTCTTAACTCTGAGCACACGGCGCATCTCTTCGACACCCATAAGCCCCGTGAACGATCAAGGCACTTAACGCATTTAATACATAGTTTATGTGCGAATACTGGTAATAGAGAGCAGGTAGGAGTAGCGCATAAGTCAAACCGAGGCATGATGGAGCTGAAGGACCTACCCCCCCGCCGTAATCGGCTTCTCTCCTGCCGCCGGTACCGCTACTGAAGTGTCGTGATCTGGAAATAGAAATTTCCAGGAATCAATGCTCATAAGGATAACCTGAGAGTTGATAACACATCCTACCTTTACCTTAAGTCCGCCGGAAAATTAGTTATAGTCACTGCTAATCTAACCTTCCGCTGGACTTAACCAAGAAAAAACCTTAGGTTTTTTCCCCATTTTAGAACTGCTTACCTGTGACCAAGTGTCACTGGCCCAATAACCTTAAGCTTTTACTATCAATGACTATTAGGACTAGAAGATAGTATGTGTCCACGCTTTTGTTATCAGTTACTAGCTTGTCAGTGTTTCCCACTGAACTGTGCGCCGGGCGTACTCAGTTGCCGCGTGAGGCTATCGGTCAGGGCGAGTTCCCTCGGCGGGCCGAGTTAGGCTTCCTTAGGAATTAGCATTTCCGCCGGGATGTTTGTGGTTTAGCATACCACGCCGGGACATTTGGGAAGTTCCTTACTCGTCCGAGAACACAAGCCGCCGGAAAAACGAACCAAAATTTTCAGAGGTGCTGATTTATTTGGGAAAGTCAGCCACCCCCAAAAAACCCACACCATCAGGACGTCTCCTGATTCCCTGTAACATGTAAAAACTCACATGCAAAACTCAGGGAAACAACTTAGGCTATAACATATAGAGTAATTTTATTCATAAAATAATAACCCCTAGCCTTACCTGGAGACCCCTACTGAGGCTGGCCACGAGGCTCGTAGAAATCCGCAACTCGGCAGCTACCCAACCTCCTGAAGACCCAGCAGCAGCAGCACATGGTGAAGAGGCCCACGAAAGGGGCCCACACGCAGACACGGACTCTAGAAGATTCCACACCACGTGTGGCAATCCTTAAACTAGAGCGTCTGCTAATAAACAATAATGCAACTGCCTCATAGAGACGGCCTGAAGCATAATCCTGCGTAGAAGTAGCCTCCTAACTAATAGTTAAGCAAAAGCTAAGGTGCAGATCATCAACACTTAAAAACACATAATGCGCAGATCCTGGGGGACTCGTAGGCGCCTGTACAATAGTACCCTATATTAACACTTCCTGTGGGCGTACCAATGGGGTAGCCTGTGCTACCTTGTTCAATACAACTCAGATATATACAAATGAGTATGGACTCACTAGAAGGGAGAGAACGACGAATGAAGCGGAGCACACTGGCACCCAACCTCTCGGTATGACCGCGGGAAGAGGAAGAAAGTATGGCGGCTCAGAGAGCAGCGTCAAGGAAGTCCGCACAAGAAATCCACGAGATGGAAAGCTGTAGTATAACAATTATTAAGTATATTTTTCTTTTTTATATTTTACGAAGGTTTTTTCATAGCGAGTACCCAATCATAAGACGATTCCATAAGAGAATAAGCGTTACCCTTATGAAGCGTACTCCGTTCTCCCCGCGGCGGTAGATTCAAACTGGCTACTGCGGGCGCTTGAATGGAGACTATTATACTAATAGGCATATTGTCAATGATGAAGGGGCCACTAATAAGTACATCTATGCTTGAGTTTCCGTATTTAGTGCCAATAAATACTGGAACACGTATCCAATCGTCCACTATCATTCACGGGATTAAGTTCACGTAAGATATTAGTGAAACTGAACAAAAAACTGAATTAACAATTATTTCTATTATTTAGTTTTCACAAAGAGAAGAGTGCGCCTAATTCTCAAGGAAGGATTCTATATACATAGTTGAAGGTTAGTGATATACCTGATTTCTATCTAGATCCGCGAGCGTGCTGGGAGATTTTAAAACGAGAAGTTGTACCACTTATGAGTACCCCATGTGTTAAAAGTGTTTCTAAATTCATCATATGTGTTTCTAGTGAATAAGTAAATAAAGCTGTATTACAAATTATCTTTTGAGATTATATATGTCCTCTATTGATTATTTATATGTATTTGCATGAATTCCAATATCCCAGTCTAGAAGAACTCACCTTAATCAATCGTTAATACTGCATAAAATCAGGGCATAACATTATATAATTATCTTCTTTGTATCAAGAATGCACAACACTGTTATTTTTTCTGCACGAGTTATTTTTTTATATTTACGGTTTTCTTTGTTACATGAAATTGGTGGGAAAAAATATATTCAGAATAGATGAGCGTTTAATGAAATAGCAATGCTGAGTCGATCACGGGTGGATAGGGTGAGGTGTTAAACCTGTGGGATCAGGTGGGACAATGGGAGAGTCATTAGGGTGCCTGGGGAATTCTGAAATGTAGTTCTGGCCGACCGTTGCAATTTTTTACCGTTGCAAATTCTGACCGTTGCAATTGCCGACCGTTGAAATTACCGACCGTCGCAATTACCGACCGTTGCATTTAGCGACCGTTGCAATTGCCGACCGTTGCAATTGCCGACCGTTGCAATTGCCGACCGTTGCAATTACCGACCGTTGCAATTAGCAACCGTTGCAATTGTCGCCCGTTGCAATTGCCGACCATTGCAATTGCCGACCGTTGCAATTGTCGCCCGTTGCAATTACCGACCATTGCAATTGCCGAAAGTTGCAATTGCCGAAAGTTGCAATTACCGACCATTGCAATTGCCAAAAGTTGCAATTGCCGAAAGTTGCAATTGCCGAAAGTTCCAATTGCCGACTGTTGTAATTGGTGACCGTTGCAATTGCCGACCGTTGCAATTGCCGACTGTTGCAATTGTCGACCATTGTAATTGCAGACCGTTGCCATTCTAAAAAATGTACGCCTGGCCAACCGCTGCAATTGCCGCGTTCGGCCAGTGGTATTGCCGCATTCTGCCAGTGGTACATTTCAGAATTGCATTCAGTTTCCTAAACTTAGCTGCCAACCTACCGTTGCAGCCAACCGCGATGCGACTACTCTCTTAGAACCTGTGCATCTCACTTTGAATTTTATAAGACTAGCATTCGACCGGTTGTCGCGGAATGTATTTTTAACGAGTTGAAGGCTAGTCCTTTCTCCAAAAATATTGAATGAACACACACACACAACCCTCCACACCGTTAACAAAAATGGCAGATTAAGCTAACCAAAGTCTGAGCGACCGTGTGGTAATTACTCAAACTCGGGAACGAATGCATAGCCAGCCAATTAGAAGCGTTGGCGCAAATGTACTGGTGAGAACGGTTGCTAGAAGGGGAATTCATTTGTCGTAGCCATCTTTTAAAAAGCGTCTGCGAAGAATATTGTCTCGCTCATGTTAAACACTGCGTACAACTGCCGATGGTAACGTGCGAACCTAGTAGCAGTAATGATAATAATAAAACCAGGTGCCGTTGCCGCTCGCTGTCAGAAGGAGGTCGACGAGCTGACCGTCCAACTCCATACCACCGTCCCCATCGAATGTAACTTAACCCTTCTCTAGCGGGTGCTCTGTGGCCGTTTTGGGCCTTTCTGGGCCGTTCTGACTGCTATATCAACCATCAGTATGAAAGGAACTGTATTGCGCCGAAAACTAGGTGGAAATCGCTACACAATGACGCCACATACAGCTACGTAGCACTCGTGGAGCACTGACAGTGTTACCTCGAAGATGGAAGTTATCCTCACGCGCGGTGGGGGAACTGGAGTTAGTGTGGGCCGGGAGGCCACAGATGTCGGACGTATGGATCATTACTATCCCACCCATTTTCACTCGATTTCCACCCTTTTTTCACCCGTTTTTTGCCAGTTTTTTCAACTCGACTTATGTGGTGAGCCGCTTTTTAAGGGTTAATATCCCACACACGAAACCCATATTGGGTCCTATCCAATTGAGAGGAGGAGTGGGTGTAAATGCAAACACGGTATAAGGAGGTGGTGCATAAGCCATTTCCATCCATTCTAGTGTGTGGCTTGAAACCCTCCACAAGGTAGAGAATAATGGGTGCTCAACTGCAAGACGTCTTCTCCGCTAAGGTGTTTCACCAGTGAGCAATTTTAGTTTCAAAGCCATATTTTGCAAGTTTTATGGAAGGAATAACATACAGTACTCCCTCGAATTTTGCGAGAATATGGTCGACATTGCGGCCCGCAAAATTCAAAATCGCAAATTTCAAATAACTAACCTTATGGGATTAATTGAATATGGTCGACATCTCATTATCGAGGGCCTATTTTTTGGTGATTTTCGTCCTTGTTTGTACACACATTATGACACATACACTTAATTATACATCCTACAATAAAGAAAAACACAGAAATACAGATTCGGGGTGTTAAACGAAAGATTTTTTGTTTGTTTGTATCCTTTATTTTTATTTTGCAAAGAAAAATACTTGTGGTTTATAGTTCAGGGGACCCAGGGGTTTATAGTTCAGGGGACCCAGGGGTTTATAGTTCAGGGGACCTAGGGGTTTATAGTTCAGGGGACCCAGGGCACAGGTAACACTTCAATTTTGCCCAAGGAAGTCGATTATGCGAGAGCGTGAGAACGTATAGGAGCGTGGGAGAATCTATAAACAGTAAACAATGGGCCGCAGGGCGGCCCGACGTCACGACCCTGCCACCCCTCCCCCCCGAAAACTAGTGCGGAAACCCCTGGTATCATTTGGCGCCACCCGCAAAACTCAAGTAATAGCGCACATATCAAGTTCCGCAAAAAAGGTCAAATCTTGGGTCCCGTTCGCAAAATCGAAATTTCGCAAATTTGAAACACGCAAAATTCGAGGGACTACTGTAACTTGTATTTTCCTATATAATTATCTTCTTTGTATCAAGAATGCACAACACTGTTATTTTTTTCTGCACAAGTTATTTTTGTATAGCTAATGCTCGTTTTATATTTACGGTTTTCTTTGTTACATGAAATTGGGGGGAAAAAATATACTCCGAATAGATGAGCGTCTAATGAAATAGCAATGCTGAGTCGATCACGGGTTAAACCTGTGGGATCAGGTGGGACAATGGGAGAGTCTAGGGGGGGTTGGGGGAGAGGGGAAGCTTATTAGCGCCACTTATATATAGTGGTGACCTTTGAACTAGCCAAGGAATGCCACACCTACACTCAGGGGAATGTCCATGGGAAATGCTACTGGGAATTTCAAATCTATTGGAAGGAATATTTCAGAAATTTTCTGAAGATTTTTCTCCACAAAATTAAAAGAAGTAAATTAAATGTAGTGGAGTAAAAGTACAAGTAATTCTTATAAATAATACTCAAGTTAGAGTAAAAGTACTAGGCAAAAAATCTACTTTTTAAAAAGTAGATACTGAGAAAATTTACTTAAGTACTGTACTTGAGTAAATGTACTTCGTTACCTTTACACCCCTGCGGCCGTGATAACGGAGGGTTGAGTGTACACGCGAGTGGAGAGGGCTCTGAAGTTAAGGGAAAATGAGGAGCCCATTAGAGGGAAGCATGAGGCAGTGTTGTTGTCGTATGTGGCACCATAGCATATTGGGCTTATGATATATTGCACTTATGATGTTTATAAGTATAGTTAAATGGGTTATAGTAACATAATAATAGTGTTTAGTTGAGCGTGTGGCAAGATTTATAAGATTGGGGATATGAATGGTAAGGTGGGTGATAGGAAAGTTGAGGGAGTGGTGGGAGGGTGGGGGGTACCATCAGAGGTGAATGGGAATGGTAGTGCACTTGTGGACGTATGTGTGGGGAGGAGGCTGCGGATAGCCAACACCTTCTTCCGACACAGAATGATCCACAGGTACATGTGGAAACGGATGTTGACGATGAAGGATAAGACAGTGGTGGAACGAAAGTCATTGATTGATTATGTATGTGTGGATGAACGAATGAAGAAATCTGTGATGGATGCTAGGGTGTATAGGGGTATTGGAGGGGGTCTGTCTGATCATTATGTAGTGGTAGCTAAGGTTAGGATACAAAAGAAGTGGGTGAGGAGAGCGGGAGGGAGGCGAGAAGAGGGTGGAATGGTGAGGAGGGTGGAGAGGTTGCAGGAGGAGGAAATCAGGGAGGAGTACAGGAGAGCAGTGGAAAGACGACTAGGTGGGTTCGACCTGGAAGTTATGGAGGAAGTGGAGGAGATGAGCAAGGTGTTTAAGGATGAGATCTGTGCAGCATGTGAGGAGGTGTGTGGAGTGAGGAGAAGAGGGAGGGGAGTGAAAGGTACAGCATGGTGGACAGAAGAGGTAAGAATAGCTGTGGAAGAAAAGAAGAAAGCATATAGAGAGTGGTTGGGTAGTAGAGGGAATGAAGATTCCGAGAGACAGAAACGAGCGAGGTACGTGGAGAGTAAGAGGGTGGTGAAGAGGGTAGTGAAGGAAAGTAAGAGAAGAGTAGATGAGGAATTTGGAAGGAATCTGAGTGTAAAATGGAGGGAGAGTAAGAAACTGTTCTGGAAAGAAGTCAAGAAAGTTAGGGAAGGTAGCAAGGGAAACCGTAAGGGTGTGAAAGATAAGAATGGGAGAATGCTAGCCGAGAAGCAAGAGAGAGTCGAAAGATGGAGGGAGTACTTCAGTGAGTTGCTAAATGAAAGGAATGAAGAGCCAGCAAACATAGCTGGATATGGTATGGGAGGGAGAAGAAGAGAAGTAGTGGAGGAGGAGGTGGGGATCAGGAGGTCAGAAGTGTGGGAAGCCATGAAAAGAGTGAAGTTGGGGAAAGCACCAGGAACAGATGGAGTGTGTGGGGAAATGTTGAGGTATGGTGGTGAGATAGTGATAGAATGGGTATGGAAAATGTGCAAACTAGCATGGGAGAAGGGGAGTGCACCCGATGACTGGAAGACTGGCATAATAGTCCCCCTATATAAGGGCAAAGGGGAAAGAGGAGTGTGTGGTAACCACCGAGGAATATGTCTTCTAAGCGTAGTAGGGAAGGTATACAGTAGGGTAGTGATTGAGAGAGTGAGAGTGAGAACGGAGAAATGGATAGGCGACGAGCAGGGAGGTTTTAGGAAGGGAAGAGGATGTGTAGATCAGATTTTTACCCTGAATTGTGTTGTGGAGAAGTATCTGGAGAAGAAACAAAAGGTGTATGTTGCCTTTATGGACTTGGAGAAGGCCTATGACAGAGTGGATAGAGAAGGTTTGTGGAAAGTACTTAGAATATACGGAGTAGAGGGCAAGTTGCTGAAAGCAGTGAAGAGCATGTATGAGGGTGCAAAGGCGGCAGTACGTGTGGAGAGTGAGCAGAGCGAGTTCTTTGACCTGAATGTTGGTTTGAAACAGGGGTGTGTGATGTCCCCGTGGTTGTTTACTGTATATATGGATGGAGTTATGAAAGAAATACTATCAAGAGCAGTGGATGTTGGTGTATCGCTGAAAAGGGAGGGAATTGAGTGGAAGCTACCTATACTGCTGTTTGCGGATGATACAGTTCTGATGAGTGATAATGAATGGGAGTTGCAGGGTCTGGTAAATGAGTTTGGAACAGTGTGCAAAAAACGGAATTTGAAGGTAAATACGGGGAAGAGCAAGGTTATGGTCTTCGAAATGGGGTGAAGTCACAGAGTGTGAGGTGAAGCTGAACGGTCAGGCTATGGAGATCGTCAACTCTTTTAAGTATCTGGGCAGTGTGTTGAGTAAAGATGGGACTATGGATGAAGAGGTGCGGGAGAGGGTACAACAGGGGAAGAGGGTTGTAGGAACGCTAAAAGCAGTAACAAGAAATAGGGTGGTCAGTATGGAAGTGAAGAAGTCCTTGCATGACAGTGTGGTAATCCCGACACTGACTTACGGAAGCGAAGCATGGACGTTGGTTGAGAGACTCAGACCAAGAGTGAGAGCAGTGGAAATGAATTACTTAAGGAGTGCGTGCAGAGTTACATGGAGGGTTAGACAGACTAATGAGGAAGTAAGAAGGAGGTGTGGTGTGGAGGTAGATGTGCTGGAAAGTGTGAAAAGGAACAACTTGAGATGGTTCGGCCATATGGAACGTATGGAAAGCGAGAGAATGACTAAGAGGGTGTACGAGAGCGAGGTGGAGGGACAGAGGGGGAGAGGTAGACCGAATATGAGGTGGAAGGATGGAGTGAGGAAGTACATGAACGAAGGCGGTGCTGGTTGGGGGGAGGGGCGTCGACTGACTTGGGACAGAGGTGCATGGGGGCGGTTCGTTCGTGGACACCCCTTCGGGGATCACGGCGTCTGGCAATAGATAGATAGATAGATGATGTTTATAAGTATAGTTAAATGGGTTATAGTAACATAATAATAGTGTTTAGTTGAGCGTGTGGCAGGGCGGCTTGTCTGCGTCTCGGTTGCAATCGTGATGGCTCTCCTGTAACCACCACAGACATACAACCCAAACAAACATACGCACGCACAGCTGTCAGTCTGACTACGTCCTCTCACGTTTGGGGATTGCCAACTTGTACTTACTTGCCCAATACCCTAGTGCAGCACATGTGTCAATCTCGGTCCTGCACTAACCTTATTTGGGGTATATATAAGGTCCAGTCTAGATGATGGCTGAGAACCATCGGTGGGACTGTGCATTACATAACTACACTATGGCTCGGAGCCATCGCTTGGGCTCAATTGGTTAATAACGACCCCAAGTATATTCTTGAAATTAACCAACTCTCAAATGCTCATGTGGACGCCATATTCAAGCTGTCGAACTAGAAACTATTCACCCGATAGCCATAAACAGAGTCCCTTTATTTTAGTCATTATTTGATATTGTTACTTTCAATGCTTCCAAAACTAAATTTCTCCATCTGTCTACTCGTCGTCTCCTTCCAGAAAACTATGAGCTACTCTTCAACAACATACAAATTAACCCTTCATCTTCTCTTAATATTCTTGGTGTCTCTTTTTCTTCTGATCTCTTGGAAAGATCATATTACCACTCTTGCTAAAACAGCTTCCCAGAAGCTGGGTGTACTCAACCACCTCCGGGGGTTCTTTACCCTAGTGCAACTTGTTGCTCTGTACAGGGTCACAGTGCATCCGTGTATTGAGTATTGTTCACACGTGTGTGGAGGATTCTCTCACACAGCACTTCTAGACAAAGTAGAAAAGAAAGCCTTCCGTCTCATTAACTTGTGTCACCTCACCAATTCTCTGCAGTCTCTCTCTCTTTGCCGCAATGTTGCATCTCTTCCACTATTCTACCGCTATTACAATGATCAGTGTTCTCAGAGCTCTCTCAGTGTAAACCACCCCCTCTTCGTAGAGCACATAGCACCCGTCTTGCAACACAATCCCAACCCTACTATGTGCAGCTCTCCAACCCAAGAGTGAAACATTATCCTCAATCTTTCTTCTATTCAACAGCTGAGCTCTGGAACTCACCTAGAATCAGTCATGCACTCTTCCTATGACTTAAATTTCTTCAAACTCCGTGCGTCCCGGCATTTTGGCTCGAACGTTCCTTGATTTTGGCCCTGTCACTCTTTCAACTCTGGGGGAGGCACTCGCTACAAGCAGTTCTGCCTTTTGTCTCCCTCACACACATAGAAAAAAAAATACAAAGTTTTGCTCTATAGGATAAGATGCCCAATGCAGACGACTGGACCCAAGGAGACGCGCTTGAAAAAAAAAAAATTGCACAGGCATAGGATGACTAGATAGATGCATGAATGGTGGGCCAAAATATTCTTTAACTATCACCTAATATTCTCACATAGTACCAGGTTTTTATTTTCATAATTATGTTATTGTGTGAGATGAGATGAACTAAAAAAATTTCATGTTTTCACAAATTCCTTACGGAAAACCTAAGGATTTACTTTTTTTTTAAAGCTAAATTTCTCACAGTTCCCTAATTTGATCCTCTTTTCTGTTATTGCAGGTTGATAGTGTATGAGTTGAAGTATAGCACTGCATGACCAAGAGGATTTTATTTGCACGGCTGAAGGGGAAGGAGGATGCGTCCCCATAGGGCCAGCAAAAAAAAAAAAAATCCAATAGAGACACTTTTTTTCAAACTGATGCTAGAAGGTCGTACACCACAGTGGTAGAAAGCCATACTCGCCTCTCTGTCTTGTATGAATATGGTTGAGTTTCCTTCACCATTGGCGGAGCTGCCTTAAGGGGACCGACCGGTTATTTACTAACTTCCAGGCCTTACTTCCAATGTAAATGCAATTTGGCACAGGTGTATGTGACCATAAAACTAGGTCAAAAACGTGTTTTTTTTTTTTTTTTTTTTTTTTTTTTTTTGCAATTCAGGCAAAAAAAGGTTGCAAACTATAGCACTACTACGACCCATTCTACTCCTACAGAAATCCCTATAGCACGTGCTGTATGTGATCAAACAACTCACAATAGGTGTGTCTGTAGTGCTATAAAGAAAATTTTATATATTTTGTGTATTTTTGGATTTAGGTGATTATGAATTAAGGTGAAATTAGTTTGTAGAATTTTACGACTGTGACAACATGCTGCAACCAAACAAAGTTGGCTAGAGTTAATTGGCTTTATAGGACTTGTAGTGTTTTTAATTTCCTTTCCAATGGTATATACACCATTCCTATAGGTCCAATACAAAATTTAAAGTAACATCTGAAAGTGCGACAATATAGGATCTGAGAAAAACATGTGAAAGTCTAAGGTAATTAGGTGAACATTTTTACTTTTTTTGTTTAGTTTTACAATATTTTACGTAGGAACACGGCAAAGTAGAAGATAAAGCGTATGGGAGGTTGTAGAGTAGCTTACGCTCTTTCGATTTATATAGGTATGCTCCTCGTACGACCAGTAGTTACTGAGCATGTTAATTTCAAAGTTCGCTATATAACATTTTTAGAATTACAGGAAAAGTTTGGAAAACATAAAAAACAAAACTATTTCCAATGGGTTTTCACTAATAACATTTCACTGGCTTATGAAGGGATGTTGACTCTTGTTGAGTAAACACCTATTGGTATTTTCAGGATTTCGAGTTTTTTAAGCCTAAATTAACCGGTCGGTCCCCTTAACCCGTAAACAGCTGCAAAGCTCTTAAGAGGTTTTACTGGGCGACGGCGGAAAAGCTCTTAAGAGGGAGGCCTAAAAAACACATTTAAACAGCCCCAGTAGCACTAAACAAGTTTTTTGTTTTTTTCCCTATACCTCATATCACTCCTCCACATCCCCTCCTTCCTCCCTTTCCCCTCCCCCTTCAATTATCACCTATTTTCCCTGTTATTCCCTAATTCGTTGGTATATTTTTGTGCTAACATTAGCAAACTGTGTGGAGGATGTGCTTACGTGCCTAGCGGGTGTGTTACATGACCGAGTGTGTGTATGAGTAGGCTCAGTGTGGCTTGAGGCCTCGTGGAGGGAGGGGTTGCCACAATTTTCTCCATAATTCATGAATGGGCTGGTCCATCTATATTCGCGATTTTGACCAGAAAAATTATATTTTCACTTGTTTTATTGTTGTTACAGGTTACTATCTTCATAGTGAAGGTAAAATAGGCTCATATGAATAAGTAATAACGATATTTATCGTAAAATGACGATTATAGGCCTGAATGGAGCCAATATGCTCGCCCATGGGGAGCTAGTTCAATACCCCCCCCTCGCCGTTTTCGGGTTAACTAGAAGAAGGGCTACCCTGGGACCAATAGAGACACATTGCGTAAAACCTAAGAAGACGCGCGTCTGCTTAGGGTAGCTGGGTTGCGTCTCCTTGGGTCCTTGTAAATGTGTGTTTATTTTGGTAAAATTATTAAGCATAATAACCTTTTCTTTTATATCGGGTGAAGGAAACTCAACCTTATGTATACCGGTACCATACATAGTGGAGAGAATGGCTATTGCTACCAGTGTGGTATGGCATCAGTTTGAAAAATGAGTCTCTTTTGGACTTCAGAATTTTTGCTGGACCTAAGGAGACGCACCCCTTTCCCCCTCTCAGCAAATCAAAATCGAATCAAGCATTTTCTCGCCATACAATCACATTTTGTTGTAGCCCCCCCCCCATGCCTCTCCCTACTTTCCCCAACTTCCCTCCTTATCACACGGCAGAGTGGCGACATGCATGAGCACAACTCTTGCCTTTGTCAGTCAGACTAAGTGTATTGTCTCACCCCCAGCCACGACATTGCCATGCACACACACATACATGTATAGAGAGAAAATTGATCGCCTGACCTATACGCACACATACAAACACATACACACACATACACACGCACGCACATTCAAGCACGAACCTAAAAAGTTGTCATTGCTTTTGAGTTGCTCACATACAGTATCTACCAGACTACCCAGAAAGTTACAGTTTTTACCATTTTCAAGCAAATCAAGGTACATGATCATGATATTTGGTTGGTTATTGAAAATTTATTATTTACAGAGATAAGCAGGTATAAAACAGGCGTATTAGCACCAAATATGCACGGGTGGGCGAGTGGCGTTTGATTTAAACCTCAAATTAGCATGAATGTTCCATGTATAACTTTCCTGCAGCCTTTAAACTCTTATGTTAATGGCCTACAATGAGCAAATTAGTATGTTTAGCTATTTTTCTCTCTCTTTAATATATATAAACTATATGGCCTATGTTAGTACATTTTGTTGCCTAAACATTGTAAACTTACAACCATTAGTACCATGCTTTCTTTCCAGTACCCATGAGATAAGTACTTATATAATTGTTTGTGATTTTGTGTTTTAAACACGTCTGTGTCTCCTTACGTCCAGGGTGCGTCTCTTTAGGGTTTTGTGATAAAAAGGAGACGTATGTCTTATTTGCCTTCTCTCTCATAAAGAATAACAGGGACAATAAAATTGTTGATGTTCTTTAAAAATATATACTTTTTGCTCTTTGTCCCCCCTACCCAGAATTTCCAATCTGTTATAGGCTGACAGGAGCTCAACAACAAATATATGTACCTATTTTTGCGTCTGCATTGGGCATCGTACACTAGTTGCCTTTATGCCCCTGGAAGAGATTAATTTACCAAAACAATGCAACGTCATTCAAATTTTCCTGTATTCCCTCTTACACCCAATCCTGTCCCAAAACACCATTGCCTCAGTTGGACACCCTGGTTCTGAGCATAATAAGGTTACACCAGTTTGAATCTTTAAA
Organism: Paralithodes platypus; assembly: GCA_032716605.1. Taxonomy (NCBI): domain Eukaryota; kingdom Metazoa; phylum Arthropoda; class Malacostraca; order Decapoda; family Lithodidae; genus Paralithodes; species Paralithodes platypus. The sequence goes on from CM064582.1 coordinate 58,504,591, forward strand.
CTTTTAAAGCAAAGTTCTGAAGCACCTGGGCTATAATGTATTATATTGTCTTGATTACATTCAGTACTGATTCAAATGAGTGCATCACCATTTATGTTCTTGACTGTAGGCCTACAGTGGAGCCCCCATCTTCGCTCCTAATCGGTTCCGCAGAAATCGAGCTAAGAACGAAACCGCCAAGATCGGGGGCGGCACTGTTCTTATGGGGAAAATTGTAATCGGTTCCGTGCTCATTCCAATACTTGCCCTTTTCCCTGTTTTTGCCTATGATTTTTTTTTTTTTTTTTTTACATAAAGTCAATTTTATGGCGGTCTTGGCCTTTGTGGTATATCTCTATTATCCCCTGGGCCTCCGCCGCTCCCACCAGACTCAATAGTCGGAAAGTTACACCACTAGTGATATACGAGTCGGACACTTCACAACAGGTGCTGAATGCAACAGGCATTCTGCTGGATGCCTGTGATTGGCTGATTTGCAATGACGTTGCAAGATGGCGCCCAAATGGTGGACTGTGATTGGCTGGCCAGCATGTTTACGTCTCAGCTAGGCGGGAAAACATGGCGCGAAGATTGAAATACTTGCAGATAAGATTGAAACCATAGTAGAGCGCCTCAGATTTGTTGCGAAGATTGAATAATTGACAGCAAAGATTGAATCATTTACAGCGAAGATGGAAATTGGGAATATTTGGTGTCTACAGCGAAGATTGAAACCGAAGACTGATGTCGCGAAGATAGGGGCTCCACTGTACTGTGATATTTGGAAGTGAACCATAATGCTATAACTGTGAGATGTCTTTCATAACCTGAATAAAATTGCCTAGTTAGAATTTAAAGAATCTATCTATCTATATATTGCAGTACGCCGTGATCCCCGATGGGGTGGCCATGAACGAAATGCCCCATGCACCTCTGTCCCCAGTCAGTCGACACTCCTCCTCCCATCCAGCACCGCTTTCACACTTATACTTTTTAGCTCGCTTTCCAGCATACCTACATCCACACCACACCTCTCTCGTACTTCCTTATTTGTCTGTCTATCCCTTCATTTAACTCCGCACGCACTTCTCAAGTAACTCATTTCCACCCCTCTCACTCTTGGTTTGAGTCTCTCCACCAACGTCCATGCTTCGCTCCCATAAGTCAAAGTCGGGATTACCACACTGTCATGCAAGGACTTCTTTACTTCCATACTGACCACCCTATTTATTATTATTGTTTTCGCGTTCATACAACCATCTTCCCCTGTTGCACCCTCTCCCGCACTTCTTCATCCATACTCCCATGTTACTCAACACTGCCCAAATACTTAAATGAGTTGACATTCTAATTAAAAGAAAAGTCCAATTATTCTTCCAGGATGTAATGTTTTGTTTTGTTACAGGTTCACAACAACAATGAAGCATCATCAAGAAGCAGCAAGTGTGTGGCTGTCAACAACACCTGTACCATGACCCAGCCCACGTTAATTAGTTACAAGTAATGCAGTACACATATTACCATACACATACTGTACTACAACAAACTTTTAAAGTCAGTAATATACTAGAGCCTCTGAAATATTTTAATCTGTTGTACTGGATGTAGTAACTCACCATTATGTAAACAAGTATTTAAATATATTATTTTAACCGTGTCAGCCCCTGGAGGTATCTGGAGGCACACATGTTGAAGCAGACCACACATTGCTGAAATGTTGCCAACTTTCACTAACATTTTTGTTGAATTCTGAGTAATATTATTTAGTTCCCATTAGAAACTGAACAAGAGATCTGTCCAATACTTGTGGTATAAACAGGATGTTCAATGGGGAGTTTAGAGTAAAATATAGTAGTCTCACCTTAATCATCAAAGTTTGGCACAGACCCAAAATAAGGGTATATAGATAGGCCTCACCAGTTGCTGTTAACATAATATACAAGTAAGTCTTGAACTGAACAAAATAGGAGAGCATTAAAATAGTCAGAACTATTTCATGAGTATCAATCTTCTCTGTACAGATGATATTTGTAATAAATTATATTCTCCTTTTGAACTAAGAGAGTCAGAAGTTTATAATGGATCCAAGATCAGTTGTCCCGGACTTTTATGGTCATGGAAATCCCAGTGCCTATATGTATCTACTACAGCACCACTATGGCTATGGCCAGAATGAGAGACACACTGCTGGTTATGACAACACTGAGAGACGTACTGCTGGTTATGACAACAATGAGAGACGTACTGCTCGTTATGATAACAATGAGAGACATACTGCTGGTTTTGACAACACTGAGAGACGTACTGCTGGTTATGACAACAATGAGAGACATACTGCTGGTTATGATAACAATGTGAGACATACTTCTGGTTATGACAACACTGAAAGACGTACTGCTGGTTATGACAACAATGAGAGACATACTGCTGGTTATGATAACAATGAGAGACATACTGCTGGTTATGATAACAATGTAAACTCTGAACCTTCATGGAGATATGCAGCGAGAGAAGTAGGCCAATGTGAGGTGAGCCCTCAGGAAGCTACTTTTACTGACAAAGCAGCTACTAACAATGAGGGAGCCACCTCACAGTCTGAGACCGTGACAAAACCAGTTAAGAGGCACACTTGTGCCGTGTGTGGTAAGTCATTTAAGAAGCGGAACAAACTTACTCGACACTTTGCAGTTCATTCAGAGACTAAGAACTTTGCTTGTGATGTCTGTGGGAAACGCTATGCTTATAAGAACGGCCTCGCAAGACACAGATTGGTTCATACTGGGCCAGTGGTCTACAAGTGTGAGGTGTGTTGGCAAGAGTTTTCACTTAAAAGAGACCTCAGAATTCATTCATCAATTCATTTAGGAGTGAATCAATTCATCTACAAATGTGAGGTGTGTGATAAAAAGTTTTCACAAAAGGATAACCTGAAGGCGCACTCATTAGTTCATTCAGGAGTAAAAAACCACAAGTGTGATGTGTGTGGGAAACAGTTTTCTTCAAAGAGTAACCTCAAATTACATTCATTAGTTCATTCAGGCGTTAAAAAACACAAGTGCAATGTGTGTGGGAAACAGTTTTCTCAAAAGGGTAACCTCAAATTACATGCATTAGTCCATTCTAAGACGAAAAACTACAAGTGTATGATGTGTGAGAAAGAGTTTACTCAGAAGGGTGCCCTGAACACTCATTACTTAACTCATTCAGGAGTAAAGAACTACAAATGTAAAGTGTGTGGGAAAATGTTTGCTCAGAAAAGTGGCCTCAACACACATTACATAACTCATTCAGGAATAATGAACTTCAAATGTAAAGTCTGTGGGAAACTGTTTGGTCAGAAATGTCATCTTGAAAAACATTCATTGGATCATCGAAGATTTGAATGTAGTCAATGTGGTGATGTTTTCTCAAAAAGGAGTAAACTGAAAAGTCATATTGCCAAAGATCACGCTGAATCTGACTCTGAATATTCAGATTTTGAGATATGGGTCGATCCTGACAATGTAGCTGGTTATGATAATGAGACACATACTGCTGACGGTGATAACAATGAGAGACGTACTGCTGGTTATGATAACAATGAGAGATGTACTGCTGGTTATGACAACAATGACAGACATGCTGCTGGTTATGATAACAATGACAGACATACTGCTGGTTATGACAACACTGAGAGACGTACTGCTGGTTATGATAACAATGAGAGACATACTGCTGGTTATGAAAACCATGTAAACTCAGAACCTTCATGGAGATATGCAGCGAGAGGAGTGAGCCAATGTATGGTGAACCCTCAGGAAGCTACTTATACTGACAGAGCAGCTACTAACAATGAGGGAGCCACCTCAAAGTCTGAAAATGTGACAAAACCAGTTAAGTGGCACACTTGTGCTGTGTGTGGTAAGTCATTTAAGAAGCAGAGCAGACTTACTCGACACTCTGCAGTTCATTCAGACACAAAGAACTTTGCTTGTGATGTCTGTGGGAAACGCTATGCTTATAAGAACGGCCTCGCAAGGCACACACTAGTTCATACTGGGCCAGTGGCCTACAAGTGTGAGGTGTGTGGGCAAGAGTTTTCTCTACAGAGAGACCTCAGAAGTCATTCATCAATTCATTTAGGAGTGAATCAATTCATCTACAAATGTGAGATGTGTGATAAGGAGTTTTCACGAAAGGATACCCTGAAGGCGCACTCATTAGTTCATTCAGGAGTAAAAAAACACAAGTGTGATATGTGTGGGAAACAGTTTTCTTCAAAGAGTAACCTCAAATTACATGCATTAGTTCATTCAGGCATTAAAATTCACAAGTGTGGTGTGTGTGGGAAACAGTTTTCTCAAAAGGGTAACCTCAAATTACATTTATTAGGTCATTCAGGTGTAAAGAATCACAAATGTGATCTGTGTGGGAAACAGTTTTCTCAAAAGGGTAACCTTAATTTACATTTATTACGTCATTCAGGGGTAAAAAATCACAAATGTGATGTATGTGGGAAACAGTTTTCTCATAAGGCTGGCCTCAACAAACATTCTTTAGTTCATTCAGAGGAAAAGAAATACAAATGTGAGGTGTGTGAGAAAGAGTTTGCTCAAAAGACTGGCCTTAACCAACATTTATTAATTCATTCTACGGAGAAAAACTACAAGTGTGAGGTGTGTGAGAAAGCGTTTAATCGGAAGTATGGCCTCGAAAAACATATGTCAGTTCATTCTATGGACAAAAATTACCAGTGTGAGCTGTGTGATAAAGAGTTTGCTCTGAAGGATGGCCTCAACAAACATATGTCAGTTCATTCTATGGAGAAAAACTACAAGTGTCATGTGTGTGATAAAGAGTTTGCTCGGAAGGATGGCCTCAACAAACATTTATTAATTCATTCAAGAATAAAGAAGAATGAAGATCTTGAGCAATGTGTTGATCCTGAAGATCATGAGAAATGTGTTGATTCTGACAAAGATCTTGAGAAATGTGTTGATTCTGACAAAGATCTTGAGAAATGTGTTGATCCCGACAAAGATCTTGAGAAATGTGTTGATCCCGACAAAGATCTTGAGAAATGTGTTCATCCTGACAAAGATCTTGAGAAATATGTTGATTCTGACAAAGATCTTGAGAAATGTGTTAATTATATCAGAGATCTTGAGAAATGTGTTCATCCCGACAAAGATTTTGAGAAATGTTTTTATCCCGACAAAGATCTTGAGAAATCTGTTAATTCTGACGAAGATCTTCAGAAATGGATTAATGCTATCAAAGATTTTGAGAAATGTGTTGATCCTGACAAAGATCTTCAGAAATGTATTGATTGATCCTGATGAAGATCTTCAGAAATTTGTTGATCCTGATGAAGATCATTCAGGAAAAAAGAACTAGAAGTGTAAAGTGTGTGGGTGACAGTTTACTCAGAAAAGTGGTCTCGGTACACATCCATTGACTCATGCATGTAACATGGACTTTGAATGTAGTAAATGTGGTGAAATTTGTTCACAAAAGAGCAAACTAAAAAATCATATTGCCATGGATCACGCTGGATCCGACTCTCAAGATTTGGATTATGAGAAATGGATCGATCCTGACGAAGTAGCTATTTAGTGGTTCTGACAGGTATGTATTGGTTCTAACAAGTAGCTATAGTAATGGTTCTGACAAGTATGTATTGGTCCTGCCAAGTAGCCACATAGTGGTTCTGACTTCTGTCAAGTTTGTATTGATCCTGGCAAATAGCTACAGTAATGATTCTTACAAGTATCCAATAGTTCTGACAAGTATGGTTCTTCCTGGGTTACCTTGTTGCCACAGGGAATCCTTTATGGTAAACCTGTAGACTCCAAGAGGCCAGCCACAGCCAGGGGGTGTTTCCAGAGTCCCTTCAGTGTCCAGCTTCTTGGAAGTTAGATCAACTCCTTCAGTATGATGATGTCTTTTTATCATTGATTGAGATTAACATTGGATAAATTCTTTGAAGTTTAAGAAGGACCTATGTTATTCAGAGGGTTTATTGAGATTACATTTACTCTGAGTTCTAGTGGTAAGCAAAAGAAACCAGTTTCATGGTAACCAGAATATGATGAAAATTAGATCATTGTGCTGAAGGGATTAACAATTATTTTGTAATTGTTACTGGTCGGGAAAAAAAAAAAAATGCTTGAACTGACCCCCATAGACAATTGATTCTGATGTGTGTCTTGGAAAATTTAAGTATATTTGTTGGTTCTGTAGGCTATTATCAATGTAATAGTTTTAAGCAATTAAGTTCACCATAGAGAACTTATATATTATCTAGTTGTATTTATGTATGTGTACAGTAATCTCTTGTTGTTAATGATATATTGCGATAGATGTGTTATTAAGGGGACCGCCCAGTATTTACTAGGGGGGTGACACTGAACTTCGTCCGATTTCAATGATATTTCGCACACTTATAGAGGATGATGTAAGGAGGAAAAGGATTTTTGTATTTTTCTCTCTAGGTCAATTAATTCCTGAATTAAGGTGGAAATTATTTCGAAAATACAATACAAATTCTGACGTCGATAGGCTTGAAACCCAAGCACTGTATAATCTTTTCAGAGTGATCAGACAACTCAGGACAGGTGGTTTTACAACTCTCTCGGCTTATTTTTTTTATATTTTATCTAATTGCTGAATTAGGTGACCCAGAAATTAGGTAATTATTTTTTACTCCGTGGTCAGCTACCTATGCCAAGGGCCTATGTCCCAATAAATCGGAAATGCAAAAAAAACGGCGCGAGAGATTTATAGAGCATTTCACGTGCTTTCCAACAGTATAAGTAGGCTACCATCCTTATACGATCAATAGTTACTGACTTATAATCGATCATAGGTCGAAAACATACATTTCGAGAAAAAGGCTTGTAAAGTTCAGTGATGTCTTCATTCCAGTATAAGTACATATAACGTAGTATACATGTTCTCTATTTCGGTTTTAGGCATTTATACGTAAGTTTATATATTCATATTTATTCGTACATTCATATAAAGCTTTCCACTAATATTTAGCACCTGGTCATTTTTTCGATATACAGTAAACCCCCGATATTTCGGACTCTTTTTACTCGGAAACCCGCACTTCTCGGAATGGCATAGGCCTCTCGGAGATGTCCCTGTATATCTCGGCAATTTCCGAGTTGGACGGGATTTGTGTCCGGTTTACAATGTTCTCTCACTCGGTTTTAAGTTATTTTAGGATGAATTAAAGCCTGTGCCTTTTAATTATTGTGTTAATATTAATTACTATGTACTGTACTGTCCCTGAAAACATAATAAGGTTCGTATTTGTCATTAACCCATAACTAGCGGCGCGCAACATAAGTCGAGTTAAATAAAGCTGGACTATGTGGCGGCGCTCGACATAACTCGAGTGGCAATTTCAGCACGTAATGTGGCTGAGAGAGAGAGACAAGTGGTGGCAGGAGACTAGCGAGCGTATGACTGCTCCAGACCACCGCGGCGAACCTACTGACACAAATCTCAGCTCCCTCCTCCCTCTCTCACTCGCTACATACTCAATTATGTACCGAAAGTACCGAATTACCTGCTTTTTGCACTCGCGTTGCACGGTTATTGCAAGAAAACTATCCATCATACAAGGATCGTTATGGTGTCATTCGAAAGCTCTGTTTATGCCCTTTCAGGGATAGGTACTTGTTTTACGTTCTGGGTCTTATTTAGGCATGAAAATGATCACGTAAACAGCCCTATTTTGGCTAAAAACACCCCGCTGGGCGGTACACATAAATAAACCGCATAGGCCGCTCGTAAGGTGTTAATATGATGAATTTCAGAATTTCACATGTGAAAAAAAAAAAAAAAAAAAAAAAAAATCTCTGGTGACGCGGACTTTCCTCTTCTAATTCGGAATTTTCCCTCTCTTAAGTCGGTCATAAGTCGGACTTCGGACATCTCGGAAAATTGGGCTTCTCGGAAGTGGTCTCCCCCCAATTAGTCCGAGATAGCGAGGGTTTACTGTACAGACTACGGTTTTGACAACCCGTAGGGAAGGAAGGAAAAACTAATATTTATTGGTGGCTCCTGAAGTCAATGACGTAAGAGCCTATGATAATATGGCCTCGTTCCGGGCTCCTCAGAGCCCGGGTTAACCTCGATTACGGCGGTCGAGAACCAGGATCATCTTAGGGGGTACCCCTTAATCATTCCTAAGGTATGTCATTGAGACGGAGCCACTGAAAAGTAGGAAATAAAAAATAAAATAATTAACACAGTTTGAACACCGCGCCTGAGCGCATTCCGATCTTCCTCTGCTTCCCATGAGCCTGACTCATACCTCCTCTTGCCCAGGAGCGACCTCTAAAGTATATCAAGTTGGGCATGTGAATGGGAAGGGGATGGTGGGAGGGCAATTGTCGTCATTGACTTCAGGAGCCACCAATAAATATTAGTTTTTCCTTCCTTCCCTACGGGTTGTCAAAACCGTAATTTATTGGTGGCTCCTTACGTCAATGACGTAAGAGCCTAGAATATCACGACCGGTGGAGGGACCTTCATATGCTCATCAAGCTAAAAACAAGAATCTATTAGGAAGACCAAACAACGAAAACTGTGACTTGTGTTTAAATATAAGAGTACTGTATAGCAGTAAGAAAAAGATGTATAAGGCGGGTACCATTAACCCGGTAAGTGCGGGAAGACTCTTAAGAGTTTCCCCGGGCGACTGCGGGTAGACTCTTAAGAGTCTGGGGAAAAAAAAATCCATTTAAAACATCCCCCAATTTTTTTTTTTTTTTTTTTTTTTGCCCCTGGGCCATGCCAAATATCACTCCTCCACCTCCTCTCCTTCCCCACTTTCCTCACCTCCTTCAGTTATCACCTATTTTCCCTGGTATTCCCTTATTCTGTGGTCTATTTTCATGCTAACATTAGCGAGTTGGTAGCAGGGCGTTGTCATCACTGTTACCAAGCGTGGGAAAGAGCGAGAGAGAGACTATTGCGTAACAGTGTCTCTCCAGACAAGGGGAGGAGAGGAGGGGAGGGGGTTGCCTCAGCCATACATTATGTAACTCCCGGCATGTATCGCCGATTTTGACCATCCAAACGCTGTTTCCACTTGTTTTATTGCTGTAACAGGTTAATACCTTTATAATCAACCTATAATAGGCGCATATGGATAAGTATTAATGCTATTTATGGTAAAATAACGATGTTAGTGATGGAAACAGCTCAAATACGTGCGCACAGGAGTGTGGTGTCTCATACCCCCCATGCGCACGTCTTAGGTTAAAGAAGCCTTATCTCAGAAGAATAGAACTACTGAGGTGTGAATACTGGTAATCGTATATCACAAAAATAAAATTAACAATAAAGTTACACATTGCAATAATGTATAGGTATTGCTATGTAACAGATCTAGTGCAGTAATAACACTCCTGCTATCCATTCGGATTGTGTGTCCTGCCAACTTGTCATGGAACTTAACACGCCCCCTCCTTTTTCCTTTAAGGTGGATGGTAGGACACAACTTCTATTACCTTCCAACACTGGTAATAAAAACATTGAACAAATATATCCATCTACTTATTGGCCTCAGTGGGCATGTTCCAGCCTCAACGCTATGCTTGGTAATTTGTGTCTTATCCAGATGTACCGATAAGCATATGGCTAGGGAACGCCGTGTTAGAGGACCAAAGACCCATCTGACTTATATCCTACACTGAAAAACCAATGGGGAAAACTCCTGGTAGTGGCCCATATGTGCATATCATGGGTTTTATGCAATTAACTGAGGCTCAGCTTCCTTAATTATATCTGCAATAAAGGTTGCTAACACTTTCTTTCCTGACCTTATTGAACCTTCTGGAGGAAACCACAATTGTGTCGTATTCCTAGGAATAACAGACTTAGAGTAGGTATATAGTGCTTTAACAGGGCATAGAGCATGGAGTACCTTTGCTCTTTTCAAGGCAGGAATAAAGAAAGGTGTAAGGATATGTTCCTGGTGCTCATTTTTGCGATGAATCTGGTGCAGTAACCATATGTACAGAATCATTATTAGGGGCAAAAAACATAGACAGTTAGTGGGCCTTGCCATGGCTGTCCATTCTGAGACCCTATGGACAGTAGCCAGGGTCATCAGAGACACACACTTTTTTAAGTTTCTTGTCTGTATTTGGTCTCATAGGATAAGACCTAGACTGTGACAAAGTTAGGACCCTCGTGATTGACCATTGAGGAAGCAAATGACAATTTGGGGCTCTGAGCTTAAAGCAAGCCTACATAAAACCATGTTCGTCTTTCTGGGGCAAAGATAAACCAGTAAGAGACAAGAAGGGTTGCTTTCTGCCGATACGTGGTTTATAAGTGTGTTAACTGTTAGTTTTTAAAAACCGATTAAGCAATTTAGGTGCTTCAGTAACAAAGCAACCGATGGAGACTGCTGGGTTGACTCTACACTCCAAGTTGTAAATTGTTTACAGTGTGAACTACTGTATACTGTCTAAGTTGATGCTGTGTATTGATTAGTGAGCGTATCCCTGATTTCCTTGTAGTAGGCCGGTAGCCATTTGGATTTGAGAATGTCCACATAGTAAAATTGAGCGAGGTCTGCAGGTTTCCAATTTCTTTCGAGTGGAAATAGGACAGGGGGGGGGGGGTGCAGAGGTTCTTGTACCACTGAGTAAGTTGAGTGTGCAATACCTGAGTAGGCCACATAGGGGCAACCCGGCCCATTTGACCCTGAAACCTGAGGTGATGAATTATTCTCACATCAAATTCTATGTCCACCTGTTCCAATTCACTGTGAGGGCATCTGGGCCCCTTTCTCGTGTTATGTCATTCAGAGATATGTACGACTGGAGCTTCGTTGATTTTACGAGATGTAAACAGATCGGTTTGGTGTAACAATTGGGAGAATTAAGTGGTTGGCTGCTTTTTGTTTGAAAGCCCATTCTGCTGAGGTAATCTTTCCCTTGGACTGAGCATCCGTCCACAGGTTGGAGATCCCTGGTAGATCTGTTGTATGGATTAATATGGAATGTTTTTGGGATAGATAGCATGTCTTTTCCGAGAGATCTTGGGGAAACCTGGCCCGGCTGGGGACCTGTTTCCTCAAGCAAATTACAGTGGTCATGTTGTCCATCCGGCATGCCCTTGACCTGGAGGTCAATGACATTGCATGAACTCTGGGAAAATTAGAGGGACTGTTAGCTCTTGGGTATTGATGTGACCCTGACTTAATGTTGTCCCTTTCCCGTGATTCTGATGGCCTTCCGTTGACTGATAGTCCCATCCTATTAGACTCGAGGTGTCTGTGTCCACCCATAGAGTGGGAGGTGGATCTGACCAATGTGTCACTGATCCCTTTACCTGAGGTTTTACCACAAACGACAGAGGGTGTAGAATTCTCTTTGGGATGAAGAGAGGGGAATTGTGAGGTGTTAGAGGGAAGGCTTTGTTGCCTGGCCAGATTAGTTCCTTCAACCTGAGGAAGCCTAGGGGCCTTGTAATTTTGAGCCCAGTTTCAAGGGCCTATAGGGAATTTCCAAAGTTTCCTGGTTATAGTCTTGGTATGCAATACTTGAACAGTCTTATTTGAAGACGTTTGGCATTGGTTGGATTTTGTTTTATAGTCTGAAGTTGTGTATCCCAGATTAATGCTATTCATTCTGCTGATTGTGTAGGAGTGAGATTTTGATTTCTCTAATTTTACTCTGAAAACCAACTTTGTCCCATGTTGCATGACTATCATGGTTTGTTCTTGGTAATGGTGTGGGGCAGACCACAGCATCATCCAGTCTTGAAGGTAAAGCAGTATTTTTACACCGTCTTTGAGTAGAGGGAGGAGAGATTGTTTCACTATCTTGGTGAAATTTTTTGGGAGCTATGATCAAGCTGAAAGGAGTTCTGGTGAACATTGCCGCTTTGATTCTGAATGGGATAGCTAGGAACTTTTGGTACCTCTTGCTATTGTGATGTGCCAGTAGGAGTCTTCTATAGCTAGAGTAATTATTCAGACCTTGGTTGTAGAATTAGGTTTACTTGGGAAATAGTTAACATCCTGAACTTCATATTGTGAATTAATTTGTTGAGGAGGAACCTGTCTATCGTAGGCTTTAGTTGGAGACTGTCCCTTTTGGGGAGAGGAACATGTGTGATAGAGAAGCTGGCATGCCTTCAAATGAACCAAATGTGGACAGATAATGTTGTGACTTAGGTGCCCTAAGTCACAACATTATCTGTCCACATTTGGTTCATCAATGTTTTTTAACTCTAGAGATAGTTGTCCATTGTTAGACTGAGCTCTGAGGAGGGGTTAGCTTGTTTGCCAGAAAACAGCCCAAACAAGTCCCTCTGAGGGCTTAGCAACAGAGCATGAACCTTATTCCAGGTCGTTTGGGGAAATAATCTGCATGTGAATCGAGGTGAGAAGAGAGCCGGAGTAGCAATATCTTTGGGTATATTCTTGGACAATTGGGTGAGTGGATACTGTCTAGCTCTAGTTGCCTTAAAAATTGCAATCTTGATATTCCCAGTGGTCATCCGAGAATTACCACATGAAGCTCTTCTGATAAAATGAAGTGCAGACCTGGAGTTTGGTCCGGGATAGTTGTTGTTGTTGTAGATGTGTTTATTTTATACTAGCCCACTGGGCCAGGGCCCTCATAAGGCTAGTGTTCGGTGAGGAGGTGCAAAGTCAAGTCATGGAACTGTCATACTTAGTCATATGTCATCATATAGTTTGGTGGCTCTCAGGAAGTGTCGGATAGGAGCGAAATTGAAGGAGGTTGACTCAGATAGTATAGAGTGGAAAGAGGCGTGCTGCAGGAATCGTTGTCGTTCTGGTTCATACACCGGACAGATACAGAGAAAATGATAGACTGTTAATGGGGTGTGACATATTGACACTCAGGCGGTGGATCGCGAGGGGTGGTCATTAAGTAAGTGAGTAAGACGTGTGTGACCAATACGTAAACGCGTTAAAACTGTTTGGTCTGCTCGACATGAAGCAATCGACGAAGGCCGGGATACAATCTGCTACTTGCCTCATGGCTTGTGCAAGTTGTTGTTTGTGTGATAAAATTGCACAGTAACCTATGGGTTCTTTGTCGTAGTTCAAAGTCTTTGTCAGTCCGTGCAGGGTAGGTGTATTAATCATGGTCAACTAGTTGGTGTACAACTATTGTTGGAGAGCTGAGATATTTCCAGAACTCCTGGGGAATAGAGTCGGAGTTGTATATATGCATAGTGGTAAATTTTGTATTACGTCCAGCAATCGGTCTTGTGCATCTTTGTATGTAGATGCCTAAGCTCGTCCCTTTTAATAATCCACTCATTTGGTATTGGCACCAAGTCTGAATGACCTGTGTCAGCATTAGTAGGTGCTATCCTGGTAATTGTTTCCAGTATCGAGATTCACCAATTAGTAGGGGGGGAAGCTTCTTGAACATTTCATGAGCAGGTTGTTTAGGCTGGACAGGTAAATGAGACAGTGGGACTGTGTCTGGTATGGCATATTGTAACATGGGTGAAGCCAGAGACCTACTTTGGAGATCTCGGATAGCTTTATCTAAAGACGTAAATTTCTGTTCAATTTTGTCTGTCAACTCATGCATAGATTTAAGAAAATACCTGAAGTTCACCCACCAAGCCACCAGGCGGGCTCTGAGTAGGGACTATATCAGGAAACTCTTCTTCACTTTGTTCTAATGGAGAACCATGGTACTCATTCTACTCCAACCCTCTTCGGTATGGTTACTGGTTTCCAATTCATACCACCCTACCATAGCATTGCCTATGACCAAAGGTTCTGGGGTATCCTTAGGAAGTACTTTTTTCCATATTGCCCCGACCGTACTGTGACCAAAATGTCTGGAGCTGCCAGAGAAGGATCTAAACGAACAGGTAAGTCCGTAGGAGGCTGAACAGGTGATTAGTGTATGGGTTTATGTACTTCAGCTTCAATATTCACCTGAATCAGTTTAGGGTGCCTTAATGTGGGTGGAGCAAGCAACTGGGTTTATTCAGATTGCTGTTCAATAGTATCAGCTAACTGTACTAGGGAAAGTGGATGGGAACTGATACCCTCAGAACTTGGATCAGTCAAGGAAGTAGATGAGACAGGTAATTTATGTTTTTTGATGTAATAGGGTTTGTTGTTGTTGTTGCTGTTCCCCAGGCTGTCTGGCCGAGCAGCCCCAAGGTCCCGAGCAAGGCCAAGGCCACAACCGAGCGCCCCCACAGGTCCCTCCCAGCTTACCACTAATAATGCCCAGGTGACCGAAGCCACTCAAAGGCAGGGAGCTGAGGAGGGTGCAGAAACGCTCGGGAAACAAAAGCCCCACCCAAGGCCCTGTGCCCCTCAGCAATTATAAAGGGAAAGTTGAGGGTCAAAGGAAAAATGTGACGCTTTGGCTCCCAATCTGCCAGGGTTGGCAGTAGGGAGGTCAATCCACGGAAAAGACGCCGTCACTTGAGATCTAGAAAATATATAAGTAAAAGGAACAGTCAGAGTAAGCTATGGGTATGGCAGAGAACGCTCAACTCTCATTCTGATAGACCAGCCCATCACCAGTGATAGGGTTAGCCTAGTTAGGGTGGCTGACCACGTTAGACAATGTCAAAAGTCTTGGGGTATGTGGTGTAGAATGCAGGATTTTGGAATCATGACTGCGAGTCGAGTCGGGGAAGTTTGGTACTTAGCAGGTCGCCTTTTAGTTTGAGATTTGCTCACTTTCTTCTGTTTATTTACTGGAAGAATTTGAGTTGGAGGACCTATGTCTTTTCCTGCTAGATCCAGACATTTTCTTGTCAGGAGATGGAGAGGAGCTAGGGGTTCTAGAAAAAGATATTTCTAAAAAAGTTTACATACTTTGCCTCCATAATACCTGGATATTTTGTTTAAGGTACCTGAAATGTAAGACTTACCGAACCCCACACAGATAAATTGATAATAACACTTGTTTGCATGTGACCGAGGGCATAAATGGTTTTTTGGGTCATGGTTATTAACAAAATCATGATTAGTGACTTAGTCACTTAGTGACATAGTCACTTAGCCGGTGAGCCGGAAACGTTTAGTGTTTTGTAAAAATGAACTCGCCTTAAAATGTAAGGTGTTGGGCTCCTCCAGTGGTTATTACTTGGCCGAAAGGGGTCGTTCTAATTGTTCAAGAACCTCTTCTCCGGTAATACAGCAGCTCGCCTGTGAAATACCAAGGAGTTAATGTTGCATGGTGGAAATAATACCGGAATTATTAGATTTGCTTAGATTTGGCAAAAATAGGATCTAGTCATGTATCGTTTATTTTAAATAAACTGCATTTGCCTTTTATCTAAGAAATAGTCTAGTGAATTATTACTCCTTGGTAATTTTTTAGTCAGGTATAGCCTTGTTAGAAATGGAAAGAAAACTTGTACTAATTTCCTGGAAATTAATTACAATTATGTAGTTAGTGAGAATCTAGTACTTAGTAGGTGAACCTGAAACTTCTAGAGTTTTGCCCAGTGAACTCACCTTAAAGATTACGGTTTTGTTAGCCGAGTGAAGGGAGTAACAGGTGAGATGGTTAGGTCTACCCTGGCCTTGAAATCTGGAATACTGTTCATTTCTTGCTGAGGGTATCACTTGGCCGGGAGGGAACGATTTGATTGATGTCCAGATTCTTCTCTGGTAACGCAGCGCATTACCTGAGCCTGTGAATCAATACCAAGGAGTCAATGTTGCATAGAGAAATGTAAAGAGGACTTATTAGGCCTAGGCCTACTTAACTTGGGCAAAATTAGGATCTAGCCTTGTATTGTTTACTTTAAATAAGCTAATTAGATAGAAGTACTTATGTAAGCTCTCGTTTCTATCGTAAGTGATAGTTATGTTAATTACTGGTAGCCGGGCCTGTCTCTAATATGGTATGACATCCTTATTATAATGTAACCAAGCCTAGGGTACCCGGCAATAATTTCCATTTGATAACATTATTGGAACCCTGGTTTGTCTTTATTAAAGTGTGACAAAGCTTAGGGTACCCGGTAAAATAATATCTGTTACTCTTACTGTTGTTGTTGTTGTTGTTGTTGTTCCCCAAGCTGCCTGGCCGAACAGCCCCAAGGCCCCGAGCAATTCCAAGGCCATAACCGAGTGCCCCCACAGAACCCTCCCCGCCGACCACAATAAAGCCTGGGTGACCGAAGCCACTCCATGGCGGGGGCTGAGGAGGGTGCGGAAACGCCCGGGAAACCAAAGCCCCACCCAGGGCCCTGTGCCCCTCAGCAATTATGAAGAGAAAGTTGAGGGGCAAGGGAAAAATGTGACGCTTTGGCTTCCAATCTTGGTAGATTGGGAGGTCAATCCACGGAAGAGACGCCGTCACTTGAGATCTAGAAAATATATAAGTAAAAGGAACAGTCAGAGTAAGCTATGGGTATGGCAGAGATTGCTCAGTTCTCACTCTGATAGACCAGCCCATCACCACATGACTAGAACCCAATCCTCTCAGCATCAGCTAGGAAAGGCCCTAGAAAGCCGCCTTTGGCGGGGGGATAGCTCCCCTATTTCAACCCCTTTCGGGGTTGGGCACCCGCCCTTACTCTTACTGTTACTCGGACTTGTTCTTGTCATAGTATGACAAGGCTTTGGGTAACACAGCACCCATATGGTGGTCTCAATTTTTTCGGTAACCGGGCTTGTCATAGTGAAACTATGAACTATGTCATGGTGCCTGGTATCGTAATATGTTAAGACATCCTTATTATCGTAAGACCAAGCCTAGAGTACCCGGCGATAATCCTAAACAGAGCAAATAACAAGAGAACCCTTACATGACAAGGTCACTGTTGTTCCAGCTGATCTGTGTAAACATTCAAGGTTGAGTATGAAAATGCATAGCCTGGTTTCCGGTGGGCTTGTCTTGGTACCGGGGTTTGTCATCGTCGTGACAGCCTCCAGAGTACTCGGCTATGGCCTATTAGTACTCGGGGCTATGTAGGTAAGGCCTAGAGTATCCGGTAAATGGTTTATTGGAGTCCGGGACTGTTGCTAGTGGGCTTGTCCTGGACTCCGGGATCGTCATTGTTGTGACAGCCTCCCGCGTACCCGGCTAAGGCCTATTAGTACTCGGGGTTGTCCTTAGTTTTTTAACAGTTTCCAGAGTGACCGGTTGTAGCCTAGTGGTGACCGGGACTGTTTTTACCGGTAGTATAGGTACCTGGGGCTAGATAAGGTCTAGGGTACCCGGGGGCTTGAGAATTTTCGAAAAGGGTCCGGCGGACTTTGTACTCGTAAGGTTAGGCCTACTCTGCCACGAGTGTTAATTGGCGATCCGTTATGTAAATTGTACATGTTTTTAAAGTTCTCATATCTTTGTAAGTCAGTGAGATATAAACATGTTTTGTAAAAAATGTATATCTTTGTAAGTCAGTGAGATATAAATATGTTTTTAAAAATTGTATAACTTTCAGTTTTTTATATCTTTGTAAGTCAGTGAGATATAAATATGCTTTTTTTAAATTATTATATCTTTGTAGGTCAGTGAGATAAATTCAATCAAGGTATTATTTCGAGTACTCTGGCTACTTGTTGTAGGCCTAATTGGTACCCTTTGGAAAAATAAATACGAGTGCCTAAAAGTAGTGAAATAGGCTACTATAAAAGTTTGTATATGTATTTGACATCACAAAATTATGTTATCAGCTATAAATATTTGGTGTTTTTAACACTGAAAATAATGCATATATCTGTCTTGAACACAAACACTATGAAAAAGCACTCTTGATTGAATAATGTGAGGCATTAATAATTCCACCATCTCATAGAAGGTTTTGATGGTAGGTACTGGAGGTATTGCAGTTGATATGGGAAGAACATCTATTTTCTACAATATGTGATAAATTAATGAGTAACTTAGCAGTGATTGGTTATGAAAGTAACCCCTGGCCTGGGCACAACCATGGGGAGTACAAGCAAAGGGATAAAATTCTATGAATTTGACACTAACATAGCACTCAACATTCAAGGAAATAAATATTAGTTACAATGTTAATACACACTTTCACAGAAAAAAAGAGACACTGCAGCTAAAGAGCCAAGGCTCGTAAGATAACACATTTAGTTGAAGCAAAGTGGTCCTGAATACACGAACGGCGACCAGCCTGGAAAACTAAGTCCTTGCTTATTCAGGTTACAAGTGAAATACAATTACGAAAAATACATTCCTAAACGCATAAACAACTCACTCTTCAATTAGACTCACTATGGACTAAGAGCTGATGCGTTTGGGAGGGGCTATGGAAACTGAAAAAGGGAGCAAGGGATTTGTGTTGTTTCCTGTTGGTCGCCGGTCGAGAGAGGTCGCTCCTGGGCAGGAGAAGGTATGAGTCAGGCTAATGGGAAGCATAGGAAGATCGGAATGCGCTCAGGCGCGGTGTTCAAACTGTGTTAATTCTTTTCTTTTTTATTTCCTACTTTTCAGTGGCTCCGTCTCAATGACGTACCTTAGGAATGATTAAGGGGTACCCCCTAAGATGATCTTTTACCTATTTGTAGTATACAGGAGTTGAGCTTTTTAGGCTCGTATTGTCCCGCTTCCTGAGTTACAATTATCTAACTTTGCCTTAAAAATATGAATGTTTTTGGCACACACCACTTCCTCTTCCAACTGATTCCATTTACTTATACTTCTGTAAGGGAAACTATACTTTCTCACATCTCCTTTACATCTTCCTTTCATTAGTTTATATCTATGCCCCCTAGTTCTACCATTATCTTTCACAATATAACCCTTCTTGTCCACCTTTTCGAGTTCTCTCACACATTTGTACATCATAATCATATCGCCTCTCTCCCTCCTATCCATTAGAGATGGTAAATCTAATTTCTTTAATCTCTCCTCATATGGTAATTCTCTCAGTTCTGGTAATATCCTAGTTGCAGCTCTCTGAACCTTCTCCAGCTTCTTTATATGCTTTTTTTAGATGTGGTGCCCACACCACTGCCGCATACTCCAGTCTTGGTCTCACCAATGTTTTTATTATTTTCTCCAGCATCTCCTCATTTATATAGTTAAAGGCTATTTTTATTCTGTTTAGCAGTCCATATGTTTCTCCCACTATCTTATTAATATGATTCTCAGGTGAAAGATCACCCCTAACAGTTATCTTGGTTCTCGACCGCCGTAATCGAGGTTAACCCGGGCTCTGAGGAGCCCGGAACGAGACCATATTATCATAGGCTCTTACGTCATTGACGTAAGGAGCCACCAATAAATATACCATGACCGCCCCCCCATATTTGTCCCGTTGCGGGGTGCTACGGCACCCGCGAAAGTTTGAAATAACATCGATTTAGACCAATTTCCTGTTGTTTTTTTTCCTTGGGAGTTGCCACACTGACGGATGACTGACGTACATTGATGTTTCTGGGTTCAGCTAAATATTCCAAATTCCATCGATTTTCACCCCCCAACACTGGGCGGTCCCCTTAACCCTTTCGCATACCTCCTTACTTGTATACTATAAAACCTTGTGACCATCAGGGGTGTTT
This sequence comes from Paralithodes platypus, assembly GCA_032716605.1. Taxonomy (NCBI): domain Eukaryota; kingdom Metazoa; phylum Arthropoda; class Malacostraca; order Decapoda; family Lithodidae; genus Paralithodes; species Paralithodes platypus. The sequence continues at coordinate 58,524,080 of CM064582.1, forward strand.
AGAAACCTTTAGTTTAATTACTTCAACCTCTGCAGTTGTCTTTGCGCAAGTTGAAGGCAGAAAACTAATTTTAGAGAGGTAATTATGTGACTAGGATCATTCTATTCATGAATACTAAACGCCAACCCCCGGACCTGAAAGGGTTAAGTGTGAATTATTAATAATAATAATATAATAATAATAATGCTTTATTTCAGACTCACACAGTACAGAGGGGACCATGCCTGGGGTCCATATATACCTTACAGTAACATAAATATATATAGGCTACTGTACATAGGCTACATAGAATAAAAAGAATTTAAATAATACCCAGCTTGCTATTATGTAGTTCACAGCACTGCCTCAACCAAAAACAGTAGTCATCAAACTACTGTGTTACCAAAACCACTGTCCTAATTGTGTACAGTACCATGCCTCACATCATTTAGCTTCCAGTACAGTATATTGCTACAGTACAGTATAGGAATACCGGTACTGTACTGCACTATTTATTAGTGGCCCCTCCATCATTGACGAACATGCCTATTACATAAGGCATCCTCTTCAAACACTAATCCGCCGTAGTTTGAATCTACCGCGCAGAGCATTTAAAAACTGAGGAGCCTTCATCATGAGCGCACGCGACCTCACTCATGGCTTCAGTCATTATGAATTGGGTTCTCACTACGAAAAAACTTCGTAAAAAATAAAAACAAAAACAAAATAAGAATAACTATCCAATAAGCTTTCCATCATATCGTGGATGTACTTGTGTGGATCTTTGACCAGATGCTGATTCAGGCGTCATTCTTCCTTCTCTGCTCTGCGCTCAGCCTGCCCGGACGTGTCTCCCCACGCTCCTCTGGTTCCGCATTTGCTGCGTCCCTAGTGAGTTTTTTCTCATTTGTTTACTCCGGGATGTATCGAGTAAGGTTAGGATATGCGTAGCAGGAGTGTCCTGGGCTGGTTGCCCGCAGTGCAGTGTATTTTGGGTCGTGTGTTTGGGGCATCTATTTCGGATGTACCCTCGTGGTCCTGTTGTGGACATGTGAACTTTTTCACAGTTGAGTTAGCTTGTGATGCAGGCGGCTTTCATTACGCGTTATTTTTGCTGCCTTTTATCTTTCTGATGAGGTAGCGTTGCTTTGCTGACGTTCCCAGCGTATTTTTCTTCACTTAGTGAAGTTTTTTCTGGGTCCCGAGTCAGTCTTCCCTTTGTCGGAAGTATTTGCTACAGTGGTGTGTTGGCGGTGGTTCCTGTTGTGATATTTCCAGTGCTTTTGTTTATATTTCAAAAAAAATTGTGCCGTCTGCCTAGGCCTAGCCAGCCGCTCGTAGCTTTGCCACATGTACAAGTGTTATTGATTTATTTTATAAATATGTCCTACTGTGTCATGTGTATCCTGGTTTAGTTGTGTATTGGCTAATTCCACGGACTATGTATGTTTCCTGGATTAGTTGTGTATTGGCTAATTCCACGGATTATATTTGTGGACCCTAGGTTAGTTGTGCTTTGGCTATCTCTCGGGTCCTATGTGCGTTCAGATGGTTTCTGAACGGGGTGGGTTACTTTCCGGCGGGTTTTTCTCGGTTACACCATGAAAACCCCAGCCGAGAGCCGTGTTTGGCCACGCGTGGTTTCAAAACAGGCTTGTGTCCCCGGCGAGTAGGTGTCTGTGGCTCTCCAGGACTGCGTCTCTGTGGTGGTGCCTGTTTCAGGCACCCTATGATTCCCGGCGGAATGGCTGTACCCATCTAACATTGTTCATGCGGACATATATTATGAAGTTTTTCTACCCGGTTTTACAAACCAAAGGAAAAAACCTAGCTGTTGTTGTGGGCTTTCCTCCCCGGCGATCTTTTACAAAGAAGTGGGGATAGGAACTTATGGGGTTAACGTTTAAAACATCAGATCTCACCCGGCGGGTGCACCTTGGTAGGGTGGGATGAACGAATTGGTAATTCAGTTTAGTTAACCGGTCCATTTTAGTGATACTATATGTATCGCCGCCCTCACACATACGGCGATCGAAGGCTCAATTAGGGTTAACATCTTTTTTCATAAGTTTTTCACACCCGGCGGGTGCTCCTGGGAGGAGGAAATACGGAATTTACAATTCAAGTTAGTTAACCAATTAATTGAGAGATACGTTTAGGTATCGCCGCTTCAACATACGGCGATCTATGTGACAATTTGTTAGAAGTCAGATCTCGTATCAGCCTGCCCTGTGTTAATCTGCTAGATAATTCAGGGGCCGGCGTCTTTGTGGGGGGTTGTTTTCCAAAATTGAATCTTGAAACAGTCACCACCAGAAAGACTATGTTTATAAACGCCATACTGGTCTTTTATATTATGTCAGAGGGTATTCTTAACTTTCTTAAGACATGTCTAGATATTCGGAAATCTTTATAGAACCCCGCCACGTAACGAGCTGTGATCATTGTGACATTACGTCTCGTTATCCGGCGGGTTATTAACACTTGTGTGCGAACATTTTGGGTTAACCTTATGAGCATTAATTCCTGGAAATTTTCTTTTTTTCCAGGGCTGGGCTCCGGCGGACCAATACAGAACCTGCAGTAGTTTCCCACCAGTCTCTGTCATGGCTATCTTTGCCCCAGTTTTTGCTTTATGCATTACTCCAACCTGTGCCGGTATCCCTCTTTTTGCGCACACTCTTTGTATCAAGTGTGTTAAATGTCTAGACCGTTCAAGGGGTCTGTGGGTGATGCGCAACTGTTCCTTTTGCTCCCAACTAAGTGTCAAAGTCCTCCAAGATATTGATAAGACCGCAGCGGTCGCCTTACGAGAAGTTAGGCAACAAATGGCAGCTTATACTACGATTGTGGCTCATAAGTCACTTCAATGTGATAACGTCCCTCTTTGGGATAGGCTTCTTCTTGAGCACCCTCCCCCTAAACGTTCCTCTCGAGTAACTAGTCGTAAGCCGGCGGAGACTGGACAGGGTTCTGTGTCTTCTCCTGCCCCTGCTACTTCGAAACGTCAGCGTGAGCCTACACCCCCGGCGGCAGCCTCCTCGTCTCGGGAGAGATCTCGGTCTAGGTCACCTCTCAGACACCAGCCACCCAGTCTTGCCTCTTCACCATCGACTAAGAAGAGTAAGACGGAAAGTTCCACCAGTGGTCACGGCGATAAATCCTCCAAATCAAAGAGTAGTTCACGGTCACACCGCAGCCATAAATCTTCGAAAAAGGATTCCCATGATAGAAAGGCCTCCCGACATTCGCCAGTTTCTAATACTTCTCGTCATACCTCTACCCCAGACAGAGTTTGTGTTCGGTCTCAAGGGTCCAGTGTAGTGCCTGTACCTAAAGATGATTTACCCATTAACATCTTAACCCTGGATTTGGAGAGTTCAGGGAGCTCAGTGGTTGAGAGTGTTTCAGACTCGCAAGGGAGTGTAGGCCAAGGCCTAGGTGTTTGGCGATATTCTCGACCGGGGCCTGACCACCCACTTCCGGCTCAAACTATTCACACAGTGGCTGACGTCCACCGGGACGCGGCGATCCCATCCTCTATTCCTGACTTATCTTGGCAACAAGATGGTACCCCAGCTTCGGCGGTATCTTCTCAGGAGGAACAGGATGATAAAGACGAGGTTTCAATTATATCGGATATGGAAGGGCAAGAGTCAGGTTCAGGCTTAGACGCCGCACAAGATCTTAATGATTCACCATTGAGTACATCATCAAATCAATTTGTCACTGCACAGGAAATTGATGGGCTACTAGTTAATGCTTTATCTAAATTTTTGGGCCAACAGCAGGAAACTCCCACAGTGGACTTGGGAGCTCCCACGACAAGCTCTACGGTACGGCCTCTGATGACTTCTATTGCTTTGACTCAGATCCCTCACCCTCCCTCTATGTCACCATCGGTGGTTACTAGGCCTGCTACGGCAGCATTGACCACTTCGAATGTAAGGGTTATAACGGATGTCAATCCGCCCCCTTTAGACAGAGCGCCTCTCAGAAAGGTAGCTATGCCCTTGCTTTACGGACCAGACGAGTCATGGGTCCTTTTGACCCCCACTAAACCAGAGCTCGCCCAACCTACCTTGTCAGGGGAACTCCCAGTGCCGCGTGAGTGGGTCATCCAGGGCAATAAATCTAAGAAATTAAGGGCCTTGGATACTTTGGGGAATGTACTAGATGTCAATATCAAGGCTATACCTAGTTATTATCACCAAGACTATTTTGTTTATACTGCTAAGCCTGCTTTATCCTCTGCCTCAGCTTCAAAATTGTTTTCTGACTGGTCTAAGCATGATGGGTTTAATGACATTAAGACACTGTCAGCTCTCACTCCAGAACTCGATTTGCAAACCGTCACAGACGCAGCAGCTAATCCAGTCTTGAAGGTGGGGCAGTTGGGTCCAGGACCTTGGGTGGAATGGGAGACAGAGGCTCAAAACTTTGCGACCACATTTACTAACAAAACTTCCCACCAGATCCCTCAAGATACTCATTCTTGGTTCTCCAAGCCAGTGTGTTCTGCCGGCGGAGTCCCTTCAGCTTTGTTTGCTTTCTTAGCTGCCCCTAAAATTAATCTTTGTGAGCTAAAAGACCCTTTCACTACCCCTACCCCAACTCACCTAGACCGAGAATTTAGGCTACGGGGGAAAGCTTTTCGCCTGTTCTCTCAATACATAGTGTCACAACAGGTAGCAAAGTCATTGCTCCGGTCCACTCAGGCAATCGCAGACGCGGATGCCAGACGATCGGTTGAATTGTCCCGGCGACTGCTTCTTCAGTCGTCAATCCAATCATTGGGTGACATACGCACCGCCTTGCTTGAGGCGGTACGAGCGAGACAAGATCTCAGAATGTCCTTGGTCCGAAAACTGCCTGATCGCATTGCGAATCAGGTGGTCATGTCACCAGTGCTCACTCCCTCTTTAATGTCCCCTGAAGTGTGGCGAACGTTTTTTAATATGGCTCAGGCCTTTAAACACAGTCCCACCCCTTCTAAGAAACCTGCCTTTAACTTCCCCAAACCCAGGCCAGTCGCTAAGGCTCAGCCGGGGGGATCTAAGCCCTTTCTTCCACCTAAGTCCTCCTCCCCTCAAGGTCAGTACAGGCATAGACAGGGTAGGTTTTCAGGTCAGAGAGGACGCGGCTATAATAAGCCAGGACATGGCCCGTCTTCTGCCAACGCCGGCCAGCCGGCGAAGCGTCCACCACCACCAACTCCACCACCATCAAAATAATTAAGTCTCTCTCACTCCCGGTGCCAGTCTTAAGGCCAGTGGATCCGAGGGTAGTACAGCCGGCGAACCCTTGTCTGCTAACTGGGTCGTTCCGAACGTGTCACCAAGCATGGCCGTTAAACACTTGGGCACGGATGGTGGCACGCAAAGGCATCACTTGGCAGTGGCTCCGGCGACCTCGCTTACGTCAGCCGACAACGGCGAATTTAGTTTCTTTAGAGGTGGAGTCACTGGTCCAGGAAATGATTGCCAAGAATGTCATCATCCCGGTCCCCCCAAATTACCCAGTATTCACGTCCAAGCTATTTTTGGTACCCAAAAGGGACAGTGTTCAGATGAGACCCGTCGTAGACCTGTCTTATCTGAACCTTCACATTCACAACGAGTCATTCCGAATGTTAACAGTACACCAAATCAGGCTAACACTTCCGCCGGGAGGTTGGATGTGTTCCCTAGACCTGACAGACGCTTATTGGCACGTATCGGTAAACAAAAGATTTCAAAGGTTTCTAGCCTTACGGATCAGGCATCAAAATTTTGTTTTTCAGAGGATGCCATTCGGTTTGAACCTGGCACCTCGATTATTCACGAAATTAGTCCGGCAAGCCCTGATGCCGTTGTTAAAGCAAGGAATCAGAGTTTTGTGGTACCTAGACGACTGGCTGGTGGTGGCAGAGACAGAGCAATTATGCATCAAACATGTCAACATAATTTTAAATCATGTCAAAACTCTAGGGTTCAAGGTAAATCTGGTAAAGTCAAACCTTGTTCCCTCACGAGTAGTTCAGTGGATAGGGCTGGTTTGGGACACAGCTGCTCTCACTCTGAGTCAGAGTGTGGACAATCGAAACAGGTTTCGCAGGAAACTGTTCATGTTTCTTCACAGTCTGACTACGACACGGAGGATCTGGGAGTCTCTGGTCGGCTCTCTCAACTGGATTCAACTAACTGTAATGTTGGGCCGGTTGAAAGTAAAACGTTTAATATTGGAGGGCAACAAATATTTCCCACTCTTACCGGCGGGAAAATTATGGCCCATCCCAAAATTAATCCACACCTTACTGGCGGTCTGGGCAAAGAGGGAAATGTTGCACTCAGTAATGTCATGGATCTCTCCTCCGCCAACGGTATGGGTAGACACGGATGCGTCAGGCACAATAGGTTGGGGATTTCAGTCAAACCAGGGGCACCAGGGTCAGGGGCTTTGGTCCCACTTAGAAATCTCCCACATCAATGTCAAAGAATTACTAGTCCCCTTGTATTTCCTTCAGGCTCACGGCTCTACTTTACGGGGCAAGTCGGTGGCCTTCAGAATGGACAATCTGAATGCAGTTCACTGTATTCAGAAACAGGGGTCAACGAGATCACGGAAGTTGCTAAACGTGTCGGAAGAGATTTTTACTCTAGCCAACAGGCTAGACATTTATCTTCACGCATCTTATCTCCCAGGCGTAGCAAACGTCTGGGCAGACGCTCTGTCCCGGAGACAGAGCACGACAGTAGAATGGGAGCTCAAGCAACCCATTTTCAACCTAATGATTGCAGAGCTCTACCATCCACAAGTGGATCTGTTTGCGTCCGAGGAGACTCACAAACTCCCTCTATACCTCACCCGCCGGACGAAAACGCCGGCAGGGGAGCCAGACGCCCTAGTGACAGACTGGAACAGATGGAGCTCCATCTATCTGTTTCCGCCGCCAGACGCGTCACTAATGTGCCACGTAGTGAACAAACTACGAGATTATCGAGGCTTAGTCTCGCTAATCGCGCCCCTGTGGCCGGCGCAGTTATGGTACCAGCAATTGAAGACGTGGTGCTCGCACCCGGTGTCGCTCCCGGTCGAGTATTTCCACTTAGACACGATTGGCAACCTAGCGACCTTGCTGACTTTTGCATTATGGACATTCAAGAGGCCAAGTGGCTAGCACCATATGGTAGAGATGTGACCAATAAATTAATCAATCAATATACTCAGTCTACGAAACGACAGTATCAATCACATTGGCAAGCCTTTACTTCTTGGATCATTAGAACAGAACAGACTGTGCCCTCAGTGGCATTAGTTTTTAATTATTTGAATTATCTGTTTGAGCAGAAACGTTTATCTGTGGTAACGTTAAAAAATCACTTAACTGCGATTAGAGTGCCCTTTTTCGACCTTACAGGTCTCTCCATACCGGTAGCGGAGGAAACAGGTTTTATGAGAGCATGTTTTAAACTCCGCCCACCTCCCCGTCAGCTCATGCCTACTTGGTCTCTGGACAAGGCATTGTCTTTACTTCACTCTTGTCTGTACCAAAATACTGCAGATTTTGCATTACTCTTAAAAAAGGCTGTATTCCTTTTGGCTTTGGCCACCGGGAACAGAGTGTCTGAGCTGGCGGAGATGAGCAACACACCTAATTGCCTTAGGTTTGGTAGAGTTAATGAATGTATTCACATTGCACCTTCCCCGGGATTTGTAGCCAAGAATGAGCACAGTGCACGCGTGTTTTCTGAGTTCACTGTGCCGGCGTTAAAGAGGGGAAAGGTGCACCATAATCTATGTCCAGTGCAAGCTCTAACCAAATATTTGAGAGTAGCTCCTCTAAACCCCCAAGGTGCTTTGTGGGTAGCGAGTACGGGTAAACGCTTACTGAAACAGAGATTAGCTTCTCTTCTGGTCGAAGTCATTAAAGAGAGTAATCCCGGCGTTGTGGGTAGGGCCCACGATTTACGCAAATGGGCAGCCTCGTTACGTTTCCTGAAGAACTTTTCAGTAGAAGATATTTCGTCCACACAGTTGTGGGCGTCTAATCATACGTTTTTGACTAGATACTTGTCAGTTGCTCTAGACAAACCTTCCTTACCATGTATAGCATTAAGGCAGAGGGTCTAGGTGGCCCTTCAGTCACTTTTGTTTACATTCAAGGAAAAAGGGGGGGGGGGGGGTGCAGTCAGTGTAACATAGGACACCCTAGACCCCGCCGGAATGTAAGAGCTGTGATACAAATTATGGATAATGTGATATGAAAATTTCTCTGTTCTATTCAGGGCGAGAAATTGTGCTAGTACAATGTTAGTACAAACAACAGTGTTGTTATAGTAGTTTTAGCTGTGAAAGCAATTTAGTATTAAACAGTGGAGATCTTTTGCAAAATATTTCCACGAATATTATGGGGTTTATTATGTGCACATGTAAACTTATAACTTGTTATTTTTGTCACCACTCGTTGAGTGGGGTGCCTTTGTAACTACAGATCTGTTCACAGAAATCTCCAGAGTTACCCTTTTTGTCAAGCAGGCTTCTTTGAAGCACGCACCTGCTTGAACCCCTTTTGTATATATATATAGGCTGTGCCATGGTTAAATATATTTTTTCAAAAGTAAGAATACAATGTGGTTGTTTGATTATCTGCTTTTCTAGAGTTATGATATGATTACGAATGTCCCCCTCCAGTCTTAGAAATCAGGCATGTTCATCAATGATGGAGGGGCCACTAATAAATTATAGGTTTGACTCCTGTAAGGAGATAAAGAAAACCTAATATTTAGTAGTGGCCCCGTAATCATTGACGACTGGGGCCCTCCCGACCATCCCCTTCCCATTCGTTGATGTATTGAGGATTTTGGTTTACTTGATATGTCAGTGAAGGAAGAATGACGCCTGAATCAGCGTCTGGTCAAAGATCCACACAAGTACATCGACGATATGATGGAAAGCTTATTGGATAGTTATTCTTATTTTCTTTTTGTTTTTATTTTTTACAAAGTTTTTTCGTAGTGAGAACCCAATTCATAATGACTGAAGCCATGAGTGAGGTCGCGTGCGCTCGTGATGAAGGCTCCTCAGTTTTTAAATGCTCTGCGCGGTAGATTCAAACTACGGCGGATTAGTGTTTGAAGAGGATGCCTTTTGTAATAGGCATGTTCGTTAATGATTACGGGGCCACTACTAAATATTAGGTTTTCTTTATCTCCTTACCTATAATGAGGTTCAGTACCGGTATGCTAATTCTGTAGAGTAGCAGACCTGAATACATTACTTAGTGTTAAATATACAGCAACCTCCTCCAGTGTGCCTGAATCCTAGAGGTGTACACTATGCTGGGAGTTTGTAGCATTTTAAAGATACTGTTCTCAGAAGTGTTAAGGCGCTGAATGAATTTATATGTTAGCTTTCTAATGAGTGATTGGTAGCAGTGTAAGTTCATATAGGCACATAGCATACTTGCAAGTACAGTCAGTCCCCCCAATCCGCGCCTATATGGGCGGCATTACACAACGTGTATTGGGAATTCGCGCATTGGGGATAACATAACTTATGGAGAAAATATAGGTTTGACGAAACCTAATATTTAGTAGTGGCCCCGTAATCATTGACGATTATGCCTATTACATAAGGCACCCTCTTCAAACATTCATCCGCCGTAGTTTGAATCTACTGCGCAGAGCATAAAAAATTGAGGAGCCTTAATCATGAGCGCACGCAACCTCACTCATGGTTCAGTCATTATGAAATTGGGTTCTCACTACAAAAAAACTTCGTAAAAAATAAAAAGAAAAAGAAAATAAGAATAACTATTCAATAAGCTTTCCATATAATCGTGGATGTACTTGTGTGGATCTTTGACCAGACGCTGACTCAGGCGTCATTCTTCTTTTACGACATATCAAGTAAACCAAAATCCTTAATACATCAACGAATGGGAAGGGGATGGTCGGGAGGGCCCCAGTCGTCAATGATTACGGGGCCACTACTAAATATTAGGTTTTCTTTATATCCTTACAGGAGTCAAACCTATAATTTATTAGTGGCCCCTCCATCATTGACGATTATGCCTGATATCTAAGACTGGAGGGGGACATTCGTAATTATATCATAACTCTAGCAAAAGCAGATAATCAAACAACCACATAGTATTCTTACTTCGAAAAAATGTATATTTTGGCGCAGCACATATATACAAAAAGGGGTACAAGCAGGAGCGTGCTTCAAAGAAGCCTGCTTGATAAAAAAGGGTTAACTCTGAGATTCTGAGAACAGATCCGCCAGTTAAAAAGGCACCCCACTTAAATTAAGTGGTGTAAAAATAAAAACTTATAAGTTTACATGTGCACATATAAACCCCATAAAACTAGTGGATATATCTTGCAAAATATATCCAATGCTTAAAATTAGATTGCTTCACAGCCAAAAACTACTTACAACAACACTGTTGTTTGTACTACAATTGTACTAGCACAATTTCCTGTAATGAATAGTACAGAGAAATTTACATATCACAACACCCATAAACAGTATCACAGCTCACATACTCCGGCGGGGTCTAGGGTGTCCTATGTTACACTGACTGCACCCCCCCCCCCCCTTTTCTTGAAATTAAACAATAAGTGACTTAGGGGCCACCTAGACCCTCTGCCTTAAAGCTATACATGGCAACGAAGGTTTGTCTAGAGCTACTGAAAGGTAACGAGTCAAAAACGTATGATTAGATGCCCACAACTGTGTGGACGTAATATCTTCAACAGAATTTTGTTTAAAGAAACGTAAAGAGACTGCCCACTTGCGTAAATCGTGGGCCCTACCCACAACGCTGGGATTACTCTTTTTAATGACCTCGACCAAGAGAGAAGCCAGTTTACGTTTCATCAAGCGTTTACCCATACTTGCTACCCATAAAGCACCCTGGTGATTTAGAGGTGCCACTCTCAAATATTTGGTTAGAGCTTGCACTGGACATAAATTATGGTGCACCTTTCCCCTTTTCAACGCCGGCACCGTGAATTCTGAAAACACGTGTTCACTGTGCTCATTCTTGGCTATGAACCCTGGGGAAGGTGCAATCTGAATACACTCATTAAGCCTACCAAACCTGAGGCAATTAGGTGTGTTGCTCATCGCCACCAGCTCAGATACTCTGTTCCCGGTAGCCAAAGCCATAAGGAATACTGCCTTTTTTAAGAGTAATGTAAAATCTGCAGTATGTTGGTACAGACGGGAATGAAGTAACGACAATACTTTGTCCAGAGACCAGGTAGGCATGAGCTGACGGGGTGGTGGGCGGAGTTTAAAACATGCCCTCATAAAACCTGTTTCCTCCGCGACTGGTATGGTGAGACCGGTAAGGTCCAAAAATGGCATCCTAATCGCTGTTAAGTGATTTTTTAACGTTACTACAGATAAACGTTTCTGTTCGAACAGATAATTTAGATAATTAAAAACCAAAGCCACCGAGGGCACAGTTTGTTCTGTTCTAAGAATCCAAGAAGTAAAGGCTTGCCAATGCGATTGATACTGTCGCTTTGTAGACTGGGTATATTGATTCATGAATTTATTGGTCACGTCTCTACCATATGGTGCTAGCCACTTGGCCTCCTGAATGTCCATAATGCAAAAGTCAGCGAGGTCTCTAGGTTGCCAATTGTGTCTAAGTGGAAAAACCCGACCGGGAGTGACACCGGGTGCGGGCACCACGTTTTCAATTGCTGGTACCACAACTGCACCGGCCACAGGGGCGCGATTAGCGAGACTACGCCCCGATAATCCTGTAGTTTGTTTACTACGTGGCACATTAGAGACGCGTCTGGCGGCGGAAACAGATAAATGGAACTCCACCTGTTCCAGTCTGTCACCAGTGCGTCTGGCCCGCCCGCCGGCGTTATTGTCCGGCGGGTGAGGTACAGTGGGAGTTTGTGAGTCTCCTCTGACGCAAACAAATAATAATAATAATAATAATAATAATAATAATAGTTCTTAAAGCTAGCGCATGCTAAGCTAGCTAAGGATAGCTCAATAAGGCCGATTAGGCGTATTTCCATTGGGGTCCTGTACTACTACCCCATCCCTTTGCTCATGAGGGATGGTAACGACTCAGTGCTTGTGAAAAATCTTTAATGCGCCGAGCGTGGGCGCGAACCCGGGCCTTCTGGGTGGAAGTCCGAGACGCTAGTCACTACACCAAGCGAGCCGCTTGGGATGGTAAGGCTCCGCAATCATTTGGTCGAAAATGGTTTGCTTGAGCGCCCATTCTACTGTTGTGCTCTGTCTCCGAGACAGAGCGTCTGCCCAAACGTTTGGTACGCCTGGGAGATAAGATGCGTGAAGATGAATGTCCAGCCTGTTGGCTAGAATAAAAATCTTTTCTGACACGTTTAGCAACTTCCGAGATCTCGTTGACCCTTGTTTCTGAATACAGTGAACCGCATTCAGATTGTCCATTCTGAAGGCCACCGACTTGCCCCGTAAAGTAGAGCCGTGAGCCTGAAGGAAATATAAGGGGACTAGTAATTCTTTGACATTTATGTGGGAGATTTCTAAATGGGACCAAAGCCCTTGACCCTGGTGCCCTTGGTTTGACTGAAAGCCCCAACCTATCGTTCCTGACGCATCCGTGTCTACCCATACCGTCGGTGGAGGAGAGGTCCATGACATTACTGAGTGTAACGTTTCCCTCTTCGCTCAGACCGCTAGTAAGTTGTGGATTAATTTTGGTATGGGCCATAATTTTTCCGCCGGCAATAGTGGAAAACATTTGTTGCCTTCCAATATTAAACGTTTGACTTTCAACCGGCCCAACTTTACAGTTAGTTGAATCAAGTTGAGAGAGCCGACCAGAGACTCCCAGATTCTCCGTGTCGTAGTCAGACTGTGAAGGAACAGGAACAATTTCCTGCGAAATCTGTTTCGATTGTCCACACTCTGACTCAGAGTGAGAGTAGCTGTATCCCAAACCAGCCCTATCCACTGAACTACTCGTGAGGGAACAAGGTTTGACTTTACCAGGTTTACCTTGAACCCTAGAGATTTGACATGATTTAATGTTATGTTGACATGATTTATGCATACTTGTTCCGTCTCTGCCACCACTAGCCAGTCGTCTAGATACCACAAAATCCTGATCCCTTGTTCTAACAAGGGCATCAGGGCTTGCCTGACTAATTTCGTGAATAAGCGAGGTGCCAGGTTCAATCCAAACGGCATCCTCTGAAAGACATAAGTCTGATGCATTATCCGTAAGGCCAGAAACCGTTGAAATCTTTTGTTTACCGAGACGTGCCAATACGCGTCTGTCAGGTCTAAAGAACACATCCATCCTCCCGGTGGAAGTGTTAGCCTGATTTGATTCACTGTCAGCATCCTGAATGACACGTTGTGAATATGGAGGTTCAGATAAGACAGGTCTACGACGGGTCTTATCTGAACACTGTCCCTTTTGGGCACTAGAAATAGTTTGGATGTAAAGACTGGGTAATTTTGAGGAACCGGGATGATGACATTCTTGACGATCATTTCTCTGATCAGTGCCTCCACCTCTAATGAAACTAAATTTGCCTTTGTCGGCTGACGTAAACGAGGTCGCCGGTGCCACTGCCAGGTGATGCCTTTGCGTGCCACCATCCTCGCCCAAGTATTTAATGGCCATGCGCGGTGACACGTCCGGAACGACCCAGTTAGCAGACAAGGGTTCGCCGGCTGTACTACCCTCTGATCCACCCGCCGTGAGACCGGCCCTGGGAGTGAGAGAGACTTTAGTTTTTTTATGGTGGTGGTGGTGGTGGTGGATGCTTAGCCGACTGGCCGGCGTTGGCAGAAGACGGGCCCTGGCCCGGTCTGTTATAGTTTCGTCCTTTATGACCTGCAAACTTTCCTTGTTTATACCTGTACTGACCTTGGGGGGAAGAGGACTTAGGTAGATGAAAGGGCTTTGACCCACCCGGCTGCGCTTTTGCGACTGGCTTGGGTTTGGGAAAGTTAAAAGCAGGTTTCTTAGAAGGGGCAGGACTGTGCTTAAAGGCCTGAGCCATGTTAAATACAGTTCTCCACACATCAGGGGACATTAAAGAGGGAGTTAGCACCGGCGACATGACCACCTGGTTCGCAATTCTATCAGGAAGTTTCTTCACCAGGGACATCCTAAGATCCTGTCTCGCCCGCACCGCCTCGAGCAAGGCTGTACGGATATCCCCCAACGACTGAATAGAAGTCTGAAGGAGTAACCGTCGAGATAGTTCAATTGATCTTCTGACATCCGTGTCCGCGATTGCCTGAGTAGATCTTAGCATAGACTTGGCCACCTGGTGCGTAACAATGTATTGGGAAAAAAGTCTATATGCCTTCCCCCGTAGCCTAAACTCCCGGTCTAGGTGAGCTGGGGAAGGTGTAGTGAAAGGATCTTTAAGTTCGCATAGATTGATTTTGGGGGCAGCTAAGAAAGCAAACAAAGCAGATGGGACTCCGCCGGCAGAGAAAACTGGCAGAGAGAACCAAGAATGGCTGTCCTGAGGAATTTGGTGCGAAGATTTTGAGGTGAAGGTGGTCGCAAAGTTCTGAGCCTCTACCTCCCATTCCACCCAAGGTCCCGGACCCAACTGCCCCACCTTCAACACTGGATTAGCGGCTGTGTCTGTGACCGTTTGTAAATCTAATTCTGGAGTGAGAGCTGACAGTGCTTTTATATCATTAAAACCGTCATGCTTGGTTCAGTCAGAAAACAGTTTTGAAGCTGATGCAGGGGGTAGTGCATGTGTAGCTGTATACACAAAATAGTCATGGTGATAATAGTTAGGAATGTCCTTAATATTAACATCAAGTACATTACCCAGAATATCTAAAGCTCGTAACTTTCTAGATTTATTTCCTTGGATTACCCACTCTCGTGGCGCTGGAAGTTCCCCTGACAAAGTGGGCTGTGCTACCTCTGGCTTAGTTGGGACCATTTGTACCCATGAATCATCTGGACCGTATAAAAGGGGCATAGCTACCTTTCTTAACCCGGGAGCTGCGGGGAGACTCTTAAGAGTTCCCCCGGCGCACTGCGGGGAGACTCTTAAGAGCAGAGACTTTGAACACGTACCAAAACCGCGCGTTTATAGCCAGGCGGCTGAAAATTGGTGTGGGTATAGTACTACATGTCAACTCTCGATACCACCCCGCCAAACGCTCGCCCCGCACTCGTGCAAGCACCACCGCGCCAGTAACCACGCACTAGTCATGGAGCCTACACGTCCCTCACGCTCGCTCCCTGATGACACAACCAGCCCTCCTTCTGGTGGTGTTAGCCGCCGTGGAAGGCAGAGGGTGGCTGCCAAAGACCCTAGCTACCAGTACGACACGCCCTACAGCTCAGAGGACGAATCACCAGCACCAAAAGCACGTAAAACACGTGCAAGCAGGGCAATGGCACAGAGGTCATTGGTCTTTCGGGACACTGCCACCACGACCCAGGCCACTGCAACAACCACTACCACCACCACTGCCACCACTGCCACCCCTGCCACCCCTGCCACCGGTACCAGCGACGCAGGAGGCCGCCCTAGGGCTGCATTACCTGCGGGGGCAGGAAAAATGAAAGGCACGGGCGTAGGGAAAAGAACCCGTACGCCAGCCACAGTGCCCCTACCACCACCAACACCACCAGCCGCCCCTGGCCCGGCCCCCCCTGCCGCCCCTGCTGCCCCTGCCGCCCCTGCCGCCCCTGCTGCCCCTGCCGCCCCTGCCGCCCCTGCCCAAGGAACAGGGAAGGGGAAGGGGAAAGGGAGAGGGAAAGCGACTGCTGGCCCTGGTGTCCCTGCCTGCCCTGCTGCCCCTGCCGCCCGCCCCTGCCGCCCCTGATCAAGGAACAGGGGAGGGGAAGGGGAAGGGGAAAGCGACTGGGAAAGCGACTGCTGGCCCTGGTGTCCCTGCCGGCCCTGCTGCCCCTGTTGCCCCTGCCGCCCATGCCGCCCCTGCCCAAGGAACAGAGAGAAGGGCGACAGGCACCACCATCATCTTGCCATCAAGGCCACGCACCACTGCTGCCCCTGCCGCCGCCGCCCCTGCCGCCGCCGCCCCTGCCGCCGCCCCTGCCACCACCTCTGCTGTCCCTGTCCATAAGACTCCCGCACGTGCCAAAGTGACCCGGAAAACTCTTACACCATCTAAGTATGCCGCCCTGCTGTTTGATGGTGATTCGCAGGACATTGGCAGCCCGGGTTTCGACGACGAAGCCCTAGCACGGGACCAAGGGTGGGGGGATTTGGGAGTGGACAGTGGGAGTGAGTCCGACGTCGGTGACGAAAACGAGGAAGGGCATCGTCTGTCAAGTGAAGAGGAGGGTAATGATGATGAAGTGCTGTATCGCGACCATGGAAGCGATATTTCAGACGCAGAAGCAGACGCAGACGACATTCCGATCCCTGGCATGCCTTCGTTCGATTGGTCTGACGGGGTCAATTTTGTACCTGACGTGCCCCAGTTCAATCCTGGGACGTCAGGAACAACTGACGACTGGCCCTGTGATGATCAAGCGAATGAAAGCGACTTCTTCCTCGCTTTTTTCGACATGGAGGTAATGACGTACATCGTTGCCCAAACAAACGCCTACTACAGGTGGGTGTTTGGCAGATTGGACGTCCTTTCTCCAAAAGCGAGAATACGAGGCTGGGTGGATACGACTGTGGAAGAATTTCTGACGTTCTTTGCCTTGTTGTTCCTCATGCCTCTGATCAAGAAGCATGTGTTGCAACACTATTGGAAGCACGACCCTCTCATCGCCACCCCAACTTTCAATAAGTTCATGACTCGTGACAGATTTTTGTTGCTGCTAAGATTTATGCACTTTGCAGACAACGAAAATCCTAACAGGATTGACAGGATATGGAAAGTTCGGGATGTGTTCACCATGTTGTTGGAGAGGTATAGGAAATACTTTTACCCCTTCCTCAATTTGGTGATTGATGAGTCGCTCGTGCTCTTCAAAGGACGTCTTGTTTTCAAGCAGTATATCCCCTTGAAGAGGCATAGGTTCGGAATCAAGCTCTTCGTGTTGTGCGACTGTGAAACTGGAATAGTGCTTGACATGATCGTGTATACAGGAACTGACATTGACGTACCGAAAGCCGCTGCCAATGACCCCATGGGCATGTCAGGTGCCATCGTCAGGAAAATGTTGGCACCTTACCTGGGCAAAGGCCACATCATCTACACTGACAACTGGTATACTTCTCCTGCTCTCTGCCAGTTTCTTTATGACAACCAAACGGGGTCATGTGGGACTGTCAGAAAGACAAGAAAGTTTATGCCAAAGTTCACAGGTGATGTCATTCCTCTCACAGATGCCTCCTCCAGTGACACACCTTCAGAAGACGACCTGGCCCAGGAACACCGCGAGAGGCATGTGCGAAGAAGGCGACGAAAGGGGCAGAAATACAAGCAGCTCGAGAAGTGTGGGAAACTGATAGCCCTGAAGTGGAAGGATAAGCGAGACGTCCACCTGCTTTCCACCGTCCACACAGGTGCCCAGGTGGATTCTGGCAAAATCCACTACCGAACCAGGAAGACAATCTACAAGCCCGACATGGTAGTGGACTACACCAAAAACATGCGCCTGGTGGACAAGTCTGACTGTCAGCTGTCAGGCGTTGAGTGTCTGAGGAAGACTGTGAAGTGGTATCACAAGCTCTTCCTCCACCTAGTTGACATAACGATGCTGAACGCCTACAACTTGTGGTTGGTGAAGAAGGATATGGCCCCAAACCAGAAGCTGAAATTCCGGGAGTTCGTGTACAACGTCTCCTACCAACTCCTGGAGAAGTATGGCACCACCACTCACAGACGTACGGCATGGCGTGGGGATCACGTTCCTGACCGCATCCAGCTGGGTGTCGAAAGACACTACACAACCAACACCGAGCTGATTGGCACTCGTCACAGGCAGGTGCAGTGCACCGTCTGTAGCTCCAGTGTGAGGAAACCCCATGTAACCAAAAGAGTCACCTCAATGTGCGCCGAGTGCAAAGTTGCACTCTGCCTGGGTGACTGCTTCAGGGACTACCACACCTTCAAGAACTACTGAGTGTCGGCCCCTGCCCTGCCCTGCCCTGGACTCGCCCCGTGCCCTGCCCTGGACTCGCCTCCTGCCCTGCCCTGCCCTGGACTCGCGCCCTACCTTACCTGACCTGACCTAATTGATCACACTACCTCATAATGTAACATATATATTATATAATGTATAAGTTCCAAAGATGTCCCTGTGATATAGCTTTTACATTATATAATTGTATGTTTCATTATTTAGTTTATAAGTTTCAAAGATTTACATGTAATATGCCTTATTTTTTTAGTATATCAATATATATGTTTGTTATTAGCCTAAGTAATGTGTATATAATTATTTTCTTACCTCAAATGAATTGTACAAAAATAAATATGTTTCAATAAATCATGTCAAACCTACTATGATAATAAAATAAAACAATAAAAAAAGAAAAAAAGAAAACAAAGTCATGTCATTGTATTCTTACAATATGATATATTCTATGAATATTTCATATTGTTTGAATACAATGGCATGATCTTGTAAAAAAAATTTATAAATTTTTTCTAGACAATATAAAACCTTCCCCATAACCCCCTCCTGGATTCGATCCCACTACCCTACGACACTTTGAGTTTTCCAGTCCGCGACCTTACCAACCATGCCACAGGAGCTCATACCAAATATCACTCAAAACTTCGTGTCTACAATCGAAATGACAATATAGAAAAAAATTATCCCACCAATTTACGTTTGTAAATTGATGGGATTATCAATTATATCATGCCAAGGTTTATAATAGTTTGTCTCTGTCAAGAATTAGTAATTATATAACTTTATTCTGTCAAAAATTGCCCAAACACTCAGCAAAATTGCCCCTCTCAGTGTGACTCCACTCATTTTCACACGGTCAGGCGGTCACGAGGTGACCCTTGCCGCTCCTTGATTCTCCAGCTACAGCAGCTCTGTCTGGGAACAAAATTGGTATAAATACAATAATGGATAAAATACTCTTCACAAATACATTTGTATTGTATAATATTGTAAATAAAAATGAATAATAACTGTGTGGGTGTCGAAAATTGCTCAACCAGCTTTCTTATGTCTCGCCTACGCGCGTATATTGGATTATACATAGTCATGACTGTCATACAAATAATTGCAGTAGGTCTCGAATATACATTTAGATTGCATATTACTTCGAAATAAATAAGTAAACGTTTCTCTGGTGGCAATCTACCCTTTCGCAGGTGTAAGGAGACACCAGTCTATATTTAGCCCTCTATCACAACAGGCAATCTGCCTGTGTTGACTCAGCACCGTCGCTGGTGGTCTATAAATATAGTACTTTATTTACAGTCAATGGCCTACATGTTTCTGTAGTACTTCACGTGTCTAAAATGCAATGTCTGCTTGCATAAAAATGCAATTCTGAAGTCCATTTATACGTACGACATACGCATGTCTCAGTTTCTCTCTCTCTCTCTCTCTCTCTCCATTCCTGACTCATGTTATTGTAGACCTGTTGATGGCAACGAACACCAGCCATCTGGTAGACATAAGGGTCAAAATACCAAACATCAATACGCCTGGGGCGCCTCCACAATTATCACTAAGCTGGTTATCTATCTAGAGATCTGCCTGACTTCCATTTCTCCACGACTCACTCACTCACTGCACCCCTGCATGCCTCCCTCCCACCCACCCACCCCCAACCCCCCCTTTCAGGCTTCCGTCTGCTAGAAACACATTCACAATTTGCGTAAATATCGCATCAATTGGGCTATATGCGGTATATTCCTTGTTATATGGGACGCCTACATATGTACACATCTTTATTATAGCATGAGAGTGCTCTAAATACAAGATTGACGTGATATTTATGGCGTAACACACCCTCTCCCCCTTTCATTCCCACCACAACTCACTCACACCTTGGTTCACGCATAGAAACTCATTGATAATGTGCGTAAATATCGCATGAATTGGTTTATATGCGGTATATATTTTGATATATGGCACGTATACATACGTACAAGTCTGTATTATAGCGTGACAGTGCTCTACGTACAAGATATACGTGATATGTATGGCGTAAACCACACTCTCAGCTCATAAATTGCCGCCAAACCTCCAACACATCTTCATTCCCGCTTAAATATTCTCTTATAATTCCCTTATATATTGCAATTTTTGGTCACTATGAGGCATATTCATTGTTATATGGGTGCCCTACACACGTATACATACTCTAAATAGCCTAAAAGGGCTCGAAAAAGGAGATATACGTGATAATACGCGGTAACCCACCCCCTCCTCCCTCTCCTTCTATCCCCTGCGCGCGTAAATATTCGGCAGGGAAATCTCGCCGCTCGATGACAATCTAGCCGCGCGGTGCCATTCGCTCCACATTTTTCAACTACGGACCGTTCCCCTACCCCCCCCAGACATTTTTTGGGGGGTCAAATATATATGGGCCGATGCACGCAAACATTCCCTACACGATGATGTACTTTTTATCGAAATTGGCAATAGGTCCCAAAATCATCATAGGTGCGCACAGTCTTACCCTGTAGAAAACCCCCTGTGCGCCGCGGAGAGGTTAACGGTGCTTTATCTAAAGGGGGCGGATTCACATCCGCTACAACCCTTACACTAGAAGTAGTCAGTGCCGCCGAAGCAGGCCTAGTGACCATAGTAGGTGATACAGAAGGAGGGTGCGGAATCTTAGTTAAAGCAATGGAAGTAGTCAGAGTCCGAACACTTGAAATTGTCATGGAAGCTCCCAGGTCCACTGTAGGAGTCTCTGGCTGTTGGCCAAATTTTTTCGTTAGAGCAGTAACTAATAACCCATCTATTTCCTCCGCCGTGACAAATTTAGCAGATGAAGAACTAAGAGGTGAATCATTCCGATCCTGTGAGTCGTCTAAAACTGAACCCGACTCCTGCACCGCCATGTCAGAGATTATAGACACCTCATCTTTGTCATCTGGCTCATCATGAGAGGATTCCGCCGAAGCCGGAATCCCGTCGTGTTGCCATGTTAAGTCTGGAATGGATGATGGGATCGCAGCGTCCCGGTGGACGTCCGCCATTACCTGTGTCTCTTGAACCAGACGTGGGCCTTCATTCCCTGGTTGGGAATACTGCCACACCCCCAGGCCTTGGCCCAAACTCCCTTGGGAGTCAGTTACCCCATCAACCACTGAGCCCCCACTAGACCCTTCTAGAGGGCGATCACTGCACACAGAACTCTCTAATTCTAAGGTTATAATATTCATTGGTAACCTGTCCGCCGGTAACACCCCCACCACAGTCTCTGACTCCACTCCCGCCCCATCAGATTGGACACTAGATACGTCGGGAGTAGAGGCAGAAAGTGAGGCACGAGGCTCCGGCGAACGCCGGGAGGCCTTTCGTTCATGAGAATCTTTCCTGGAAGATTTGTGGCTTCGGTGTGACCTAGAACTGCTCTTGGACTTCTTAGATCTATCACTAGAACTGCTCTTGGACTTCTCCTCTTTGCTCTTCTTACTCGCCGGTGAAGAAGAGTGACTTAAGCGGCTGTTGTCTGAGGGGCGACCTGGACCTGGACCGCGCCCGTGACGTGGAGGCTGACACCGGGGGCGTAGGTTCACAAGGTCTCTTAGATGTGCCGGGGGCTGGAGTAAGTGCTATACCCTGCCCAGTCTATGCCGACTTTCGTACAATTACTCTAGAGGTACGTTTAATAGGGGGGGTGCTCAATAAGTAATTTATCCCAAAGAATTACGTTATCACATTGAAGGGCCTTATGAGCCACTGTGGTAGCATAAGTGGACAACAGCTGCCTGACCTCCCGTAAAGCGACCGCCGCGGTCTTATCATTGTCTCGCAATACTTTATGACTCAATTGAGTACAGAAGGTACAGTTCTGCGTAACCCACAAACCCCTTGAGCGATCTAAACATTTAACACATCTGATGCAAAGAGTGTGTGCAAAGATAGGGATACCTGAACAGGAGGGTGAAACACACAAAGCAAAAACAGGGTCAAGGGCAGCCATGACAGAGACTGGTGGAAAACTTTTACTCCAGGTTCTCTATAGACCCGCCGGAACTCCGCCCTGGAAAAAAGAAAATTTCCAGGAATTAATGCTCATAAGGTTACCCCAACATGTTCGAACACAAGTGTTAAATAACCCGCCGGGTAACGAGACGTAATACACAACCATTACAGCTCGCTACGCGGGAGGTTCATAAGTAAAGATTTCAGAATATCTTAACCTGTCCAAAAGATTTACGAATATCCTCTGACATGATATAAAGACCAGCATGGCTTTCATAAATGACGCAGTCTTCCCAGTGGTGTTTGTTAAGTTTTACTGGAAAACCCATAAAAAGACGCCGGCCCCCGTATTATCTCGCAGATCAAAAACTGGGAAGCCTGTCTAAATGCTAGATCTGACTTCTCCCGAAGCGTCCTAGATCGCCGTATGTCGAAGGTGGCGATACATAAACGTATCCCTCAATTGTCTGGTCAACTATACTGAATTGCAAATCCGTTAATCCCACCCTCCCAAGGTGCAACCGCCGGGTGTGAATTTAAGTTTATAACGTTAACCCCAATTGTTCCTATCCCCACTTCTTTGCAAAAGATTGCCGGGCAGGAAAGACCAATCAACAAACAGCCTAGTTTTACTGGCTTTGCAAAACCGGGAAAAACTAAACTCAACAAGTGTCCGCATGAACACTTAGTTAAATGGGTAAAGCCATCCCGCCGGGAAACACAGTAAGCCTGAACACAGGCTCCACCACAGAGACGCAGTCCTGGAGAGCCTCAAGCCACCACTCGCCGGGGAAAACAAGCATTTTTTAAACCTTGCTACCCGGGCTGTCTTACCCAATGACGGTCGCCCCTACCCGGGCGAAATGGCTGAAAAAGTCTAGGCCTAGGCTACCGTATTTATGTTTATTTTCACTGCTAGAACTTTCCCACTCATCTATAATCGTAGTGCGGTTTTCAATCTGTATTTTGGCATTGAGTAGAGCTCTGTAAGTCAACTGGTTCAGTTGTGATGACGATTTCAGTGGAGCCAATATTGCAGAGATGTTGCCAATATGGGGGCTTTTCAGACACTAATTTCGTCATGACGTCAGAACAATAACATTGAGGAGTCTTCTCCTTCTTGTTTTCGGAGGTGCGGTGACGAACACTTGGGTTTGTTGACATACGTCGTACGCACGGCATTCAGACCAAGCTTAATTAGGCTATTAAGCTCATGCCTTAGATAAGGCATACCGGGTAGCGGCCCTTCTTTCGTGCTGTCCTTACCTAAGGCAGACCGGGTAGGAAGGGTTAACCACGCGTGATTAAAACTCGGCAACCAGCCGGGTTTTCACGGTGTAACCGAGAAAACCCGCCGGAAAAGGCAACCCACCCCGCCCAGATTCAATCTGAACGCACCAAATAGACCGTGGAATTAGCCAAGCACAACTAACCCAGGACACACAAATAGTCCGTGGAAATAGCCAATACACAACTAATCCAGGACACACAAATAGTCCGTGGAATTACCCAATACACAACTAAACCAGGACACACATGACACAGTAGTACATATTTATAACATAAATCAATAACACTTGTACATGTGGCAAAGCTACGAGAGGCTGGCTAGGCCTAAGCAGACGGAAATAATATGTAATCATGTCGTAATATAAACAAAAAGCACTGAAACATATCACAACAGGAACCTCCGTCAACACACCACTGTAGCACAAAATTCCCGGAAAAGGGAAGAACTGACTCAGGACCCCGAAAAAACTTCACAAAGTGAAGAAAAATACGCTGGGAACGTCAGAGAAAAGAAAAAGCTACTCCATCAGAAAGATAAGAAGAAGCCTAATAATGCGTAATGAAAGCCGCCTACATCACAAAGCTAGCTAACCGCGCAAACGTTTCACGCGTCCACCACGGGACCACGAGGGTACACCCGAAATAGATGTCCCAAACACACGAACCAAAATACACTGCACTGCGGTCAACCCGCCCAGGACACACCTGCTACGCATATCCTAACCTTACTCGATACATCCCGGAGTAAACAAATGAGAAAAACTCACTAGGGACGCAGCAAATGCGGAACCAGCGGAGCGTGGGGAGGCACGTCCGGGTAGGTTGAGCGCAGAGCAGAGAAGGAAGAATGACGCCTGAGTCAGCGTCTGGTCAAAGATCCACACAAGTACATCCACGATTATATGGAAAGCTTATTGAATAGTTATTCTTATTTTCTTTTTGTTTTTATTTTTTACGAAGTTTTTTCGTAGTGAGAACCCAATTTCATAATGACTGAACCATGAGTGAGGTTGCGTGCGCTCATGATGAAGGCTCCTCAATTTTTTATGCTCTGCGCGGTAGATTCAAACTACGGCGGATGAGTGTTTGAAGAGGGTGCCTTATGTAATAGGCATAATCGTCAATAATGGTCAACTTATAAATATACATATGGGCGGCAGCCCGCATTTCCACACACATTTGATGGTAATTTGTGATCAAAATCAATACTAATTGGACAACCAAGCATACACAATAATAGAAACCTAAACAAGTCATTCCTTACATTAAAATTAAATGCTATAAGTAGGCGAGAAAAGTGGGGGCTCCGAGGCAGACCCCCGCAACAGGGCGAGATCATATAACCTAGCCTAGGCTTCCCCGGCCCCGCCACTGTCACTGGCCCTGTCCCCCTCCCCGGATAAACCCATAGATTTCCCGATCGCAGTAGCGCCTTCACCACTCTATTCTTCCTAGGCATTTTGAAGTTGTTGAAGGGTGTAGGAAGGCGATTGTTACACAATAAATGGGTCAAGTCTCAGCGCACGGACACTTAAGGATATTGGGACTAAGAAGGAAGCGTCTCCCACAATGCCATCGTGACGTCACCGTCTTCCCGCAGCCGAGGGGTGTGCGCGCGGATTAGGGAGGGGGGGTGGCGTGGAATAAAAAAAACAGCATTTTTACACCACTCTTCAACCGTGATTCGTGTTTTGTGGGGTCAATACGTGTTTTAGGGATTTTGAGTACCTTTTTTACCCCTCGGCGCGGAATAGGGTAAACGCGGACTGAGGATACATGTATTAGGGGGACTGACTGTATTATATGTTGAACTCTAGACTATTTAACCTAATGGAAGAAAATACCAATTGCCCACTTGGTTGGAGCTGTAGACGTTGATATGTAACATAATTACTAATTGAAATACAGTTGTCGTATATTCATTAATACATAAATCAACTTCAACATATATTTATCCATCAGAAAATTACATTGTTATTGTATTTCTGTTTAATATTATGGTATACTGCTTCAACTTACTTGAAATTCACTGGTCTAACCCATAATTTACCACTTCATCTTGACTTTGTTACTATAACCAATATCAATAATATTATCACATATACAATCTTTATAATGAGATATGGGAAAGGAAATAGATATGGTAATAAGGGCAATAACTTGATGTAAGATTATTTTTGTTATTACAAAGCAACAAAACATTTCATCGATACTGTATTATAATTGTCAACTATTCTGGGGCCTCTAATGCTCGGTGCAGGATTAGTAAAGATTGGGTACTCTTGATGAAATTATATTGATGCTGGAAGGTAAGATTATAGATAGATAGATAAAAAGGTAAATGTTGGTATCACCAAAGGAGGTTTTACTGTACACTCTACAGAATGTGACACTGCTTTTGCAGCTTCTCTTGGCTGTTCTTTGTCACATTCAGGAATTATATTTCTGTATTTAGCTGATTTTATTATTATATTTTCTTCATATAAAGCTCTAGCCACTTGGTACAGTTGGTAGAGACCTATGTCACCAAGGTCACAGACAGATCTAGCCACTTGGTACAGTTGGTAGAGACCTATGTCACCAAGGTCACAGACAGATCTAGCCACTTGGTACAGTTGGTAGAGACCTATGTCACCAAGGTCACAGACAGATCTAGCCACTTGGTACAGTTGGTAGAGACCTATGTCACCAAGGTCACAGACAGATCTAGCCACTTGGTACAGTTGGTAGAGACCTATGTCACCAAGGTTACAGACAGATCTAGCCACTTGGTACAGTTGGTAGAGACCTATGTCACCAAGGTCACAGACAGATCTAGCCACTTGGTACAGTTGGTAGAGACCTATGTCACCAAGGTCACAGACAGATCTAGCCACTTGATACAGTTGGTAGAGACCTATGTCACCAAGGTCACAGACAGATCTAGCCACTTGGTACAGTTGGTAGAGACCTATGTCACCAAGGTCACAGACAGATCTAGCCACTTGGTACAGTTGGTACAGACCTATGTCACCATGTCACAGACAGAAGCACTGTTAGCACTATACCAACATCACCCACAGTGATGACTTGGTGGGGCAGTGCTGTGGCGGGACTTTATTGTACTACAGTACACTCCAACTACTGAAAGGCAACCCCATCTGAGCCGTTACAATGCATGTAATGGAAAGATGACGCTAAAACATTGTATGTATGTATGTACACTTTTCACCCTCACTGCAGTTTGTGGGTCCTCGTACTTCTTCATTATCAAATGTACATGTACTACAACTCCTATATGCCAAGTTCTCTCATGGCCCACTGCACAATATCTCTGGACAAGCTATTGAAGGCCTTTCCAGGTCTACAAACACAAGGTACAGATCACTATCTATAAGTAAAATATCTTTCCTGTAGCTGCCTGACTATGAAGATAGCATCGATTGTTCCACAGCACTGTCAATTTCTCTTCTCATGCAAGCTCATAAGGTGGAGTCACACGATCGCTTTTTCCGTCAATTTATACGGGCCATTGTAGTCTGCAGCAATGAAATTTAAGTTTTCTAATATTCAGCCGCCTAATATAATCTACCTTCAGTCTTTTCGATGCCAATGTGACTTAGCTTCAAAATATTACGAGTAAAACTTGCTCTTCGAAAATAGCTGGATAAAGCGCTGGTGTGACACCGGGTTGTATGTAGGGTGAATTATCCCAGGTGATTCATCCCTTTGACCTGTTATTAAGTAGCATATTGTCTTGAACACTAACGTCTTTCCTAAGATTACTAAAATTTAGTTTTAGCCTACCTAGATTAAATAATATTGTCATTATTTGGTGTACTGTGTTGTTACTGTACTGTAGTTACTTGACCACTTGCGAGTATAAATAAATTATAGCTGTAGGCTAAATATTACTACAGTATTAAACAAATTCAATAATAATAAAGGTTTCTACTAGATAGAACAAATGTTAAATTTGATTTTATGTATATATAAATGCACTGTAACTGTATATTTCTTGGTTATTCTGTTAAATATTGATGTCGATAACTACAAGTTCCTTTTAACCCTAAACTCACAAGTGGTCAATTATGTAACTTGATAGTGTGGCTTCTCAATAAATGGTGTTTAGGTCTGTCCAAATGTTTTCTTGTCCTTGTGATTGTGTGAAGCTGTTCTGTCAAGATAAAAATAAGAACTTATTATGGTTAGTAACAGTTCAGATTAATGGAAGGATTTGATATCGCTGTCAGTTGCTGTTTCTTTATGATAAAAGTAAGGACTAGGTATGGTTATTAGTTGCTCTGTCAAGTTAACCTTTAATTCGCGGCAACCAGCATATGACGTGAGAGGAAATACCCCTTCTGTACGATGCTCGTCATATGATGGGCACCATTTTGAGGCTATTAAGAGCCCTGAGAGAGAGACCAGGCATTGGAGGGAGCATAGAAGGGCTCCAACCGCTACCCACAGCGTGCTGGCACACACTGAGGGCGGGAGACAGCTGTCTCGGTTTCACTCATGTGCAGTGTCACACATAGCAAAAACAGCCAAAATTGAAACTTTTTTTACCGATTTTGGCCTTCGTTTGCAAGATCGTTGCAAGATAACCAGATGTTGTACAGGTGTAATTGGAAAGCTCTATCATTGTACTTTACGGATATATAATTGTATTACGCTCTGGCTCTTGCTTATGCATGAAAAAGAGCATGGAATGAAGGTAATTTTTGGCAATTATGCCCGCCTGGCGCCACGGTGATGTAAACAAGATAGCCCGCAATAATGGAGTTAATGGTTATGTCCATCACTCTAGATTATTACACTAAGTCTTTATCATCATGGTGTTTAGTGAACTATTGATTGCATTGGTACAAAAACCTAAGATTCATTCTCAAATGTTTTGAGCAATCCACAAAATAGACAGAGCTTATCTTGGAATACTGTATAAAGGTCAGAGAAACTTTGACAAGAGCCTAAATGTAAAAACCAATGCGTTAATATACTTGGACTACCAGCCCAAGTGAGGTACTGTACCTTTATTGAACTCGTGGTTAAGTGTTCGCCTTGAATGCAGGGGACCCGGGTTCAAATCTCATCCCGGGATAAGTTGTCAATACATATTTCTGGAAGTAAATTTCCACATCTAAAGAAGTTTAGCCGCTCAGATAATGTTGTATAGAGTAAAGGTATTTGTGAGTAAACAAAAAATTAGGTTACATTCCCGTTTCAATACAAATAAGGGAAGGAGGTTTTGGGAGTTGATGCACATGTGGTTGGGTTTAGCTGAGAGTTGCATGTCCAAGAGGTATCTTGTGATGTTGTTTCAGTGCCTTTCTGCCGTCTCTCTCTGTCCCCCCCCCCCCCTCCTCCCCCTTATCTGCCTAACCCACATAATTTGCTCAGACTTGTTTCTCTTTTTCTTTTTTTTTTCTTTTTTTTTTAAGTCTCTGCATCCTGGAGGATGAAGTGATGTAAAACTTAGAAAACTGTGACAAAAGCCTAAACAAAAAACATGATGCAGATAAATACTTGGACTGCCAGCTCCTCAAAACATATTTTCATAGGTCAATTTCCACATTTAACAAAGTTTAGCTGCTATGGTAACATTGTAAAGAGAAGAAAAAATATATTTGTGAATAAGCAAATACCGGGGTTTCACTCCCGGTTCAACTAAAAGTATAATTATCCTTTCATAAACATCTGTGACACTAAAATAGTTCAGATACAGGCCTACAAACTTGCTTCGGTTTGCCCAGCTCACCGGACTAAATTGGCCCTCACGATGAGCAATCTTCTCTTAGGTAAGGCAAGATGACAGAAAAATATCAACAGCAGAATTGGAGAAAGTGTCTTAGTAGCTCCAAACTAATGAGGTAAAACATCTTATAATCTCCAAACTAACGGAGCAAACTATGGAGGTCTAAAAAGATCTGCCCCAGATCAAATAGTGTTAACTACTGGTAGAAGTTCAGCCACCGTTTCTGTTTGAGATACTCACAGACTCAGATGACGAAGAGGAAACAGAAGAAGTTCGGCTCGTGGGAGACTCGATGATACGCGGTCAGCTTGCAGAGTTTTGCGCCAGAGCACTTAAAACCAGGAAGTGTTTTTGTATCCCTGGTGGTGGTGAGGACGGGGTAGTTGCTGCAGTTGACGAAGTATCAAAGCTGGCCCATGCTAATACAATGTACGTCATCCACGTCGGATGATGTGGAGTTTGTTTTCGGACGATGGAGTTCATCTGAACCAGGTGTGAGCAGCACGTTTTGGGCGTCTTCTCAACGATGCGGTGAAGGATTTTCGGAGAAGAAATCGACTCAGCACAGGACAACCAGGAAGGAGGACCGAAGACAGCAAAGACGGCGACCTACGAAGGAATTAAATGCTAGTCCGTCAAGAACCACAAATTTAGATAAAGCTCCATCAACAAGACCCAAATTCAAAACCGCCAGGGATAACGAACGAGGATCAAGGACAGCCATGAATGTAAATGTAGAACCAACCAGAACCAAACATTTGAATAAGGAGCGTTCTGTGAGTTCTAAAACTGCAACTTTAACCCTCGGTTCCCGGTTGGGCTTCCAGTAGCCCATTAGCTATTGACTCTGTGAGACCTGGATGGGCTTCTGAAATCTATTGCTTTTAATCTAAGGCTTAAAACCAATTAAAACCGCACTAGAGAAAGTTTTGTTGTCTTGGCGGTTCGTCCGTATAGCCAACAACAACAAGAACACACAGCCAGCCAGTCAGCTGACTACTGCTTGAAGGCAAGCCTTACGAAACTTTGTATTGATTTTCCCTAGTCTTACGAAACTTTGTATTGATTTTCCCTAGTCACAAACCATGCATGAAAGCAGATGACAGTGACTTACGAATGGTTACAATGGTGAAATATATCAGTAATCAACAATTAATTATCAATATAATCAATATTATTACATAATACATAATCCATAATCAATAATAAATTGTTGAACGAATATAAACAGACCGTGCCGCGGTTGGCAGAGCGGCGGCGCTGCATTCGGACGAAGGTCGGAATTCCCGCTTCACTCGCCGTATTATTTCTCACCTCACACAATAATTACACAATGTAGAATGTTCTAGTCTTTACCCTTTGCACGGCATCGACCATATCTACCTCTGGTATGCATAAAAACTTGGTTAGGCCATTTATTTGCAGAGATATGAGCATCGATAAATGGCGAAAGTCGGAGGTAAACACTGCATGCATTCTAGCCTTTCGTCGTGATTGCGAGTTGCTAGCTGGGCCGTTAATATGCGTGTGTATACATACTAGGGGGCTGACTCACCACTTACTACCAGTCTCCCTGACTAACTCACGGTCGTTTCGGCTCAGGCTTGTTCCTCTCTGGTTATTCGGAGACTTCGCTTCCCGGACGGTGAAGTGATCTAAAGTCAGTAAAAATAGGTCAGCCAAAACTGAACAAGATGCGGAAATATACTTGAGCTGACCAGGCCAAGTGGGATATCTCTATTGGTCTAACTGGTAAGGTGTCTGCCTCGTAACCCAAGGGTCCCGGGTTCGATTCCCGCCCTGGGTAGAATTTAGGGAGGCTATTTTCGCATTAATCAAAGTTTAGGTGTGTTGGTAAAATTGTCAAGATGGTTGAAAGTAAGATCGGAAGTCAAGAACCCCCCTTTTAGGCATGGTGTAAAAACCTAATTCTACAGGCCCTGTAGGATTAGGTTTTTACACTAAATATTTACACCAGCGGACTGGGCCCCGAGCACCAAGACTTTATCCTACACATCATGGCTATACTGTACTTATTTATATTGTTTTTACCTGTTTTCATGAAGCCATAGTTAGCAGTGGAAACATTCATGTTGGGGATGTACCCTCCGGCCCTCACTCCGTAGCACCCTCTCAAATTTGAGGGACTCCGGCCCGAGTCCCAAGAGGTGTTTCACGCTGCTCTGCTAGGCTCTTGTCTTGTCTTGTCAGGGGGGACCCGCAGAGGGCTGCTCTCGGGCAGCATGATATGCGGGGGTTGTGCATGGGGAACTAGTAGCAAGGGATAGGATCGGGTCAAGGATTAGGGAGATAATGATTAGTGATCACATTTCAAAAGGAATCAAGAGTGGGGCTATTAACTATGTGAGATGGCAGGTGATTCCACTCTTGAATGCTGCTTGGAAAAAATGAATGCCTGAATATGTCCGTGCTTGCCTGATATGTGTGGTATTTTAAGTTGTGGCTACGTCTCGTAAATCGTATATTTGTAGGGTGTAAATATGTATTTTTGTCTATGTCTGCTAGATTGTTTGTGATTTTGTATAACATTTGTTGTCTGTGTATTTGTCTTCTTGTTACAAGGGGGTCTAGTTTAATGTCTTGTTTGAGCAAAGTGACCGATGTATTATGTCTGTAATCACGTCTGATCCATCTTGCCGCTTTGTTTTGTATGGCCTCTAATCTATTGATATTATTGTGATTGTGTGGATCCCAGACGGTGTCGCAGTATTCTATGTGTGGCCGAACTAATGATTTAAAAGCTTGAATTTTTATGTTTGCGTTGCACTTTGTGAGATTCCTGCGAAGGAAGCCCAGGGCCCTATTTGCCTTTGCTCTGATGCTGCTCGCGTGTGTGGTCCACCTCATGTCCGCTCAGATGTGGACCCCCAAATATTTGTGGGAGGGAATGGTATCTAAAGGGGTATTGTGAAGCTTGTAAGGGAATGGGATGGTTTTATTGGAACGGGTGAAGCAAATATGATGGCACTTGTCAGGTCTGAATGTCATCTGCCACTTGGCTTCCCACTGTCCAAGCGCAGTTAAGTCGTCTTGTACTCTGAGGCAATCGTCCCTATTGAAAATTGGTCGATGAACTAAGCTATCGTCTGCAAAAACCCTAGTAGTAGAAGTAAGAGATAGTGGAAGGTCATTAATATATGAAAGGAAAAGTAGGGGGCCCAAGACGGTGCCCTGTGGGACCCCAGAAATTACAGGTACAGAAGAAGAATGACAGCCCTCGAGAACAACACGTTGCTCACGATTAGTTAGGAAAGTCTTAAGCTAGTGAAGAAGTGGTCCTCGGATGCCATAATAGTCTAATTTGCTAAAAGTCTGGTGCAGGACTTTGTCGAAGGCTTTGGCGAAGTCAAGTACTGTACTATGACGTCTAATTTTGGGGTCATTAAGGGATCAGGAAATGTTGTGTGGTCACTAGTAGCTGAGTTTCGCACGACCTCTTAGGTCGAAAGCCGTGCTGTACGTCAGTAAGTATATTTAACTTATCTAGATGGTCCATAATATGTCGTTGGAGGATTTGTTCTAAAATTTTGCAGGGAACTGAGGTAATTGAAACGGGTCTATAGTTGACAGGGAGGGTTCTGTCTCCGGATTTGAAAATTGGTGTCACATTCGCCAGAAGCCAGTCATTGGGAAGTTCTCCGGTGTCTATAGTCTGCGAGAATATAACCTGCAGGATAGGAGCAAGAATGGTAGCATTCCCCTTAAGTATCCTGCAGGGTATATTGTCTGGTCCAGTCGCTTTGTTAACGTCTACCTCAGATAAAGGTTTCTCGATTCCACGGGTGTGTAAAGTCAGTGGAGGTATAGGTGGGTGTGGTGATGGTGACAGTTCCGGCAAGTCTGCATGTTCTTGTGTAAATACTGACTGGAACTGTGAATTAAGTGCATGTGCTTTATCTTGTGGGAGTGTGACCAGGGAATCGTTGTGTCGTAATGTTGTTATACCAGTCGAGTCTTGTTTGCGTGCTTTGAAGAAGCTGTAGAATTTGTTGTGATTTTGCATGTTGTTTGTGAGAAAAGTAGTTGTGTAATTATTTTCTGCTTGTTTAATTTCTTGTTGTAATGTTTTCTGGGTATTTTTGTAGTGTTCCCAGTGTTCTGTATCATTGTATCGTTTAGCTGTCTAGTATGCTTTTACCTTTTTTCTATGTAGTCTTCTTAATTGTCTATTGAACCATGGTGGAGACTGGTTATATGTAACAGTTTTCTTGGGTATGTGTTTGTCCATTGTGTCATGAATAAAGTCGTGAAGTCTAGTTCAGTTAACCTCAACAGTATTAGCCATTAGGATGATTAGGTTGTTGTCAAGGAGGGTGTCTCTAAAGTTAGCTAAGTCCTTGGAGATGGCTTCCATGTCAGCTCTGTTGTACTGGTATATCTTTCTGGGTAGTTGTTTCTGTATGTTAGGTTTAATGTTTGCGTCAACGAGTACCATATGTCATAATCACTAAGCCCCGGCAAGACCCGTGTTTGTGTTATAAGTGAGGTGTTGTTTGTAAGGAATAAGTCTAGTATGTTGGATGTGACCCCATGTCTTGTGTTAGGGTTATTCCTTGTTACACTAACTTGTGTACGTGTTGGTTCGAGTACTGTCTGTGAGAGTGAGTAGGTGTTGATTATGTCAATAAATGTTTCATGTAATGATCTTCTGTCAGTCTGTGGCAATATAATTTCGCTGCCATGGTTGTCATTCTCCAGTGTCGCATATGCTGTCCAGTTAATGTCCGGTAAGTTGAAGTCTCCAGCCAACCATACATTTTTGGAGGGGTCAATTTTAGATAAACATTCGTCAAGGGACTGCAGGTATTTTACGTTAGAATTAGGGGGCCGGTAAAATTATCCTATATATAATGTCCTGCAGCCCTCTATCTGTGCTTTAATCCATATAATTTCTGAGTCCGCGCTAAGTTCAGTGGCTGGTGTCGCAACTAGTCCTGGCTTTGTCGCTATCAAAACTCCGCCATGGTTTCCGTCCTGTCTGTCTTTCCTGTGTAGTCATTTTATAGGGACTGTCCCTCGGGAAGACTTCATTGTCCAATATGTCAGGGTTGAGCCATATGTCTCTGTCCCTTTAATAATGTCAGAGTCATAGGTGTCTAGGGTGTGGTGAAAAACGGCTCGTTTGTTGATTATGCTGCGGAAATTGATGATTAGTGTTCTGAGCTTGGAGGGTTCCTTTATGAGGGAGCTGTTGGTGGTGGCTGTGGTAGAGGAGGGACTAAAGGTAATAGGGGAGTTGGGTGGTGCTATGGGTGTTATGGATAAATGGGGTTTATGGGTAGAATGGTTAATGGTGTAGAATGATTTGGTTGATGTGGTGTCAGGGAAGTCAGGTCCTGCAGTCCGTTATGTGTAGGGGAGGAAAAGTTTAAGTCTTGCCTAATTAAGAGGGGTGTTAGCTAAAGGGGAGATAAGGTGATTCGGTGGCCGGTGTTGATGGTCACGGAGGGGAGTAAATTCGGGGAAGTGGGTATAGGTTATGGGAAAGGGAAGCACTGTAATTCGGGGCTTCACAATCCCAGCAAATCCACGAGAGGCTTCGGCCCACCAGTCCGTCGAACGCCGCCATGAAGTCCCCAACACAGCTGATATGGTACCAGCCATGGTGGACGGAATCTTCACAACAGCAATCGCACTGGATGGCCCGTTGCCCCCACTTTACCGCACGTCTGCATATTTGGCATGGGAACTTAGGGGCCCGCTGGCCGGGGTTGACCAAAGCCCCAGTGTCACCACACACAAGAAGCAGCAGCAAGAGGCCCCTACACTTTACTTTATTAGAGCTCTAGAGTTTTGTGCGTTAGTCAAGAGCATAGTCCCATATAACTGACCCTCCTTTATGTT
The DNA here is from genome assembly GCA_032716605.1 of Paralithodes platypus. NCBI lineage: Eukaryota > Metazoa > Arthropoda > Malacostraca > Decapoda > Lithodidae > Paralithodes > Paralithodes platypus. Next base: position 58,559,008 of record CM064582.1, read on the forward strand.
ATAATTAATTATGATGAAATAATTAAAAAGTACGTTAGTTATAGCAACCAAACAATATACAAATCTAGTGTTGCCTTCCAAGTGCTTCCATGCGATGAAGCGCCATATTTTTATGCATCCAGCAGAGGTTGAACCTACCCCCACCTCCCACTTCTTAGCTTCGTAAACGGAGAGTTTTTTTAAAAAGTGGGTCCATCTTATTTCTGTGGCGTTGGGGTCAACTGAGCCGCCTGTATATCCTCCCTATGGTGGTCTGTGGCAGAGTTTATTGGGCCAGTCCTCCAATCAAGAACATTGGCACTCTATATTTCGCTGAAAAACGCGCCTCAAAGAAGTGACAAATGCGGCTTACGTGAGTTGGCAACAATGTCATAACAAAAACAAGTCATTTGACAACAGCAAATCTGTGTCTTCAGCATTATGGATCCCAAAATTTCACCTTACCATGGGATGGAAGCTACCCAAACAAACCAGTGTTTACAGCAGAGCTCTATGGACTCCTCCGTGCACTTGAGATCATCAACACCCTCCCAGTAAGTGCCTACACCATTTGCTGTGACTCCAAAAGTGCCATACAAGCCATCAACTATAACACCAAGACAAACAAGGAAATAGTATACCCTATGATCCAACTCCTCACCACCCTCCACTCTCAAGGATATGCAATATCCCTCCAATGGGTACCCAGCCACATTGACATCCTCCATAATGAAATAGTGGATGGACTAGCCAAAGGGATGCACTCCTTCCACCTAACAACAGTCATACCCTACACCACAACCGACCGGACAAACATCCTCAGAGAAGACGTCCTCCAAGACTTCAAGGAAGAGTGGAAAATAACCATAGCTGGCACACAATACAGTAACATCAAGTCAGAGTGGTCAGTGTGGAAACACTCCATCTACAAGAACAAAGCCTTAAACACCGCGGCTCTCCGCCTCAGAACAGGACACACCAGACTGGGAGGGCATATGTACAGGATGGGACTGCAAGCAAATGAAAATTGTCCATACTGCCTCACACCTGAGACAGTGGAGCATTATCTACTCCACTGCCACAGACATTACGGTGCCCGCACCCACCTCAGAAGTGTAGTAACCCAACAAGGAGGAGCATTCAACATCAAGCATATCCTAGGTGGAGGAGACCTACCACAGCACAGTAAACATATCATCGCATCAGCCCTAGGAACCTACATCAGAACAACAAACAAAATCACAAGCATATAAAATTACCATCCAACCGAATCTGTACTATACCACCACTGATCATCATCATCATCATCATCTCTGATCTCACCCTCACCTTGACTCAAATCACACAGTACACATAGAGCAGTACTGTACTGTACCACCACTGATCATCATCATCTCTGACCTCACCCTCACCTTGACTTGAATCACACAGTACACATAGAGCAGTACTGTACTGTACTACAACTGATCATCATCATCATCTCTGACCTCACCCTCACCTAGACTTAAATCACCCTGACCTCAAAAGACAACGACAAACTTACCCCCCATATACAGTACAGTAGTATAAAATCCACCTTTACTATCTCTCCTAACCCCTATTATACTAACAATTGTTCTTTTCACCCCTCCTAAAACGCCTGTGCAGTAATCTGGAGACACCACAACCCTCCAAGCAAACTGCACATTTAAACAATAAGAAGAAGAAGAAGAAGGTGCTTCCAATATATATAGCCTACTGTATTTATAACCAGCAGTCTGACAGCCGTGTGGTGTGGACGTCCGTTGTCCATCGGAGCCGACTGAAAACAGTTAGGCCTACTTGTTACTCGTTACTTATTATCTATTGAATAAGTAACAGAACATTGTAAACAGTTACTTGTTACTTATTCCAATAAGTAACTGAGTATTGAAACCAGTTACTTGTTACTTGTTCCGATAAGAAATATATAGTTACTTATTCGAAAAAGTAACGGAGTCCTGAAAACAGTTACTTAATTGTTATTGTTATTTATTCCAATAAGAACAGTTACTTATTTGAATAAGTAACAGTCTTGAAAACAGTTATAAAATGCCACAGGAACGAAAGGACCGGCATCACAGGCCAGGATAGCTATAAGGATCACCACACCAACTTTGTTGTCTCCCTTTCACATAACTACACACATGTATACGTCTCTCCAATCACAGCCTTCTCGTATACAACCCACATTACTTTATTCCTTAACATTTGTATGTACCAACTAAGTATGTATTTAATTAAGGTACCAACCATGCATGCAAACTATAATATTTTCGTTGTGTAGGTACGACGGCGATCTGAAGACACCTCAGTAAACCTATGCCCCTCCCCCTCTGTTCTGGAGTCCACCACGACTGTCCGGTAATACGAACCTCAGCCGTGTGACTCGCCTAGTCATTCTGGGCAATTATTTGTTTCAATACTCCCCAGGTCTCTCAACTTGAGATATTAATTGTTTCTTTGTTGTTAATCCGTCACTTAAGACACTCGACTCATATCGATTGTTATTAGTACTGGCGATTAATACTATGTTCATGTTTCACCTTTGTTGCCAGTAATTCACTGAGATTCTTAACCACATTTGTGTAGGATTTATCCTCAACCTATTATGTACCCTATCCCTTTTGTGTTACTATTACTATTGCTTCAGATGAGAAAACATCCCCGACTACGAATCTATATTCGAGAGTTGGAGATCGAAATGATTATGTTGAGACGATTCTCTAACTCCTCAAGATAGACGTTACCGGAATTAATATACCATCTACATGTCTATCTGATTACGTCAGCCCTGTACTTAGTTATGTAACAATCATATGTTCTCAACCTTCCTAATGCAACCTCCATTTCACTAGACAAGATACGTACCTAGGAGTAGTTCCGAGATTTAATTAGGCAATTACTCATTGATTTGGAAAGCCCCCAGACCATCCCCAATTTCGTATGCGGGTCTGTGCTTAGGAAATTGTCGTGCCGGACAATATCGTCGTATTAATATCGCGTGAGTTTGGCTACGGGTCAAACTCGGTACAACCGCCTCAAAATTATTACCCCCATGAAAACCCGTTTTCTATGTATGCCCCCGATCCACGGAAAACTAACCTAACCCTGTGCTTGTGCTAATCCATATCTGTTGATTTATATAATTAATAATATCCAATTTGCATACGATCATCTCCAGAGAAGTGCAGGAAAACTACCTAGTCTCTCTCTCTCCATTATGAGATAGATCGATGTCACTCATGCATGTACCCATTCCTAAGTTAAAGAAAAAGTTTTTATCCACACTACTCTGCTTAGTGACCGCGTGCCCAGTGGTAAACTTTTGAGCCACCCTGTCCTTTTGTCCTCTCCCCGTAGGCCTACCAACCCAACTTCACAAACCTTCCCCTTGCATGATGCCCATCAGGATGTTTTTATATTCCATGCCGAGTCAGTTCCGACTCGAACCCCAGTATACAGAGAGTGCAAACCTATTCTGGTATCTCTTTCACGATCCTCTAACCTAAGTAAACCACACTCCCCACCTGAGCCGTAGGGGTAGAACGCGCGAGGCTATGCCCCCCTCCCACCCCCTTGAAAGAGGGTATAGGCCATAAAAATGTCACATCCACCGACCCCAAGCTCAGCTGTTTCGTTTTAGTGCCTAGGATATTATATGAACCAGAAATTGCCCGATCGATATGGATCTGACACAGAGGCACCGCCCATGTCAAATCGTATTCCGTGCATTTCAACCAGGGTTCATTCGCTTTATATTAACGACTAATACCGTCACTTTATGCACTCATTTCGTTTCCGTAAGTTAGGTATTTCTTTTTCCTTCACCCTTGTGTTCCTCCTTTTCCGTCTCTTTCCACACCTATTATACATCTAATCAGTCATCCCTTCTAATACAATCCACACTACTCTGTTTTCGTATCTCTGTTGTTTTATATAAGATTAATTCTGACAAATCTGAATACAATCCTCTCCAGAGAGCTCTAGGGAAGCCACCTAGTTTTTCTCTCCATTTAACCCTCTCACCACGGAAGGGCTCTTGAACGCCCATAAAAAAGCATATAACAGGTACCCGGATGGTATCTTGAACGCCCAGTGGTTGAAAGCCTGTGAGCTTCGTGTGCGAGGCGTCGGTCCGACGCATGTAAACAACAGCCGGCTGGACCGTCGCCACGCATCTCCGGCCACAAGAAGGAGAGCGTCGCTTGTTCGTGTGTGCCTGTATGTTGTTGTTAAGTATCGAAAAGTGGTGTAAAGTGGCTGTTTTGGCCATAAAGTTATCTCCAATGAAATCATCATCACAGCTCAACCAGTTGACTTAGAGAGCTCTACTTAATGCCATTCTACAGGTAAATAACACAGCTACGCTTGGGGATGCGCGGGAATGCGGGAAGCAGTCTGATTAACGAATATACGGTAGCCTAGCCTAGACGTTTTTCGGCCAAAACACCCGGGTTTCGAGGAATATATATATAATACATAGCCGGGGCTGGAGGGTTTTAAGAAGATAAACGTATATTACTCCATGCTCCGGGATTCGTTCTAGCACCTACAGTAAGTAGTTATACAATTGAACTTGAGTTATTCAACCAGGTTCTATACTTTTATATTAACGACGGCAAAATACCGTCCAATTCATGCATGTACTGTTTTCCTAAGTTAACTATCATTAATCCACCAATACTTTGCGTAGTAACAAGCATGCTCAGGTAACCTTTTATCCACCCTGTCGTTTTTCCATACCAACCCGAGCTTAACCCGGGAGCTGCGGGGAGACTCTTAAGAGTTCCCCCGGCGCACTGCGGGGAGACTCTTAAGAGCAGAGACTTTGAACACGTACCAAAACCGCGCGTTTATAGCCAGGCGGCTGAAAATTGGTGTGGGTATAGTACTACATGTTAACTCTCGATACCACCCCGCCAAACGCTCGCCCCGCACTCGTGCAAGCACCACCGCGCCAGTAACCACGCACTAGTCATGGAGCCTACACGTCCCTCACGCTCGCTCCCTGATGACACAACCAGCCCTCCTTCTGGTGGTGTTAGCCGCCGTGGAAGGCAGAGGGTGGCTGCCAAAGACCCTAGCTACCAGTACGACACGCCCTACAGCTCAGAGGACGAATCACCAGCACCAAAAGCACGTAAAACACGTGCAAGCAGGGCAATGGCACAGAGGTCATTGGTCTTTCGGGACACTGCCACCACGACCCAGGCCACTGCAACAACCACTACCACCACCACTGCCACCACTGCCACCCCTGCCACCCCTGCCACCGGTACCAGCGACGCAGGAGGCCGCCCTAGGGCTGCATTACCTGCGGGGGCAGGAAAAATGAAAGGCACGGGCGTAGGGAAAAGAACCCGTACGCCAGCCACAGTGCCCCTACCACCACCACCAACACCACCAGCCGCCCCTGGCCCGGCTGCCCCTGCCGCCCCTGCTGCCCCTGCCGCCCCTGCCACCCCTGCTGCCCCTGCCGCCCCTGCCGCCCCTGCCCAAGGAACAGGGAAGGGGAAGGGGAAAGGGAGAGGGAAAGCGACTGGGAAAGCGACTGCTGGCCCTGGTGTCCCTGCCGGCCCTGCTGCCCCTGCTGCCCCTGCCGCCCCTGCCGCCCCTGCCGCCCCTGCCGCCCCTGCCGCCCCTGCCCAAGGAACAGGGAAGGGGAAGGGGAAAGCGACTGGGAAAGCGACTGCTGGCCCTGGTGTCCCTGCCGGCCCTGCTGCCCCTGTTGCCCCTGCCGCCCATGCCGCCCCTGCCCAAGGAACAGAGAGAAGGGCGACAGGCACCACCATCATCTTGCCATCAAGGCCACGCACCACTGCTGCCCCTGCCGCCGCCGCCCCTGCCGCCGCCGCCCCTGCCGCCGCCCCTGCCACCACCTCTGCTGTCCCTGTCCATAAGACTCCCGCACGTGCCAAAGTGACCCGGAAAACTTTTACACCATCTAAGTATGCCGCCCTGCTGTTTGATGGTGATTCGCAGGACATTGGCAGCCCGGGTTTCGACGACGAAGCCCTAGCACGGGACCAAGGGTGGGGGGATTTGGGAGTGGACAGTGGGAGTGAGTCCGACGTCGGTGACGAAAACGAGGAAGGGCATCGTCTGTCAAGTGAAGAGGAGGGTAATGATGATGAAGTGCTGTATCGCGACCATGGAAGCGATATTTCAGACGCAGAAGCAGACGCAGACGACATTCCGATCCCTGGCATGCCTTCGTTCGATTGGTCTGACGGGGTCAATTTTGTACCTGACGTGCCCCAGTTCAATCCTGGGACGTCAGGAACAACTGACGACTGGCCCTGTGATGATCAAGCGAACGAAAGCGACTTCTTCCTCGCTTTTTTCGACATGGAGGTAATGACGTACATCGTTGCCCAAACAAACGCCTACTACAGGTGGGTGTTTGGCAGATTGGACGTCCTTTCTCCAAAAGCGAGAATACGAGGCTGGGTGGATACGACTGTGGCAGAATTTCTGACGTTCTTTGCCTTGTTGTTCCTCATGCCTCTGATCAAGAAGCATGTGTTGCAACACTATTGGAAGCACGACCCTCTCATCGCCACCCCAACTTTCAATAAGTTCATGACTCGTGACAGATTTTTGTTGCTGCTAAGATTTATGCACTTTGCAGACAACGAAAATCCTAACAGGATTGACAGGATATGGAAAGTTCGGGATGTGTTCACCATGTTGTTGGAGAGGTATAGGAAATACTTTTACCCCTTCCTCAATTTGGTGATTGATGAGTCGCTCGTGCTCTTCAAAGGACGTCTTGTTTTCAAGCAGTATATCCCCTTGAAGAGGCATAGGTTCGGAATCAAGCTCTTCGTGTTGTGCGACTGTGAAACTGGAATAGTGCTTGACATGATCGTGTATACAGGAACTGACATTGACGTACCGAAAGCCGCTGCCAATGACCCCATGGGCATGTCAGGTGCCATCGTCAGGAAAATGTTGGCACCTTACCTGGGCAAAGGCCACATCATCTACACTGACAACTGGTATACTTCTCCTGCTCTCTGCCAGTTTCTTTATGACAACCAAACGGGGTCATGTGGGACTGTCAGAAAGACAAGAAAGTTTATGCCAAAGTTCACAGGTGATGTCATTCCTCTCACAGATGCCTCCTCCAGTGACACACCTTCAGAAGACGACCTGGCCCAGGAACACCGCGAGAGGCATGTGCGAAGAAGGCGACGAAAGGGGCAGAAATACAAGCAGCTCGAGAAGTGTGGGAAACTGATAGCCCTGAAGTGGAAGGATAAGCGAGACGTCCACCTGCTTTCCACCGTCCACACAGGTGCCCAGGTGGATTCTGGCAAAATCCACTACCGAACCAGGAAGACAATCTACAAGCCCGACATGGTAGTGGACTACACCAAAAACATGCGCCTGGTGGACAAGTCTGACTGTCAGCTGTCAGGCGTTGAGTGTCTGAGGAAGACTGTGAAGTGGTATCACAAGCTCTTCCTCCACCTAGTTGACATAACGATGCTGAACGCCTACAACTTGTGGTTGGTGAAGAAGGATATGGCCCCAAACCAGAAGCTGAAATTCCGGGAGTTCGTGTACAACGTCTCCTACCAACTCCTGGAGAAGTATGGCACCACCACTCACAGACGTACGGCATGGCGTGGGGATCACGTTCCTGACCGCATCCAGCTGGGTGTCGAAAGACACTACACAACCAACACCGAGCTGATTGGCACTCGTCACAGGCAGGTGCAGTGCACCGTCTGCAGCTCCAGTGTGAGGAAACCCCATGTAACCAAAAGAGTCACCTCAATGTGCGCCGAGTGCAAAGTTGCACTCTGCCTGGGTGACTGCTTCAGGGACTACCACACCTTCAAGAACTACTGAGTGTCGGCCCCTGCCCTGCCCTGCCTGCCCTGGGGACTCGCCGCCGTGCCCTGCCCTGGACTCGCGCCCTACCTTACCTGACCTGACCTAATTGATCACGCTACCTCATAATGTAACATATATTATATAATGTATAAGTTCCAAAGATGTCCCTGTGATATAGCTTTTACATTATATAATTGTATGTTTCATTATTTAGTTTATAAGTTTCAAAGATTTACATGTAATATGCCTTATTTTTTTAGTATATCAATATATATGTTTGTTATTAGCCTAAGTAATGTGTATATAATTATTTTCTTACCTCAAATGAATTGTACAAAAATAAATATGTTTCAATAAATCATGTCAAACCTACTATGATAATAAAATAAAACAATAAAAAAAAAAAAAGAAAACAAGGTCATGTCATTGTATTCTTACAATATGATATATTCTATGAATATTTCATATTGTTTGAATACAATGGCATGATCTTGTAAAAAAAAAAATTTATAAAATTTTTCTAGACAATATAAAACCTTCCCCATAACCCCCTCCTGGATTCGATCCCACTACCCTACGACACTTTGAGTTTTCCAGTCCGCGACCTTACCAACCATGCCACAGGAGCTCATACCAAATATCACTCAAAACTTCGTGTCTACAATCGAAATGACAATATAGAAAAAAAAATGAATTATCCCACCAATTTACGTTTGTAAATTGATGGGATTATCAATTATATCATGCCAAGGTTTATAATAGTTTGTCTCTGTCAAGAATTAGTAATTATATAACTTTATTCTGTCAAAAATTGCCCAAACACTCAGCAAAATTGCCCCTCTCAGTGTGACTCCACTCATTTTCACACGGTCAGGCGGTCACGAGGTGACCCTTGCCGCTCCTTGATTCTCCAGCTACAGCAGCTCTGTCTGGGAACAAAATTGGTATAAATACAATAATGGATAAAATACTCTTCACAAATACATTTATTTATTAGTGGCCCCTCCATCATTGACGAACATGCCTATTACATAAGGCATCCTCTTCAAACACTAATCCGCCGTAGTTTGAATCTACCGCGCAGAGCATTTAAAAAACTGAGGAGCCTTCATCATGAGCGCACGCGACCTCACTCATGGCTTCAGTCATTATGAATTGGGTTCTCACTACGAAAAAACTTCGTAAAAAATAAAAATAAAAATAAGAATAACTATATAATAAGCTTTCCATCATATCGTGGATGTACTTGTGTGGATCTTTGACCAGACGCTACTGCAGGCGTCATTCTTCCTTCTCTGCTCTGCGCTCAGCCTGCCCGGACCTGTCTCCCCACGCTCCGTGGGTTCCGCATTTGTTGCGTCCCTAGTGAGTTTTTTCTCATTTGTTTACTCCGGGATGTATCGAGAAGGTTAGGATATGCGTAGCAGGAGTGTCCTGGGCTGGTTGCCCGCAGTGCAGTGTATTTTGGGTCGTATGTTTGGGGCATCTATTTCGGATGTACCCTCGTGGTCCTGTTGTGGACAGGTGAATTTTTTCACAGTTAAGCTAGCTTTGTGATGCAGGCGGCTTTCATTACGCGTTATTGCTTCCTTTTATCTTTCTGATGAGGTAGCGTATTTTTGCTGTCGTTCCCAGCGTATTTTTCTTCACTTAGTGAAGTTTTTTCTGGGTCCCGAGTCAGTTCTTCCCTTTGCCGGAAGTGTTTGCTACAGTGGTGTGTTGGCGGTGGTTCCTGTTGTGATATAATTCAGTGCTTTTTGTTTATTTTCCGACATGTTACTGTTATCCGTCTGCCTAGGCCTAGCCAGCCTCTCGTAGCTTTATCACATATACAAGTGTTATTGATTTATTTTCTAAATATGTACTACTGTGTCATGTGTATCCTGGTTTAGTTGTGTATTGGCTAATTCCACGGACTATTTATGTGTCCTGGGTTAGTTGTGTTTTGGCTAATTCCACGGACTATGTTGGGCCCGGCGTTAGTTGTGTTTTAGCTACGCCTCGGTCCGGTGTTGCGTTCAGATGGTATCTGGACGGGGTGGGTCTTTTCCGGCGGGTTTTTCTCGGTTTCACCTTGATAACCCCGGCTGGTTGCCAAGTTTTGGCCACGCGTGGTTTAAAACAGGCTTGTTTCCCCGGCGGGTGTGTGTCTGTGGCTCCCCAGGACTGCGTCTCTGGGGTGCCTGTTTCAGGCTCCTTCTGATTCCCGGCGGGTTGGCTGTACCCATCTAACAGTGTTCATACGGACACGTGTTGTTTGTAGTTTTTTTCGGTTTTGCAAAGCCAATATAAAACTATGCTGTAGTTGTATTTCCTCCCCGGCGATCTGTTTCAAAGAAGTGGGGATGGGAACAATTGGGGTTAACTTTTAAACTTTAAATTCACCCGGTGGGTGCAACCTGGAAGGGTGGGATGACCGAATTTGCAAAATTCAGTTTAGTTGACCAGTCAATTGAGGGATGCTTTGTGTATCGCCTCCTTCAACATACGGCGCTTTAGGGCACAATTGGGGTTAACGTTTTTTAAACTATTATTCACACCCGGCGGGTGTTTCTTGCACGGATGAGAATAACGAATTTACAATTCAGTTAGTTAACCAGACATTTGAGGGATACGTTTTGTATTGCCGCCTTCAACATACGGCGATCTAAAAGATACTTCGGCAGAAGTTAGATCTCGTATATTTGTCAGGCTTCCCAGTTTTTTATCTACGAGATAATTCGGGGACCGGCGTCTTTTTTAGGGTTTTTTTTCCAATATTTAATATGGAAACAAACACCACCGGAAAGACTTAATCACTTATAAACGCCATGATGGTCTTTATATATTATGTCAGAGGGTATTCATAAATCTTTTGGACAAATTAAGATATTCTGAAATCTTTTACTTAGGAAACCCCACTGCGTGGCGAGCTGTGGTCGTTGAGTATTACGTCTCGTTACCCGGCGGGTTATTTAACACCTGTGTGCGAACATGAGTGGGTTAACCTTATGAGCATTAATTCCTGGAAATTTTAAATTTTCCAGAGCTGGGTCCCGGCGGGTCTATGCAGAACCTGGAGTAGTTTCCCTCCAGTCTCTGTCATGGCTACCTTTGCCCCGGTTTTTGCTGTATGCATTACGCCCTCCTGTTCAGGTATCCCTATTTTTGCGCACACCCTTTGTATAAAATGTGTTAAAATGTCTCGTTTGGTGGGGGTTACCTTTCCGGCGTTTTTCTCGTTGCTCCGAGAACACCGTTTTTGTTTACCGAGTTTTAGTCAGGATGGCTAAAATAGGTAAGTTACCCCGACGAGTTTGGTCGCTTGAGGGCTCATCAGAAACTGCGTTTTCTGTGGTCGAGCCTGGGATCAGGCTTCCTGTGTTATTCATTGCTTTATGCATTACGCCCTCCTGTTATGTCTCGTTTGGTGTGGGTTACCTTTCCGGCGTTTTTTCTCGTTGCTCCGAGAACACCGTTTTTGGTTACCGAGTTTTAGTCAGGATGGCTAAAATAGGTAAGTTACCCCGACGAGTTTGGTCGCTTGAGGGCTCATCAGAAACTGCGTTTTCTGTGGTCAAGCCTGGGATCAGGCTTCCTGTGTTATTCCCGGTGAGGGGGGCTCCACACAGTTATTTTGTTTGGTCTTTCCCTCCCGGCGACCTTTTTTACAAAGAGGTCTGGGGCAGGTATAAGTGGTTTGACATTGCATATAAAACCCGGCGGTTGTACCTTCGGGTGGTTATATTAACGAATTTGCGATTCGCGATAATTTGCCAAACAAATTGATTGATACAATAGGGTATCACGGCCGTCAAGACGGCGATCTATGAGGGCTTCTGGCAGAAGCCGGATTAGAGATTAAGATAGGCTTAGACTTTTTATGGGATAAAAAGATGCCTGAATCTTACTAGTGTTTCAAGTGTAAAGGGATACTTGAAGGACTTCATCATTAATAAAGATATGTTTCATCTTTATGAGGATTCAGAAGTTATGCTTAATTCTTTCGAACAGGTAAAAGATATGCTGAAATCCTTAATAAACAATTGGAACAATGTTGTTTGTTTGTTTAGTCTTTCTCTCCCGGCGACCTTTTTACAAAAAAGGTCTGGGGCAGGTACAATTGGTTTGACATTGCATATAAAACCCGGCGGTTATACCTTCGGGTGGTTATATTAACTGATTAGCAATTCGCGATCATTTGCCAAACAATTGATTGATACAATAGGGTATCACGGCCTTCAAGTCGGCGATCTATGAGGGCTTCTGGGAGAAGCCGGATTAGAGATTAGGATAGGCTTAGACTTTTTATGGGATAAAAAGATGCCGGAATCTTACTAATGTTTCAAGTGTAAAGGATACTTGAAAGACTTCATCTTTAATAAAGATATACTTCATCTTTATGAGGATTCAAAAGATATGCTTAAAATCTTCTGGACAGGTAAATATATCCTGAAATCTTTAATATGAAACTAAAGGAAAACGAAAAGTAGTGGTGGAGTGCTACGGTTCGTTGACCGGCGGTCTTGTGACACATATTTTGTACCATTTTTTGGGTGTAACCCTATGAGCATTAATCCCCGGAAAATTCTCTTTCCAGGGCGGAGTACCGGTGTTGCACCAGGTGACCAGGTAGTTCCCGGGGGCGGGGTAGTTTTCCCCCAGTCTCTGCCATGTCGGCACTTGAACCTCTCATTGCTGTATGTTCAACGCCGTTAAGATCAGGTATCCCTATATATTATTTTCATTTGTTAATGAAATAATTTAATCACTGAATAATAATAACCATATATATTTTCTATGATTATATTAGGATATTATGTTTATTTATAGTAATTTATTTTAATACAATTAAATATAAATTAAATTAATTAGTATACTTTATGATTTTGCTCACCAGCTCTGCTTTCAATGTGTTAATGAGCTATGGGAGCTTTTAATTATCATAAACCTTTACAGGGCTCTCTTTTAGAGAGTATACCGAGCTCGCAAGCGAGGGACAGCCACAGCCAAGGTGTATGGCGATACTCACAGTCCTGGCAGGACAGAACACATCCCTTTGTGACTCAACTAGTGCTGACGTCCACGGGATGCCGATGTACCATCTTCTACCCCAGTTTTAACATGGCAACATGTGGAGGTCCCGGCTTCGGCGGGATCTTCCCATGATAAGCCAGACTTAACGGATGAAGAACAACGATCTCTGGTCTCAGAGATGGAGGTTGAAGAGTCCAGTCACCTTCTAGGCGACTCTCAGGGTACTGTCGAATCTCCACGGAGTTCGTCATCGGCTAGGTATGTACCGGCGGAAGAGATTGATGGACTACTATTGAGTGCACTTAATAGGTTCTTTGGCCCTACGCCGGAAACTCCTTCTGATACGGGAGATCCCGCGATGTCGACGAATGTGCGACCTCTGGCTACATCCTTTGTTTTAGCGAAAATACCTAGCCATCCGCTTGTGTCAGGCCCAATTTCCAATGTGCCAGGCACAACAGCTCTCACTACTTCCACTGTGCGAGTCATATCAGACATATCTCCCCCTCCTTTAGACAAGGCGCCAGTCAAAAAACAGGAGCTATGCCTCTTTTTACGGGCCTGATGAGTCAGGGGTAGCAATGTTACGGAAATGTTTTGGATGTTCATATTACGGACATTCCAAGTTATTATAACCATGACTTATTCTTACCACCAAATCCCTCCAGAACGCCACTCTTGGTTCTCTCTTCCGGTTTTTGGTGCCGGCGGAGTCCCCTCTGCTTGGCTGCCATTAGCACGCCTTCCCCAGCTTACCTAGACCGCGAGTTTAGGTTAAGAGGAAAAGCGTTTAAAACTGTTTTCGCAATATATGGTTCCCAGCAAGTAACAAAGTCTCTGTTACGCTCTTCTCAGGCAATAGAAGCCGCGGAAGTCAGGAAAGCCATTGAACTTTCCCGGCGCTTGCTTCTCCAGACTTCCTTTCAAGTCTTTAGGAGATATTCGGACGGCCTTTTTAGAGGCAGTTCGAGCAAGGCAGGATCTGAGGATGTTCTTAGTGAAGAAACTTCTTGACCGTATTGCAAGCCAAGTAGTTCTGTCTCCAGTTCTAATTCCTTCTTTGATTTCACCAGCAGTTTGGAAGACTGTTTTCAATTTGGCACAAGCATTCAAGCAAGGTCCCCGCAAGCCCTGATGCCCTTGTTAGAACAAGGGATCAGGGTCTGGTGGTATCTGGGCGACTAACTGGTGGTGGCAGAAACAGAAAAGTTACGCATCAGTCATGTCTACGTTACGTTAAACCATCTCATATCTCTAGGATTCAAGGTCAACTTAGTAAAAGTCAAACCCTTGTTCCCCCACGAGTATTTCAGGGGATAGGGCTGGTCGAGGACACAGCTTCTCTCACTCTGAGTCAGAGTGTGGACACTCGAAACAGATTTCGCAAAAACTGTTTATGTTTCTCCACAGTCTGAATACGACACAGAAACTTTGGGAATCTCTAGTCGGTTCTCTCAACGGGGTTCAGCTAACTGTGAAGTTGGGCCGGTTGAAAGTCTAACGTTTAATCTTGGAGGGCAACACATTTTTCCCACTATTACCGGCGGGGATAGTATGGCCTATCCCAACGTTATTACACAACTTACTAGCGGTTTGGCCGACGAGAGAAAGGTTGCACGCAGTCATGTCATGAACCTCTCCTCCGCCGTCGGTTTGGGTGGACATGGATGCGTCAGGCACGATAGGTTGGGGCTTGTAGTCAAACCTCGGGCATCAGGGTCAAAGGTTTTGGTCCCATTTAGAAATCTTCCACATCAATGTCAAAGACTTTCTAGTCCCCTTATCTGTCCTTCAGGCTCACGGCTCTGCTTTACGGGGCTAGTCGGTGGCCTTCAGAATGGACAATCTGAATGTGGTTCACTGTATTCAGAAACAAGGGTCAATAAGATCTCGGAAGTGGCTAAACGTGTCAGAAAAGATTTTTATACTAGCCAACAGGCTGAACATTCATCTTCACGTATCTTATCTCCCAGGCGTTGCAAACATCTGGGCAGACGCTCTGTCTCAGAGACAAAGCACTTCAGTGGAATGGGCGCTCTTGCGTGTGCGGAGCATGACCATCCACAAGTGGATTTGTTTGCGTCTGAGAAGACTTGCAAACTCCCACTGTACCTCACCCGCCGGACGATAACGCCGGCGGGCGGACCTGACGCTCTGATGACGGACGAGAACAGGTTGAGTTCCTTTTATCTATTTTCCGCCGCCAGACGCGTCTCTAATGTGCCACGTAGTCAACAAACTACAGGATTAGCGAGGCGTAGTCTCGCTAATCGCGCCCCTGTGGCCGGTGCAGTTTGGTACCAGCATTTGTACACGTGGTGCCCGCACCCAGTGTCAATCCCGGTCGGGTTGTTCCACTTAGAACACAATTGGCAACCTAGAAACCTCGCGGACTTGTTCATTATGGACATTCAGGAGGCCAAGTGGCTAGCACCATATGGTAGCGACGTGACCAAGATATTCACGAATCAATATACCCAGTCTACAAAGCGACAGTTTCAATCGCATTGGCAAGCTTTTATGTCTTGGATTCTTAGAACAAACCAAACTGTGCCCTCGGTGGCGTTGGTTGTTAATTATTTAATGTATCTGTTCATGCAGAAACATTTATCTGAAATTGATTTATGAGGGCAGGTTTTAAACTCCGCCCACCTCCCCGTCAGCTCAGGCCTACATGGTCTCTGGACAAAGCATCGTAGTTATTCTCGTTCCCGTATGTACCAAAGACTGCAGATTTTACAAAAGGGCAGTATTCCTTATGGCTTTGGCTACCGGGAACAGAGTATCTGAGCTGGCGGCGATGAGCAACACACCTATTTTGCCTCAGGTTTGATAGGCTTCATGAGTGTATTCACATTGCACCTTCCCCAGGATTCTTAGCCAAGAATGAGCACAGTGAACACGTGTTTTCAGAGTTCACGGTGCCGGCGTTAAAAAAGGGGAAAGGTGCACCATCCTTTTTGCCCAGTGCAAGCTCTAACCAAATATTTAAGAGTGGCACCTCTAAATCACCAGGGTGCTTTATGGGTCGCAAGTCCGGGTGAACGCTTGATGGAGCGTACACTGGCTTCTCTCTTGGTCAAGGACTTTAAAGAGAAGAATCCCGGCGTTGTGGGTAAGACCCACGATTTACGCAAGGGGACAGCCTCTTTACGTTTCCTTAATAATCTTTCGGTGGAAGTTATTAAGTCCACACAGTTGTGGGCCTCTAATCAGGAGTTTTTTTGACGCGATGCCTTTCAGTAGCTCTGGACAAACCTTCCTTGCCATGTATAGCTTTACGGCAGAGGGTCTAGGTGGCCCTTTTAGTCACGTTTTGTTTAATTTCAAGAAAAAGGGGGGGGGAGGGTGCAGTCAGTGTGACATAGGACACCCTAGACCCCTCCGGAGTATGTGTTCGGAACGGAGTATGTGTTCGGAACATACGAGCTGGGATACTGTTTGTAGGCATTGTTTTATAAAATTTCTCTGTAGTATTTATTTCAGGAAATTGTGCTAAAGGCCAATAGTAGTGTTACAACAATTCTTGTTGTAAGTAGCTTTGGCTGTGAAGCAATAGATTTTTGAGAAATCTCGGTAGTTGCAACTACGACTTTTACTTTTGAAGTAATTACTTCTCCATAAGTACACGAGTTCAGTACGTCTATGAATGTACAAGAATTCATTTATGTTTGGTTATATTTTTAGGAATATATCCACTAGTTAATGGGGTTTATATGTGCACATGTAAACTTCTAAGTTTTTAGTTTTCACCACTTACTTTAAGTGGGGTGCCTTCTTAACTAGCAGATCTGTGTACAGAGTCTCAGAGTTAACCCTTTTTCAAGCAGGCTTCTTTGAAGCACGCTCCTGCTTGTACCCCTTTTTGAAGATTTAGGCTGTATAAAGTTTATGCACCCGAATATCTCTTTTTTACAAGAGTAAGAATACTATGTGGTTGTTTGATTATCTGCTGTTCTAGAGTTATGATATGATTACGAATGTCCCCCTCCAGTCTTAGAAATCAGGCATGTTCGTCAATGATGGAGGGGCCACTAATAAATTATAGGTTTGACTCCTGTAAGGAGATAAAGAAAACCTAATATTTAGTAGTGGCCCCGTAATCATTGACGACTGGGGCCCTCCCGACCATCCCCTTCCCATTCGTTGATGTATTCAGGATTTTGGTTTACTTGATATGTCAGTGAAGGAAGAATGACGCCTGCAGTAGCGTCTGGTCAAAGATCCACACAAGTACATCCACGATATGATGGAAAGCTTATTATATAGTTATTCTTATTTTTCTTTTTCTTTTTATTTTTTACGAAGTTTTTTCGTAGTGAGAACCCAATTCATAATGACTGAAGCCATGAGTGAGGTCGCGTGCGCTCATGATGAAGGCTCCTCAGTTTTTAAATGCTCTGCGCGGTAGATTCAAACTACGGCGGATTAGTGTTTGAAGAGGATGCCTTATGTAATAGGCATGTTCGTCAATGATTACGGGGCCACTACTAAATATTAGGTTTTCTTTATCTCCTTACAGGAGTCAAACCTATAGTATTGTATAATATTGTAAATAAAAATGAATAATAACTGTGTGGGTGTCGAAAATTGCTCAACCAGCTTTCTTATGTCTCGCCTACGCGCGTATATTGGATTATACATAGTCATGACTGTCATACAAATAATTGCAGTAGGTCTCGAATATACATTTAGATTGCATATTACTTCGAAATAAATAAGTAAACGTTTCTCTGGTGGCAATCTACCCTTTCGCAGGTGTAAGGAGACACCAGTCTATATTTAGCCCTCTATCACAACAGGCAATCTGCCTGTGTTGACTCAGCACCGTCGCTGGTGGTCTATAAATATAGTACTTTATTTACAGTCAATGGCCTACATGTTTCTGTGGTACTTCACATGTGTCTAAAATGCAATGTCTGCTTGCATAAAAATGCAATTCTGAAGTCCATTTATACGTACGACATACGCATGTCTCAGTTTCTCTCTCTCTCTCTCTCTCCATTCCTGACTCATGTTATTGTAGACCTGTTGATGGCAACGAACACCAGCCATCTGGTAGACATAAGGGTCAAAATACCAAACATCAATACGCCTGGGGCGCCTCCACAATTATCACTAAGCTGGTTATCTATCTAGAGATCTGCCTGACTTCCATCTCTCCACGACTCACTCACTCACTGCACCCCTGCATGCCTCCCTCCCACCCACCCACCCCCAACCCCCCCTTTCAGGCTTCCGTCTGCTAGAAACACATTCACAATTTGCGTAAATATCGCATCAATTGGGCTATATGCGGTATATTCCTTGTTATATGGGACGCCTACATATGTACACGTCTTTATTATAGCATGAGAGTGCTCTAAATACAAGATTGACGTGATATTTATGGCGTAACACACCCTCTCCCCCTTTCATTCCCACCACAACTCACTCACACCTTGGTTCACGCATAGAAACTCATTGATAATGTGCGTAAATATCGCATGAATTGGTTTATATGCGGTATATATTTTGATATATGGCACGTATACATACGTACAAGTCTGTATTATAGCGTGACAGTGCTCTACGTACAAGATATACGTGATATGTATGGCGTAAACCACACTCTCAGCTCATAAATTGCCGCCAAACCTCCAACACATCTTCATTCCCGCCTAAATATTCTCTTATAATTCCCTTATATATTGCAATTTTTGGTCACTATGAGGCATATTCATTGTTATATGGGTGCCCTACACACGTATACATACTCTAAATAGCCTAAAAGGGCTCGAAAAAGGAGATATACGTGATAATACGCGGTAACCCACCCCCTCCTCCCTCTCCTTCTATCCCCTGCGCGCGTAAATATTCGGCAGGGAAATCTCGCCGCTCGATGACAATCTAGCCGCGCGGTGCCATTCGCTCCACATTTTTCAACTACGGACCGTTCCCCTACCCCCCCCCAGACATTTTTTGGGGGTCAAATATATATGGGCCGATGCACGCAAACATTCCCTACACGATGATGTACTTTTTATCGAAATTGGCAATAGGTCCCAAAATCATCATAGGTGCGCACAGTCTTACCCTGTAGAAAACCCCCTGTGCGCCGCGGAGAGGTTAATAACTCCCTCTAAAAAGGATGCCATCACTGCAGATTTTACAAAAGGGCAGTATTCATTATGGCTTTGGCTACCGGGAACAGAGTATCTGAGCTGGCGGCAATGAGCAACGCACCTAATTGCCTCAGGTTTGATAGGCTTCATGAGTGTATTCACATTGCACCTTCCCCAGGATTCATAGCCAAGATTGAGCACAGTGAACACGTGTTTTCAGAGTTCACGGTGCCGGCGTTAAAAAGGGGAAAGGTGCACCATCTTTTTTTGCCCAGTGCAAGCTCTAACCAAATATTTAAGAGTGGCACCTCTAAATCACCAGGGTGCTTTATGGGTCGCAAGTCCGGGTGAACGCTTGATGGAGCGTACACTGGCTTCTCTCTTGGTCGAGGACTTTAAAGAGAAGAATCCCGGCGTTGTGGGTAAGACCCACGATTTACGCAAGGGGACAGCCTCTTTACGTTTCCTTAATAATCTTTCGGTGGAAGTTATTACATCCACAGTTGTGGGCCTCTAATCAGGAGTTTTTGCCTCGATACCTTTCAGTAGCTCTGGACAAACCTTCCTTGCCATGTATAGCTTTACGGCAGAGGGTCTAGGTGGCCCTTTTAGTCACGTTTTGTTTAATTTCAAGAAAAAGGGGGGGGAGGGTGCAGTCAGTGTGACATAGGACACCCTAGACCCCTCCGGAGTATGTGTTCGGAACATACGAGCTGTGATACTCGTTGTAGGCATTGTATTATAAAATTTCTCTGTAGTATTCATTGCAGGAAATTGTGCTAAAGGCCAATAGTAGTGTTACAACAATTCTTGTTGTAAGTAGCTTTGGCTGTGAAGCAATAGATTTTTGAGAAATCTCGGTAGTTGCAACTACGACTTTTACTTTTGAAGTAATTACTTCTGCATAAGTACACGAGTTCAGTACTTCTACGAATGTACAAGAATTCATTTATGTTTGGTTATATTTTTAGGAATATATCCACTAGTTAATGGGGTTTATATGTGCACATGTAAACTTATAGGTTTTTAGTTTTCACCACTTACTTTAACCCTTAACCTGTTAAGCGCTAAATAGCAGTAGGAGCTAGGGTAGTTATTTGTGCATTTCTGCCAAAATATTCGATCTCACAGAATTTAAAAAAAAGTACCTCAATGTCTTGGAAATAAGCAGCCACATCCGCCAATATATATATATCCACCCTAAAAAAATGTGGGTGTGGAGTTACGGTGGCTGCAAGTTGAAAAAAATGGGCTGATAGGCACGACATCCCCGAGCAAGCGAGTGTGTGTGAGTGAGTCAGGCGGGAGGAGAGAGAGAGAGGGTGGAGGCAAGAACGTGCGATTGATGAGAAGCAACGCTCTATATCTCGCCTAAAAAGCACCTTTATGGTTTCACCTGTTCATATTCATGAGTAAGGCAGCCCATGTGAATAATATACACTGATAAATGAAGCGCAGAGAGGCATACGGACGAATAATAGGCGAAATAAGAGTGGTGTATTGAGAAAGGTGGGTGGCGCGGGAGAGAAATGGGTCAGATTACAGTAAGTAGATGAGATTAGCGTGGGTGTATGCACAAATTTAGACCTTATAGACACTTTGTGTTGTCGTTGCTATATTGTAAACAACGATAAGACTTCTTGGATGGCGCAGTATGTTAGAGTAACCCGATATCTCATTACACAATTTTTACGCACTATTTGCTTGCAACTCATGGATGAAAGGTTATTTATTTACTTGTAAATTTCTTTACTGTTTGTTCGTAATGATAGAATATGTTAGGTTATGTAAAAGTATTATACATACTAAATACTTCGATATACACAAGTGTATCGAGGGTATATATATATTTTTTTTTTGTCAAGCATTCGTCTGCCCGAAAATACGTACGCACTAATCGCTGTCAGTAATAGTGTGAACAGTCATGGTCTAGTGGTTAGAGTGATGGACTGAGTGAGATGTAGGCCTAGAGACGTAGGCCTAGAGACGTGGGTTCGAAACCAGAGAGGTTATGGGGATGTTTTTGGAGTGTTTATATCACTTGAAATTTTTTTTTTTTTACATACTTACGCCCTGCTATTCATAAAGTCGAAAACTTTGATGAATAGCAGAGCGTAAGTATGTTTTTTTTGTGTTTATTTATTTGTTTTTTTGTTTGTTTTTTTGTTTGTTTTATTATTACAAAAGGTTGTTACAAAAGGTTAGTACATAAGTATAATATTACATAGGTATATATATAAATAAAACAAAATATTGCCTGGCTAATGAATTAAACTGAAATAATAAATGAAAATATTGCTTATATATGCAGTATACTGTATACAATAATATACTGTGCACATATATATATATATATATATCTCTATATCTATATATATATATATATATATATATATATATATATATATACAGTATATACCAAAACATATGAACTTATCCTACAACTATAATTTGTACATGTTATGATAATATTATCACGTTGGTCAGGTACGGGCAAGTAGGTAGGCAGGCAGGTGTTTTGAGATCACGTTGGTCAGGTACGGGCAGGTCAGGTACGGGCAGGTAGGTAGTGAGGTAGGTAGTGAGGTAGGTGGGCGGGGCAGGAGTTTGGCTGAGATAGGGCGACACAGGTACCACTCCTAGTAGTACTTGAGTGAGTGGTAGTCCCTGAAGCACTCGCCCAAACACAACCCAACGTTGCATTCCTTGCACATTGATGTGACTCGGCTTCTTCTTTGTGGCTTTCTGGTGGAGTGGGCACAGACCTGGCACTGTACTTGCAGCCTCCGGGTGCCAGATAGCTCGGTGTGGATAGGGTAGTGTTTGTCATATCCATCAATGACTCTGTCTGGGAGGTTGACTGCACGGCGACCCCTGTGACCGGAGACTGGTTGGTGTTTTTGTAGGAGTTGGTAGGCGACGTTGTATATGAACTCCCTGAACTTGAGTTTTTTGTTCGGGGCCATGTCTTTTTTTACAAGCCACATGTTGTAAGCGTTGAGCATCGTGATGTCAACAAAGTGAAGGAAAAGCTTGTGATACCACTTCACTGTTTTTCGTAGGCACTCAACGCCTGCAAGCTGGCAATCAGACTTGTCCACAAGGCGCATGTACTTGGTGTAATCCACCACCATATCAGGTTTCTGGATAGACTTTCTTGGTACGGTAGTGGAATTTACCAGAGTCCACTTGGGCACCTGTATGGACAGTCGAAAGCAGGTGAACTGGTCGCTTATCGAGCCACTTTACTGCCAGAACTTTCCCAGACTTCTCCAGCTGCTTGTAGTGCTCTTTCTTCTTTCTTCTTGGTCTGTCCAGTCTGCGGCGCCTTTGTTCCTCTGCCAAGTCGTCATCAGAAGCGGTGTCACTGTGGGAGGGGTTGTCCAGTTCTATGCGATTGCCTTGGAACTTAGGCATGAACTTCCTGTTAGTTCTGACAGTCCCACATGCCCCCGTTTTTGTGGTCATGGAGGAACTGGCAGAGTGCAGGACTTGTATACCAATTGTCGGTGTACAACGTGTGCCCCTTGTTCAGGTAGGGCTCCAGCATCTTTTTCACAATGTGCCCTGACATGCCCAATGGGTCGTTGCCACCGACTTTTGGAATGTCTACATCAGTGCCGGTGAATACGATCATGTCGAGCACTATTCCACTTTCACAATCGCACAACACAAAGATCTTGATCCCGAACCTGTGTCTCTTCAAGGGGATGTACTGCTTGAACACCAGGCGTCCTTTGAAAAGCACGAGCGACTCATCAATCACCAGGTTGGCAAAGGGTAGAAGAATTTCCTGTACCTTTGCAACAACATGGTCAACACATCCCGAACTTTCCATATTCTATCAGCTCGGTTTGGATTATTATTGTCTGCGAAGTGCAAAAATCGCAGAAGCAAGAAAAATCTATCACGAGCCATATATTTCCGGAAAATTGGGGTGTTGATGATTGGGTCGTGCTTCCAATAATGCTCCATTACATGCTTCCTGCAGAGAGGCATGATTAGCAACAACGCAAAGAACACAAGGAGCTCAGGGACAGTCGTATCAACCCATGCACGAATTCTTGCTCTAGGAGATATCATATCAATTCTTTCCCTCACCCAGGTAAAATAGCCATTGGTTTGGGAAACGAGATGAGATAATACCTCCTGGTCAAAAAATGCACAGAAGAAATCAGATTCCGTGGACTGGTCATTGCAGGGCCAGTCTGCTGTTGAACCAGCCAGATTGGCATTGAACTGGTGCAAATCTGGTTGGAAATGGGACCCTTCAGACCAGGCAAAATTATACGCCCGTGGGGGATCAGGATCAGCCCCTCCGTCAGCCACGTCGTCTGCGCCTTCGTCGTCAGACAGGTCTTGGTCATGGTCACGGTGCAGAAGTACATCGTCGTCTTCCGAATCCTCTGCACCTCCCTCATATTGGTCTTGATCCTCCTCAGACTCGCTCCCACTATCACCACCCCAGCCATAGTTCCTGGGATCGAAGGCTTCCCCTTCTGCAGCGTCGTCGTCAGAGGAGTCAGGAGGGAAGAGGAGGGCGTCAAACTTGGATGGCGTTAGACCGGCTGCCAAAACTCTACGAGGCCCTCCAACAGCAGCAGGGGCATGTGGGGGTGGGTGGTGGAGCAGGGGCGTGCGTGGGCGGTGGTGCAGGGGCGGCCGTGGTGGGCAGTGGTGCAGGGGCGGCCGTGGTGGGTAGTGAGACAGGGGCGGCCGTGGTGGGTGGTGGTGGTGGTGGCAACGCGGGGGTGGTAGAGGCGGGAGGTGTCACCTTACTCCTCTTGAACTGATAAGGGTGTCCTTTACCCTTACCCTTCTTGCCAACTACCCCCGATGCTCCTGCATCCCCAGGACGGCCACTTGTACTTCCTGTGGTGGTGGGCGCCGTGGGCGTCGTTGCCACAACAGTAGAGGCAGTAGTTGTTGTGGTAGCAGTTGTCAGAGCAAATGCTGAGGACAATGACCTCTTCGCACTCGTCGTGCTTGGTGCACGTGTCGTGCCTCTCCCACCACGTGTCGTGCCTCTCCCAGCACGTGTAGGTCTTCTTGGCTGCACTGGCTCATCATCCTCAGAAGTATATACGTAGGAGGGGTCCCTGGCACGTATTCGTGTCCTGCCACGAGCACTAACACCGCCAGCAACAGGGTTGGGCGAGTCAACAGGGAGCGAGTCAGGGGAGCGTGTAGGCTCCATGGTGACTGAGAGCGTACTGCGTGTGTAGACTGTGTGGGGTGCGTGCGGCGGGTGGTTGTGGGTGCCATCGAGAGGTACCATGTCGCACTAAACGTGGCGCAATTTGTGACTCCCCAGACAGCTTGGCGCCGTTTTGGTACGCCTTTAAAAATCCTGCTTCCGTGAGGCCTATCGCGTTCCCTATAGGAAGCCTTCCGTGAGGCCTATCGCGCTTGCCGGGTTAATTAATTAGCGGCTCACCACATAAGTCGAGTTAAATAAAGCTGGACTATGTGGCGGCGCTCGACATAGGTCGAGTGGCAATTTCAGCACGTAATGTTGCTGAGAGAGAGAGACAAGTGGTGGCAGGAGACTAGCGAGCGTATGACTGCTCCAGACCACCGCGGCGAACCTACTGACACGAATCTCAGCTCCCTCCTCCCTCTCTCACTCGCTACATACTGAATTATATGGGGAAAGTACCGAATTACATGCTTTTTGCACTCGCGTTGCACGGTTATTGCAAGAAAACTAGCCATCATAAAAGGATCGTTATGGTGTCATTCGAAAGCTCTGTTTATGCCCTTTCAGGGATAGGTACTTGTTTTACGTTCTGGGTCTTATTTAGGCATGAAAATGATCACGTAAACAGCCCTATTTTGGCTAAAAACACCCCGCTGGGCGGTACATATAAATAAACCGCATAGGCCGCTCGTAAGGTGTTAAGTGGGGTGCCTTCTTAACCCGCTGAGCCCCGGCTAGTTATAATATTTTGTTCACCCCAGTCCCAAGCCATTTTCACTTCTTTTTTTTGTTTGCTAAAATGGAAGACAAGGATGAGAAATGAAAAAAAAAGAAAAAAAAATCACCTCGGACATTTTTTTTTGGGGGGGGGGGGGGAGCCTCAAAAAAATTTGTTGAGCCAAAATGGAAGAGAATGGTGAGAAATGAAGACAAAAATAAAAAAAAACTCATTTCGGTCATTTGGGGGGCGGGGGGGGGGGTTTCAATAGTTCGTCTCCCCCGCATGACCACCCGCCCGGGAGCACTAGGGTAAAAACTGAGTATGGCGTTGTACGGCATACATCCTAAGGAGTGTCTCACATAAATCTCAAGCCTCTAGCTCCCATACGACCGGAGTAATGAAGGTTCAAAGTGGCGGTGAACTAAGGGTGTAAACTATCCCCACTAAGCCCACCACCACCAGCCGCGCGGCTGTCTCGGCCCGCTCACACCTACTGGCCCGGCTCCCACACACACTACGGTACCTCCCCCTCCTATTCTCCCGCCATTTCCTACCTTACGAGCCACGTAAGTGTTTTTTATATGTCGGACGCACGTGATGCGTCGCTGGGAGTTGGTGATCAAATACTGCCGACGCAACACGTGCGACGCTGGGTCTCACCGGGTTAACTAGCAGATCTGTGCACAGAGTCTCAGAGTTAACCCTTTTTCAAGCAGGCTTCTTTGAAGCACGCTCCTGCTTGTACCCCTTTTTGAAGATTTAGGCTGTATAAAGTTTATGCACCCGAATATCTCTTTTTTACAAAAGTAAGAATACTATGTGGTTGTTTGATTATCTGCTTTTCTAGAGTTATGATATGATTACGAATGTCCCCCTCCAGTCTTAGAAATCAGGCATGTTCGTCAATGATGGAGGGGCCACTAATAAATTATAGGTTTGACTCCTGTAAGGAGATAAAGAAAACCTAATATTTAGTAGTGGCCCCGTAATCATTGACGACTGGGGCCCTCCCGACCATCCCCTTCCCATTCGTTGATGTATTAAGGATTTTGGTTTACTTGATATGTCAGTGAAGGAAGAATGACGCCTGAATCAGCGTCTGGTCAAAGATCCACACAAGTACATCCACGATATGATGGAAAGCTTATTGGATAGTTATTCTTATTTTCTTTTTCTTTTTATTTTTTACGAAGTTTTTTTCGTAGTGAGAACCCAATTCATAATGACTGAAGCCATGAGTGAGGTCGCGTGCGCTCATGATGAAGGCTCCTCAGATTTTAAATGCTCTGCGCGGTAGATTCAAACTACGGCGGATTAGTGTTTGAAGAGGATGCCGTATGTAATAGGCATGTTCGTCAATGATTACGGGGCCACTACTAAATATTAGGTTTTCTTTATCTCCTTACAGGAGTCAAACCTATAAATTGTGCCGAGCAAGTCATTTTTTCAAGCTTCCGTAAGCAGAGAGTACAAACCTATTTGGTACCTCCTTTAACTATCCCCTAACATAACTAACCACCCCTACAACCTGGGGCAGTGAATTAATGCGGGCGAGGCTAACCCCCCCTTTCCTCCCCTCAAAGAGGCCCAGCATCTCCTCCTCGCGTAGGACTACCGACATCCTTATGCCCGCCAAATTCTTGCTAGAAACTCTGGGTATTTACAACCCATACCAACCTCCAAGTTTTCGATTCCAGCCTAAATCCTATTCCTATCCCGTTCCTATCTAACCCCCAAGTCCCCCTTAAACCATCTTAGACTCCTAATAGCATTTCAGCTAACTCAGAGGAGGATCCTAGAGATAATATTAACGTAGGCTGCCTTACCGCTTGAGTCCAAAGGCGCGGGATAAACTAGTTTTTTGTTTCCCCAACATCCTCCCCTCAACTCCTATTAATAATTTGTCTTAGAGTAAATGTCAGAAAAAGGTAATTCCTATTGCGGCCTACATGCTAACTTTATAATAGACCTTTAATGCTACCCTCTTCAACCAAGGGATTAAATTAACTTGTATTCCCCTCCGACATCCAAAAGTTAGACAAAGGAACCCCCTCTCCATATATATAGTTCCGCGCCAAAAACAAGGCAGTTCGAGAGGATATAAGCCATGTAACGGAAGTGCTGCAATCGTGGATATATTACCCAGCTCCACCCTCAGGATATACAGTGATTTGCGGTGTTCACGATCCAAGTGCCTCTGTGAGGGAATCAATCCTTGACAATATATTGTTGCAACAGAGAAACCAGGGGCAAGATTATATCTTTCAACAACCTCCGCCTGCCTCGCCCCTGTTGGCTGTGTACCGGCGGTTGCCTGCTATCGTTATTAGGTTCTGGGAGATGAATTAGACACTGTGGAGGTACAGCTGGCTGAGGGGGTTCAGGAACTGGGAGTCACTGTTTGGCATCTGTCCCCTGCGGATGTGGTGGTTCATCGGGCTCAATCACCTAGTCCCCGACTACAACGCTCTCCCCGCGCCCGTGGTGGTGGTCGCCCTGTCCCCAGCCTGCCTCCCGTTCAGGAAAGTGACCCCATTGATGCTGCTCTTCAGTCCATGCCCCCCGTCAGCGCTGGCCCTGAAGACTGTCCCCCTGGGTCTGCCCACTTCACCACGCCTGCCTCCCGTCGACTGTCGTATGCCGCCTGTACTGCCCGTGATGCCCCTCGCACTGATAGTACCCCTCGTCCTTCTACGATTGGTGATTCCTTCCGTGGTCTGCTCCTGGACGCCCTGGATTGGCTTGATAAGGGCACCTCACTTTGTGATATTGCTATGGCCCTTGTTCCTCGACTGCTCAGACTTTGGTTAGCAGCCTGAGGTCCTCATGCTCCTGGCCTAGTGTTTTTAATTTGTTTGTATGGTGGTATATAGTGCATCGCTTGTAATTAACCCGGCAAGTGCTAAGCCCCTGTAGTATACACCACACCCCTGTGCTAAAGTATTCTGATTGATTCCTCACTAAAATAGTTAATTTACCATATATATAATGTTATGCCAGGTTTTTACTGGGGTTTGATTGGTTTGATTAAGTGGGTTCTTCCTAACTGGAGAAGTCAATATTGTTTTACCACAGACACAGAAAGAAAATAGAGGATAATTATCACATGACGTGCATTCATATTCCATTTATTGGCACAAGAATATCGCATACGTAAGGCTAGAACAAAATGGTCAAGACTCAAGAACAACAATAATAGATGCACGAACGAGGCTCCACTACGTCTGACTCGTAAGACTGGATTATTCTATGCAATATCTAAGTGAGTATTGTGGACCGCTTTCTAATTGAAAGATTACACTTGTCCTGTATTTATTTCAGAGATAAGAATAGCACTCCTTTCAATCGTGGATTTACACTTGTGCTTAGAAAGGCTACGTAGTAATTATATATGTGAACTTTTGGTTTTTACCTGCGTAGAGTTGTTCTGGATTGGAAGCTGAACATAATTATTTTCTTGGTGTTAATTCACTGTGGTGCGTACGCATAAGTTAACTTGAATTTATTTGTTATTTTCTTTACCAGAATTATTATCAGTACTTCCCTGATTTATTTGGGTTTCACTAGTACAGTATTTCCTTTCTCTCGCTTTTTGAACACATGCGTAGTATCCAATGTTTCTAGAATACTTCTTTATATATACCCAGTAGATATATTTTGACTACTTTCCATTTTTGATCTTTGTATACTCTTTCTCTGAGAAGACACTAAGTATATATTCTTTCCACAGTTAGATCCTCTATAACTTGTAGGTATAACAACTTCACTTTAGATGTGTAGAATAAGTAATCCAATCTTCAGTAGATGCGTTGGCCGTAGGGGGGTTGTCCTGTCGTAACTGGGTTAGCACAGTTGTACTCGAGTTCTTGAATTGGGACCTTGAATACTATCTACCTAGCCATCGCAAAGGTAAAAATAGAATCAAGTTAATGCAGGAGTGAACTCCTGACTACTCTGGTCTTTGAAAGAATTTTGATGCAGAACTGAGGGTTGATGAGTTTCTTGCGGTTTGGTCTATCCCGGATAAAGCTACTATCCCTTCGGTAGCGTACTTATATCCACAATAGCGCCGGGGTTGGGGTAGGGGAGGATATTAGTTAGCTTCCTTCAAATAGTCTAATAAACCAGCCTTGTTGATACCCACTTCAAACAATTATTATTGGTGAGTGTCTTCAGTATCGCAATTGTTTTTCCGTCCATCGACCACAAGAACAATTCTTCAACTGAGACCTCAATCTTCAAGCTGTCCTTCCGTCCATTGACCACAAGAAACAGCTCTAAATTGAGATACTGTATGAAAATCGGCGGGAGTATATAGGCCCCTTTTCTCAGTGCCAGGTCGGTGGTGTTATTAGGTGACAGAAAGGCACCTGGCAGTTGGTATCTTGTGGTGATTATTTCCCTGTGGCTTTGAGTTGGGGTGGGCTGTCTGGACCCTACTTCTCGGCTTCCTTTGTCCCGGAGGCGGCGCGGGGGTGGGGAACAAGGACGAGGGTAGGTACGTATTTGATGGCGCCATTCTTGGTGTCGCCTGTCTTTCCCACTTCTTTCCTTTCTTGGTGCTTTGGCATTGTCTCGGTTGATGACTATGTCCTTTCCTGGTGTTGGAGGACAGCCCATCTCGTCGGTAATGGTTCGAGCACGTTTGTCTGGGCTGGGGGTTGTGCCCTTGTTGAGTTGAGGATTGGTGGGAGAATTTTGTCTTTTCCGTTTATTGCTTTTATTTCCCTGGACTTTGGAATTGTTGATGGTGATGTAGTAAGTCCCCTTCTGGTGCTAGAGGACGTGTCATATTGATGGTGGCAATTCGTGTTCCGGGTTTGTAGGATATATCATTGTTGGTACTAGAAGGTGACCTTGAGTTGTTTTCCCCCTGGCGTTGTGGTAGGAAGCTCAGCCTACGGTGCGCCTCCTGGCGGTGCGGTGGGAAGTTCAGCCATGTCCTTTCGTTCCCGGCTCTTTCTTCTACTCGGCCACTGTTTCCCATTCTTCCACTGTGGTGAGGAAGTGTGGTAGGATGAGAGGGAAAACTGTTTGGTTAACTGTTTCCTGTTATTTCACTTATGGTGATGGATAAGTTGTTCCTTGGTGTTGGGGGACATGTCATCCCGATGGTAGTATCTTGGGCGCCTTTTGTTGGGCTAGGAGTTGTTACCTTGTGGCCTTGAGGTTTGGTGGTCATAGGAGCAAAATTGCTTGGTGGTGGTGCTTGCTTTTCCATTATTTCATATAATTAATACTTATCCATATGCGCTTATTTTACTTATAATATGAACATATGAAAATGGGAAAGCAATAAAACAAGTGGTAACAGCAATTGGCTGGTAAAAATTATATATTTTAGCCCTGCAGTCGTAATCTGGCCTTGAGCAGTGACAGACTAACACCCTCCCTCTCTCGTATCTCGCTTGGCACTGAGAGACAAAGGGTGGACTCAGACTGGCTTGGAGGGTCGGAGTTACACTCCTCCACCCTCCTCCCTCTCTCATATTTGTCCTCCCACAAAAATACTCGATAAATATCAGGAATAATAGAGAAAATAGCTGATAATTAAGGAGGGGGGAAAAAGGGAGGGGGGGGGGGGACACATGTGTAGAGTGGTAGCAAGTAATGGAGGGAAATTATCTCGCCTAAACACAATTTTTTTTTTTTTTTTTTTTTTGAGTGCCACTGGGGTGTTTTAAATGTTTTTTTTTTAGGCCTAGGATCTTAAGAGTCTTCCAGCAGTCGCCCAGTAGAACTTCTTAAGAGTCTTCCAGCAGCCGATGGGTTAACTAACATGTCATTTGGCAAGTGTTTCTGAAATAACAGAGAAATAATCACTGCCACCAAACATCGATCATTCATTCGATTAGCAAAGGGAACCGGAGCGAGAGGACTTTCACCACCACCACCACATCCTCGCGCATGTGCAGGACCAGGTGGTAAGGAATCCGGCGGCGTACATGGCACCTCCAACACCACCACCACCATTGTTGGATCTCCACCACCACTGCTCCCACACACTCAAGGTCACCCAGCAGGGCTGCCAACTGTATCTTCCGAAAAAGTCGAAACACAAGTTGCCAACCTCCAGATAACACGTCCGCCTGAATCCTCCCAACACCAGGAAAGGATTTATTCATCATCATAAACAAATCCCGAAGTCCAGAGAGATCTATCTATCTATCTATTGCCTGACGTCGTGATCCCCGAAGGGGTGGCCACGAACGAACCGCCCCCATGCACCTCTGTCCCCAGTCAGTCGACGCCCCTCCCCCCAACCAGCACCGCCTTCGTTCATATACTTCCTCACTCCATCCTTCCACCTCTCTTTCGGTCTACCTCTCCCTCTCTGTCTCTCCACCTCGCTCTCGTACACCCTCTTAGTCATTCTCTCGCTTTCCATACGTTCCATATGGCCGAACCATCTCAAGTTATTCCTTTTCACACTTTCCAGCACATCTACCTCCACACCACACCTCCTTCTTACTTCCTCATTAGTCTGTCTATCCCTCCATGTAACTCCGCACGCACTTCTTAAGTAATTCATTTCCACTGCTCTCACTCTTGGTCTGAGTCTCTCAACCAACATCCATGCTTCGCTTCCGTAAGTCAGTGTCGGGATTACCACACTGTCATGCAAGGACTTCTTCACTTCCATACTGACCACCCTATTTCTTGTTACTGCTTTCAGTGTTCCTACAACCCTCTTCCCCTGTTGTACCCTCTCCCGCACTTCTTCATCCATAGTCCCATCTTTACTCAACACACTGCCCAGATACTTAAAAGAGTTGACAAATCTCCATAGCCTGCCCGTTCAGCTTCACCTCACACTCTGTGACTTCACCCCTTTCGAAGACCATAACCTTGCTCTTCCCCGCATTTACCTTCAAATTCCGTTTTTCGCACACTGTTCCAAACTCATTTACCAGACCCTGCAACTCCCATTCATTATCACTCATCAGAACTGTATCATCCGCAAACAGCAGTATAGGTAGCTTCCACTCAATTCTCTCCCTTTTCAGCGATACACCAACATCCACTGCTCTTGATAGTATTTCTTTCATGACTCCATCCATATATACAGTAAACAACCACGGGGACATCACACACCCCTGTTTCAAACCAACATTCAGGTCAAAGAACTTGCTCTGCTCACTCTCCACATGTACTGCCGCCTTTGCACCCTCATACATGCTCTTCACTGCTTTCAGCAACTTGCCATCTACTCCGTATATTCTAAGTACTTTCCACAAACCTTCTCTATCCACTCTGTCATAGGCTTCTCCAAGTCCATAAAGGCAACATACACCTTTTGCTTCTTCTCCAGATATTTCTCCACAACACAATTCAGGGTAAAAATCTGATCTACACATCCTCTTCCCTTCCTAAAACCTCCCTGCTCGTCGCCTATCCATTTCTCTGTTCTCACTCTCACTCTCTCAATCACTACCCTACTGTATACCTTCCCTACTACGCTTAGAAGACATATTCCTCGGTGGTTACCACACACTCCTTTTTCCCCTTTACCCTTATAAAGGGGACTATTATACCAGTCTTCCAGTCATCGGGTGCATTCCCCTTCTCCCATGCAAGTTTGCACATTTTCCATACCCATTCGATCACTATCTCACCACCATACCTCAACATTTCCCCACACACTCCATCTGTTCCTGGTGCTTTCCCCAACTTCACTCTTTTCATGGCTTCCCACACTTCTGACCTCCTGATCCCCACCTCCTCCTCCACTACTTCTCTTCTTCTCCCTCCCATACCATATCCAGCTATGTTTGCTGGCTCTTCATTCCTTACATTTAGCAACTCATTGAAGTACTCCCTCCATCTTTCGACTCTCTTGCTTCTCGGCTAGCATTCTCCCATTCTTATCTTTCACACCCTTACTGTTTCCCTTGCTACCTTCCCTAACTTTCTTGACTTCTTTCCAGAACAGTTTCTTACTCTCCCTCCATTTCACACTCAGATTCCTTCCAAATTCCTCATCTACTCTTCTCTTACTTTCCTTCACTACTCTCTTCACCACCCTCTTACTCTCCACATACCTCGCTCGTTTCTGTCTCTCGGAATCTTCATTCCCTCTACTACCCAACCACTCTATATGCTTTCTTCTTTTCTGCCACAGCTATTCTTACCTCTTCTGTCCACCATGCTGTACCTTTCACTCCCCTCCCTCTTCTCCTCACTCCACACACCTCCTCACATGCTGCACAGATCTCATCCTTAAACACCTTGCTCATCTCCTCCACTTCCGCCATAACTTCCAGGTCGAACCCACCTAGTCGTCTTTCCACTGCTCTCCTGTACTCCTCCTTGACTTCCTCCTCCTGCAACCTCTCCACCCTCCTCACCATTCCACCCTCCTCTCGCCTCCCTCCAGCTCTTCTCACCCACTTCTTTTGTATCCTAACCTTAGCTACCACTACATAATGATCAGACAGACCCCCTCCAATACCCCTATACACCCTAGCATCCATCACAGATTTCTTCATTCGTTCATCCACACATACATAATCAATCAATGACTTTCGTTCCACCACTGTCTCATCCTCCATCGTCCACACCCGTTTCCACGTGTACCTGTGGATCATTCTGTGTCGGAAGAAGGTGTTGGCTATCCACAGCCTCCTCCCCACACATACGTCCACAAGTGCACTACCATTCCCATTCACCTCTGATGGTAACCCCCACCCTCCCACCACTCCCTCAACTTTCCTATCACCCACCTTACCATTCATATCTCCAATCAGAAATATTCTTTCGTTCTTGTCAAACTTCTCCAGGCATGCCTCCACATTCATCCAGAACTCCTCTTTCTTTCTTTCAAGTTTATCCCTCTGACGGGGTATACACACACACAATCACCTACGTTTGTATTCCTACTTTCATTCTCACCCACACAATCCTGGAACCCACAGACCCATACTCTCTTACACATTCCTTCCATTTGTTACTTACAAACAAACACGCACCTTCTCTCGCTGTTCCTTCACTCACTCCAGCTCACACACCCATTCCACACTCCCACTCTCTCACATCTGAACCTTTCCATTTGGTCTCTGTCATTCCACATACATCCAGCCTGGCATTCACTAGCACTTCTAGAACCTCTCTCTCTTTTGTGCCATCATTCATGCCACTAACATTCCAAGTAGCCATTCTCAGAATGTCCGAAGGAATGTCCTTAGTCGGTCGTGGTTCGTCAACGCAGGTTCCGTCCGCATCCGAGGCTGTTCGTTCGTTTTTCTTTGCTTAGGTATTTTTTCCGGGTGGGGGTCGCAAGCCCACCGACCCAACCTCTTTAGTCGTCTCTTACGACACGCAGAAGGCACGTGGGGCATATTCTATTCCCTTACCCCCAGGGGGGGTACAAGAGAGATACAAGAAGTAAACAGGAAAGACAAACTTCGGCATTCAGTATTAATATTATTAACCAGCTAGAATTAACGCACCCAAGATGCATCAAAGAAAACATCTAAGCAGGACAGACAATTATATACCCCGCAAGGCCGAAAATATGTGTGGCCACTTTCCTCGCCGATTTCACCTCTCCTACATCCCAAACCTACAAACTTGCAACCGCTGTACACTCTATCTACCTCCAGCCTACAGACCACATAAGCAGCCCCAGAACAAACCAGAAGGCCAAATATAAATTACCAAAGCCCCGAGCAACAGATGCTCACTGTTACGGGACAAAAGGAACATTCATTTAATATTAGTATCAATTCTTATATAACCACTTTCAGTATGTAGAATAATACAGTACTGTACTGTATTACCTCAATCATTATATTCTAGGTTATATAGAAATAATCTTTATTTACTCTAATATATCTAAGTGCTTTTTATACTTTTATAAGAATTTCCACAATCGTTTATATGAATTATGAACTTTGAATAGGATTATATGCATCCAACTTACGGTGCCAGCCAGTTCAGACCTATGTGTGTATGTGGAGTTTAAGCGACGGTGTCAATGTCGGGAGTTTTAGAAATGGCAGACTAGCATCTACTGCCTTGATTCTGGTTTTCTTGAGGATTTTAAGGACTGCCATGATCTGTGAGTGTAAGTTTCAGCAGCTTAAGAGTTACATCTATTGTATTGTTAATGATTTAGCAATTAAAGCAAAGTTATGAGATTGTAAGCACCTTCATAAACTGAAGATAGATAAGTCTCCCGGTCCAGACAGTATACACCCAAGAATACTAAAGGAATTGAAAGAAGAAATGAGTGAGGTTTTAGCTGATTTATACAACACATCTCTTGTTGAGGGAAGGTTGCCTAAAGACTGGAAAACAGCTAATGCCAGTGCCATATTCAAGAAAGGGGAGAAATCAGAAGCCAGTAACTACCGACCAGTAAGCTTAACCAGTGTTGTGTGTAAAGTCATGGAAACCATACTCAGAGAACATTTAATGAATTATGTGCTAGAAAAAAATATTCTATCTCCAAACAGTTCGGATTCATAACAGGAAGATCAATTGTCCTTCAAATGCTGCATGTGTTGGACGAATGGACCAAAATTCTGGATGAGGGGGGAGAGGTGGATGTAATTTATATGGATTTCCAGAAGGCATTCGATAAAGTCCTGCATAAACGACTTGCAAAAACTAGCTGGCTACGGTATTACAGGAAACTTCTACAATTGGATTGTATCATTCTTGACTGGAAGAAAACAGAGAGTGCACATTAAAGGGGTTTACTCTGACTGGGCTGATGTTCTCAGTGGAATACCACAAGGTAGTGTGTTAGGACCAATTCTTTTTGTGTTATTTATAAATGACCTGCCTGATTGTGTAAAGTCCAAGACATATTTATTTGCAGATGACACAAAGATATTCCGAAGGATTGAGACAAAACAAGACCAAGCTGCACTACAAGAAGATCTCAACTCACTCCAAGATTGGTCAGAAGATAGTCTCCTCTTTTTTCACCCAGAGAAATGCAAGCACCTTAAAATACACAGGAGGCATACAGCACCGGAAGAAACTGGCTACTACCTAAAGATGCAGAATAATGAAAGAACAGAAATAAAGAAGGTCAATCATGAAAAGGATCTTGGAGTAACAACAGATAGATATCTAACATTTGAGGAGCATATACATGAAAAAGTGAACAAATCAAATCAAATATTGGGAATGATAGAATATCCTTTGTGTCTTTAGATGTACAGTAAACCCTCGCCATCTCGGACCTCTAGAAGTCGGAAACCCGTACTAGTCGGACTGGCTAGGCCTCTCGGACATGCACTTCGGTATTTCGGACATTTCCGTCATCGTTCCGACAGTCTCTGACGTTGTGGGACTTTTTATAAGTATTCGGAAAATGTCCGATATTATATTTTTCAATTCCATTGCATTAGAAATGATTCAAAGATTACAAGAAGTCCAAATAAGACATAGTTATGTTAATGTATAAGGGAGTTACGTAGATGCATTAGAGAGATAGAGAGATAGAAAGAGAGAGTTACAGAGGGGGAGTGAGCGATAAAGATAAACACGAACTATTATGAGACGGACTTAATTGGTTCTGAAAAGACAAAGGAGACTTTTATATTGACTCTTTTTCATGTTATTATTTGTGTGCTAGAAGGATAATATTGTTTTTAATTCCATTGCATTAGAAATTATTCAAAGATTACAAAAAGTCCAAATAAGACATAGTTATGTTAATGTATAAGGGAGTTACGTAGATGCATTAGAGAGATAGATAGATAGAAAGAGAGAGTTACAGAGGTGAGCGATAAACACGAACTATTATGAGACGGACTAATTGGTTCTGAAAAGACAAGATAGATAGATAGACAGAGTTGCAGAAGGGGAAGTGAGCGATAAACACGAACTATTATGAGACGGACTTAATTGGTTCTGAAAAGACAAGATAGATAGATAGACAGAGTTGCAGAAGGGGAAGTGAGCGATAAACACGAACTATTATGAGACGGACTTAATTGGTTCTGAAAAGACAAAGGAGACATTTTTATTGACTCTTTTTCATGTTATTATTTGTATGCTAGAAGGATAATATTGTTTTTAATTCCATCCCATTAGAAATTATTTATAGATTACAAAAAGTCCAAATAAGACATAGTTATGTTAATGTATAAGGGAGTTAGTTAGATGCATTAGAGAGATAAATAGATAGAGAGAGAGTGGCTAGGGGCGAGCGAGCGATAAAATACTAACATATACGAGACGGACTTATGTTTCTGAAAGACAAAGGAGACATTTTTATTTACTCTCTTTTTCATTTTATTATTTGTGTGTTAGAAGGGTAATATTGTTTTCAATTCCATCGTATTAGAATTGATTCATAGATTAAAAAAAGA
The DNA here is from genome assembly GCA_032716605.1 of Paralithodes platypus. Taxonomy (NCBI): domain Eukaryota; kingdom Metazoa; phylum Arthropoda; class Malacostraca; order Decapoda; family Lithodidae; genus Paralithodes; species Paralithodes platypus. The sequence continues at coordinate 58,596,223 of CM064582.1, forward strand.
CCAAATAAGACGTAGTTATATATATGTATAAGGGAGATAGATGCATTAAATAGATATATAAAAAAAAAAAAAAAAATCAATTTCTCTGGTGACCGGACTTTCCTTTTCTAATTCGGAATTTTCCCTCTCTTAAGTCGGACATAAGTCGGACTTCGGACATCTCGGATTTTCGGTCATCTCGGACTGGGTCTCCCCCCAATTAGTCCGATATAGCGAGGGTTTACTGTACCTACATTCCGAACCCTTTTCAAAATAATAGTCAGGCCCCACTTGGAGTATGCCCAGTCAGTGTGGTCACCGTACAAGATGAAAGACATTAGTATTGTTGAAAATGTCCTCCGAAGAGCCTCGAATTTGGTACCGGGAATGAAGTCTCTCAGTTACCCAGAACGATTAAGAGCATTAGATATACCTTCAATGGCTGATCGGCGAGTAAGGGGGACATGATTGAGGTTTGTAAGATTGTAAATGGCATGTATGACCCAGTAGTGAACTTCAATCTGCCAAGAAATGAAGGACCAACTCGCAGAAATAACAAGAAACTGGCTAAGGAACGAAGTAGGACAAAGCTGCGGCAGATGTCTTTTTCCTCAAGCGTTGTGAATGTGTGGAATAGCTTACCTAATGCAGTGATTGAGGCAAAGAATGTGTTCTCATTTGAAAAGTTCTTTGATAAGTATTGGGAAAATCAGGCCATTAAATATAACTTTGAGGACAAAATTACAACCACCCCGGGCCGCTACATTAGTTTAAACTCGGGGGATGATGAAGATCTGGACTTAGAGGACTAACAATACCTGCGTCCAGTATCACCGTAAGGTTCCGTAAGGTAAGGTTATTTGTTGCAGTCGTACGAGGTTGAGAGTTTGAGAAGCTGCTACGTAGATGACGAATTTGCACGGTCAGCAATATTATGGTCTGGGCTGGCTGCACGATGTGGCTGTAATGCTAGGACAACTTAACACCAATAAAGCATCCTTTGTAACGGAACCAGGCCTGTTTTTGTATCCCCCAAGATTCCTATGCTGTCGAACACCTGCACAGCGACCGATTGGCACCCACAAACAAAGTACGAAGATCAGGTCATGAATGATTCTGATCAACACAGGTATGAGTCATCAATACTTCTAGAAGCTTCTACAGGACGCCATTACAACATCGTGATTTATTCCTGAAGGAATGAACAATGAACTTTCTTCAATTTTAGTGAATCTAGCCTAGCCTAATTGATAATGATAAATCTGAGTTAGCCTAGGCCAAAATAAAATTAGTTTGAAAACTAAATAAGAAAGATTTAACTGAAACTTTGTGAATTAAATAAGCCTAGAAAAGAATAAATAGGCTATATAACAACAAATTGACTTGGCCTAGCATGAATGTGAAGATGATTGTAAAATAGGCCTAGGACTCTTGAGTTTAATAAAAACTTTGTGTTTGAATATTAATTTGTGCCAATTTAGCATACATTTTATATTTGTTACCATGACCATTAGGACCTGTATTCTTTAGGCTAACTAACACACTCATAGTAATTTACCATCTTTGAAGTACTGGTAGGTAAAAGTACAGTACCAGTAGAAAGCTGTATGGCAGGGTGTTGATAGAGAGGATAATAAAATGTACGAAAGGAGAGGATAATAAAATGTACGGAAGTTGCAATAGTAAAATAACTTATAATTGTTTTTATTCCCAGTTAATAAGATTTTGTAAAATTTGCACTAAAGTAGATGACTTCTGGGCTAGAGCTAGGTTACTATACAGACTCATAGTAAACAGAGGTTTTGAGGCAAGTAAATTGTTACATAAATTTAATCTTTTTAGGGTCAATTATTGTGACTATTCTAAAATTTGACAAATAATTTTAATCAAGCATTTTTAACTTGAAGTTTCTTGTATAACCTCTGCTTACTTTTTGTCTGTTTGTATTTATTGTTTATATTTTTCCTTTTCTCTTTCTTTTTCTATTATTAATATTGATGATATATTTTTTTAAATTGATTGTTCTTGTTAAAAGAGTACTCTTTGTTTAAATCTGTTGTTGCTTCTTCATATTTTGCAATTATTTGTCTTTATTTTATATGTATTCATTGTCGATAGTATCAATTGCTTGCTTTTTGCGATTTCCTTAGTTTATTTGTTCGATAAATGTAGGTTATTTGTAGGGTAGTTATTGATAGGGGTCACTTGAGGCATGCTATGCTTACAGGTACCTACCCGATAGCACTATCGTTGGTGAGTGCTATGTATATATGTTTTTTATAATATTAAAGATATCTTATCAATATTTATATTTTGTACTATTGTTAATGTCTTGTCAAGTTGCAAATTTGATTTTAATAGAACATTTTAACACTAATTGTAGTTTCTTTTATTCATGCAGAGTTTAGTAAAATTTGCCAGAACGTCCCGAACTTCCCAAATTGACTAATTCCCTGAACGTGACGATAGTGCGTTGTTATATGTGCGATTAGTTTGCTTGGGAATCAGATTAACTTGCTCATGTAGTAATGTACACCCTATGTGGTGGATTGTGTTCTTTCATTTCATAAATGTTATTTTAGTAAGCGTTGTTTCCACATAGCGATTTTGATATGTTGTTTTGAATTTATATTGTCTTTGTCCCAGTTTTGGTTTGACTTTGTTTGCAAGTTTTACATTTTAATTAAGAACAGTGCGGTTTTAGGAGGGTGCGTGGATCAGATGTTTGCAGTAAGACAGTTATGCCAGAAATATTTAGAGAAGCATAAGGAGATATTTTGGGCTTTTATGGATTTGGAAAAAGTGTATGATCGTGTGGATCATGAAGCAATGTGGAAGGTGTTAAGGATTTATGAAATTGAAGGAAGTTTGTTGGAAGCAGTTAAGAGTTTTTATGAAGGGAGCAGAGCATGTGTTAGAGTAGGAAATGGCGAGTTGAGTGAATGGTTTGAGGTAAAAGTAGGTTTGCGACAGGGTTGTGTATTGTCACCATGGCTGTTTAATATGTTTATGGATGGTGTGGTGAGGGAGGTGAAAATGAGAACTATGGGAAGAGGATTGGGTTTAGTAGGAAAGAATGATAGAGATTGGGAGTTAAATCAGTTGCTGTTCGCTGATGACACAGCGTTGGTGGCGGATTCTGAGGAGAAATTGCAGCAGGTAGTCAAAGAGTTTGGAGTGGTTTGTGGAAGGAGGAAACTGAAGGTGAACATCAATAAAAAGTAAAGTAATGGTGTGTAATAGGGGTGATCGTAGGGTGAATCTAGATGTGAGGCTGGATGGGGAAATATTGGAACAAGTAGAGTGTTTTAAATATCTAGGAGGATCGATAAGCAGGAGTAGAGGTATGGAAATGGAGGTAAAACAGAGAGTGTGTGAAGGAAGGAAGGTTTTCGGAGCAATGGGAAGTAGGCCTATGTGGAAGACGAGAAATCTCGGAATGAAAGTAAAAAGTGCAATGTATCAAGGAATTGTTGTGCCAACAGTGATGAATGGGGCTGAGACATGGGCTCTGAAGAAAAAGGAGAGAAGAAAGCTGGATGTGATAGAGATGAGCTGCTTGAGGAGTATGTGTGGAGTTACCCGTAGAGACGGATTGAGGAATGAAGATATACGTAAGAGAGTGGGGCAGCAGGAACATTTGTCAGCCAGAGTGGACAGAAGGTTGCTGAGCTGGTATGGTCATGTTGAACAAATGGGAGATGAAAGGCTTACAAAGAGAATATATGAGTCAGATACAAGGGGAGATAGAAGGGCAGGAAGACCCCCATTGAGATGGAGAAACTGTGTAAGACAAGCTTTGGATGATAGAGGAATGACTATAGATCAGGCAAAGGAAGTGGTAATAAACAGGAATGAATGGAGAATGCTTGTGAATAGTTGAGTGAACACGTGGTCATTTGGGGGAAGGGGTCAGGTGCATGTTGGACTAGATAATAGTCCATCAGGCGCCTGGCCCGGGGAGACGATTAATATGAAGGGTGCGCCTGGAAGTGTGGTGGGCGGGCTTGTGGGTTTGGCTCCGCTGCATGTCTGCCTGTCGAGATCGGAGCCTCTCCGGGTGGTCAGGGGCCAGGGGAGTGCTGGAGCGACCTTGGTGACCCTGGTCTCTGGGTATTCTCCTGGGTGACCTAGATGTGTTTGTTCGCTGTTTTGTCTTGTATTTTGTGTTTTCCTGTTCTTGCTCTGTCTTGAGTCGGCCACCCCCAAGAAAAAAAAACTAAACAAAAAATAAAAAATAAAATAAAATAGAGGAAAATAAAAATAAAAAATAGGAAAAGTGGGGATTGGGCCTGAGCATATAGATAGATAGATAGACCAGTAGATAATAACAGTACCAGTAATTTGTAACTTACCTTTCTGTTTATTTTTATTTAACCCATCTTGCAAACATGTCGTATGAGCAGGATGAGCGTGACTTGGACGGAGTTGTAGCAGAACAGGTGAGTAGTTTAAAGAAGTCAAGAGCAGGTTTGCTTGCTGCTCTGACTTCAAAAGAAAAGGTTCTTTCCGCTTTAATACAATCCGATGATGCATGCCGTAATAAATTTAAGGATCAAATCCATGCAATTGAAGAAGCCTTTTCAAAATTTGAAGAACTGTCATTTCGGCTTTCAGAAATATTCTATAATGAAGATTTGTTTGATGATATATTTACCTAATTGTATTTACCTAATTGTAGTTTACAGGGGTTGAGCTAAGCTAGTGTTGTCCCGTCTCTCAGTCTACTTTCATCCAATGGATGTTCCTTGTCCCACAGATGAGGCTAAACAGTATTACGAGACTGTAAAGAGTAAGATGCAAGCTCATTTAGACAAAGCTGGAGAATGGCTGACAAGGGAGTCAAAGTCCGCAACTGACAGTTCTGATAACAATAATCTAGGGGAAAAGTCATCAGCGTCTGAAGCATCGTCAGTACTCAGAAGAGCAGCAGCGGCTAAGCGGGCTGCACTTGAGGCAAAAGCCAAAGCAAGCAAACAAGCGCAAGAGAGGATTCTTCAACTGGAACATCAGGGAAAAGCAGCGGAGTTAGGAGCCCAGCAGATCCATTTGGACGTTGAATTAGTTGCAGCAAGAGCCGAAGAGGAAGAACTGATTCGCTTCGAAAAGGAGAAGGCTGAAGGATCGTCACCGGAACATCAGAGACAGCCCACACCATGGCCCACAACATCACTAGCAATCATGAGAATATCATCGGAATGCCCTTCTCCATTGTTTAGTTGCAAGCAGAGCACACAAGAACCAACAAGATTAAATCCACATGCAGAAGAGTGGCACGGAGGACCTGATCAGAACATTTATCAATACCCAGGTACCGGTCAGGACCTTGATAATAACACGGTTGAGCCAACCACTTTGTTACAGCAGCAGAAACAGTTGGTTGAGGTTTTGCAGCTTCCTAAGGTTGAACTTCAGAAATTCAGTGGTGATCCGCTGGAATACTATGAGTTTATTAAGAACTTTGATGAAGTGGTTGGAAAGACATCTGTGGACTCCAGTGTGAAACTCTCCAGACTAATGCAAAGTTGTTCTGGGCGTGCTGCCAGTGCAATAAAATGCTGCAACATGATGAGTGACAAGGAAGGTTACACAAAGGCCAGGAAATTGCTTCAAGAGAGGTTTGGACAAACGTACAACATTACGGAGGCCTGGTTGAACAAGATCGTTGAAAGGCCTGAAATAAAAGCTCATGATAAAAATGGACTCCGAGAATTTGCAGATGATCTCAATAGCTGCGTTGAAGTTCTTAAAGCATTGGGCAGAGGGAATGAACTAAATTCTGAAACAAGGACAGTCAAGATAGTAGAGAAACTTCCATCTTATTATCACCACAGATTCAGAACTAAAGCCGTGAAACACTTGGAGAAGTCTGGTCTGCGTTTCAACATGCAGGATGTGGCTCAGTTCATTGATAAGATTGCAAGGGAAGCAAATGATCCACTGTATAGTGATTTGGGTAAGAAAACTCAAGAAATCAAGAAAGAAGGAATCAAGACCAAGAAAGAAGTCATCAAATCAAGAGGAACCAGTTTTTCGGTTGAAGCAAAAGAAATGGAAAATACTGGTACTACGTTCATTGCAAGTAAAGTGAAGAGTGAGACTGAGTACTCTACTTCAACATCCAAGACAGTGAAAGCTTTGTGTCAACTTTGTGAAAGGGCACATTGGCTGTACGAGTGTACTGAATTTATTAACAAGAGCCCAGACAAGAGGCTTAGTTTTGTCAGGGGGAAGCAACTCTGCTATAACTGCCTTCGCACTTCAAGCCATCAAGTATGTAAGTGTCCTAAGAAAAATGGTTGTAGTGTCAAGGGTTGTGAGATGTGGCATTCCAAGCTGCTGCACGAGGCATTTGACGGTACTAAGCAAAGCCCTGAAGGGAAAGCTGATTATGAAGGAACACCCAAGAGTACAGGAACAGCACAAAGTTATGTGTGCAACCACCCAAGAACAGAAACAAAAGTTGCTCTCCCCATAGTCAAAGTGGTAGTGCAAACAAAGGGTTCTTCAAATACTGTACCAGTACTTGTCTTGTTGGATCCTGGAAGTAACAGTACCTTTTGTTCGCAGTCTTTGGTTGAACATCTTGAAGTGAAAGGCAAATCAACAACATTGTCTCTTACTACTTTAAATGAGGCACCTGATGCTGAAGTATTGGAAGTCTCTTTGGAGTTGACAGCTGGTTGCAGAAGTAAGAAGACACTGAGCCTCTCTAAAGGTTTTGCAGTAAAAGACTTTCCAAGTTTGCAGAACAGTGTAGCCACCCAAATGAAATTGAGAAGTGGGACCATCTGAAGGAAATCCATTTGCCTAACATGGAGAATATGAATGTGGAACTCATCATAGGTCAAGACTATCCACATTGTCTGATGCCTCAGGAGGTAAGATGTGGTAAAGACTATGATCCGTATGCTGTGCGCACTCTTCTAGGCTGGATCATCAGTGGACCCATGGGAACAAGATCGCAAAAGGACCAAGCTATATCTAACTTTATCCATTCTACGCCCACAGCTGAAGTGAGTTTAGAAGAACAAGTCAGGTGGTTTTGGGCAGTAGATGGTGAACAACATCTTGCAAAATTTCTGCCTGAGAAGTCTTTGAATGATCAACAAGTGATAAATTTATGGGAGCAGTCAGTGACATTTGAGAATGGTCAATATCAGCTACCCATACCCTTCAAGTATAACCCACCTGAACTGCACAACAACCGGAGCATGGCGGAGAAGAGACTGCAGAGTCAAAGGCGTCGTCTAACAAAGGATCCAAAGTTGCTGGAGCAATATAAGAATGAAATAAATACTCTAGTAGCTAAAAGATACACAGAAGAAGTTCCAGAGGAGGAGATTGATGCCTTTCCTGGGATGACATGGTACTTGCCAACATTTAATGTGAAACATCCTAGCAAGCCAGAGAAGTTCAGAATTGTGTTTGACTGTGCCGCAGAGTCTAGGGAATTGTCACTGAACAAGAGTGTCATGAAGGGACCTGACTTGACAAACAAGCTTCTTGGTGTGTTGCTGAGATTCAGGCAAGGCGAAGTTGCAGTGATGGCAGATAATGAAGCTATGTTCCATCAGGTGCGTGTTACACCAGACCACCGAAATGTTTTAAGATTCTTGTGGTGGAAAGATGGAGATTGGTCAAAAGCTCCTGCCATCTACAGAATGAATGTGCACTTGTTCGGAGGAATTTGAGGCCCAAGTTGTGCGTCGTATGCTCTACAGCGCACTGCTAAAGACCAAGTTAACAAGTTCAGTCCACATGCCATTTCTACTGTAATGAAGAACTTCTACGTGGATGATTGTCTGAAGTCCGTTGAAACCGACGATGAATCTATTGCACTGGTAACTGAGCTGTGTGAAATGCTAGCATCAAGAGGTTTCCATCTAACCAAGTGGATGAGTAATAGCAAGAAGGTGCTCGGCTCCGTACAACCAGGGGAAAGAGCTAGGCTACTGGTATCAGGAACCTAAACCTGGATCAAGATGCTTTGCCCATTGAACATGCATTGGGGATTGAATGGGACACTGATCAGTTGGGAATTAGAACAACAACAAAGGACAAAGAAAATACTAAGAGAGGTCTGCTCAGTGTGTTGAGTTCAGTGTACGATCCTTTGGGACTTGTATCACCCTTTGTGCTGTTAGCTAAGAAGATCTTCCAAGATGAGTGTAGACAGCAGAAAGTCTGGGATGAAGAGTTGTCTCCCATGAGCCTTGACAAATGGAAGAAGTGGCTCCATGACGTACCAAAGTTGAGTGAATTCAGTGTTGACCGTTGTTTGTGACATCTGAATTTGGTAATGTTGCAAGTTGTCAACTACATAATTTCTGCTATGCCTCTCAGGAAGCTTATGGTGCTGTTAGCTACTTAAGGATAATCAATGAGGATGGAAAGATTCACTGTGCATTGATTGCAGCCAAGTCAAAGTTAGCACCCACCAGACTGATGACAATACCAAGATTAGAATTGTCAGCGGCAGTAGTAGCAGTGAAGCTGGATGCTACCATACGTAATGAACTGGAGTGGGAGTTGCTAGAGTCGGTCTTTTGGACAGACAGCATGATTGTCTATCTATCTACAGCATGATTGTCTAAAAAAAAAAAAAAAAAAAAAAATATCTATCTATTGCCGGACGCCTTACTCCCCTTACGAGGGTGGCCATACACAGAATGCCCCCAAGCGGACCTATTCCCTGTGAGAGGGACAACCCGAGCCAGTTTAGTGAAGGACTTGCAGGATTGACCACTCAATTTAGGATCCGTCCGACTCCGAGGCCCTCTGTGCATCTTGTTAGCACTATTTTTCTACAGTGGTGTTTGGCTAATCCATCCACTAACCTGCCTTACCCTTAGGTAAGCAGTACGGATTTGTATCAGGTTTACTCCCCTAGACAGGTTGCCAACCAAGGCTGATGAGTCCCATCCACCCGGATTTGTATAAGGTTGTCTTCCCTAGACGAGTTGCCGACCAAGGCTAACGAGTCCCATCCACCCTTAATGATTGTATGAGCATGATTGTACTGCAGTATTCAAGAATAAGACCAAGAGGTTTCAGACCTTTGTTGCCAACCGAGTCGCAGTCATTCAAGAATGTTCTCTTTCAACACAGTGGAGGCACGTAGGAACAGAGCTGAATCCTGCTGATGATGCTTCACGAGGACTAAATGCAGAAGAAATGGTAAGTAACACAAGGTGGAAATAGGGGCCGGACTTCCTTTGGCAGACAGAAGAGCAGTGGCCAAAGCGTCAGAAGGTAGATCAAGATCTGTTACAAGACGACAATGAAGTAAAACAAGGAAAACAAGTAAGGCAAGAACAAATTTCATTCAGTGCGATTTCAGAAGTGAAGGAGAATGCAACTGACAAACTACTGGAGCACTATTCAAGTTGGTTTCGTTTGAAGAAAGCTGTAGCATGGGCGCGCAGATTTGGAAATTGGCTAAAAGAGAAAAAATCAGATGCTTGGGTCCTTGAAGGGAGCAAACCTTAGCATTGAGGAACTTGCAGGAGCAGAAAAGGCCATAATCAAGTATATGCAGAAGACCCATTACTCAAAGGAGATTCAAGCTCTTAGAAGTAGTCAACAAAGTGTTCCCAGAAGTAGCTCAATTTATCGTCTAGAGCCATTCATTCATGACGATGAGTTGCTCAGAGTGAAGGGACGTCTACAGAGGGCACCCATATCTGAAGAAGCAAGACATACGGTGATACTGCCTCAAGAACACCATATTGCGGACTTGATTGTTCGAGATGCTCATGAGAGAGTGGGCCATTCTGGATGTGGACGAGACATAGACCCCTTTACATAAGGACTGGAAACGAGCACTCTCGGAGTTTGAAACTTGGGTCCATTGCTTAAAAGCAGTATCATGAAAGCAGTGGTCTCTCCGACTTTCTTAAACACAAAAATATGTACACAAACACAACTTTACATATAAATGCATGTAATTTCACACGCAATCGTCCATATCCCCGCCATATTGGCGACATAATGTCTCGCCAGAAAACGACAGCCCAGGACGATGCCAGACGCCAGTCACCCACGAGACACGTTAGAGGCAACACATTTTTGTTCTGTTGTTCGTTATCTCTCAGCTTATTGTAAGTAATTTTCTTATAAATACTTACCAGTCACAAAAGGATCTGTGTTAACAACTTATTTAGCTGATAAATATTAGAATTGAGCTGATGTCAACGGGTTGCTTTGATATGTACTGATAACCATTTTACAACTATTCTTGTTTTTTTGCTTTACAGGAACAATGCCGAAAAGATGTGCTGCATTCAATTGTCGTGGAAACTACAGGGGAGAGCCATACAGTCCTATGGTGTGTTTCCCGAATGAAGAACAAGAACGACATGCATGGATTAGTGCTATGCCAAATAGCCCAGAAAGTTTGAGAGACAGGTCGAAACTATGGATTTGTGCATCACACTTCGACTGCGATTGGGTCACAGTTCGGGGAGGAAAACGACCAGCTGGGCCTCCTACAGTTTTTAAAGGTGTACCCAAGTCTTGCCTCAAACAACTTACGTCAGCTCCTAGGTTAACTAAAACAGTGACAAGTGAAGCAAGACTTAAAAAACAAACTGAATTTGAAAATGAACAAGACAAAATGCATAGTTATGACAAATTTGCAGGAGAGATTGGAAAACACTTCCCTGAGTTTTATATAATGCAAAATGGTAGAGAACTGACAATGTTTAAGACAGATGGTAATGGTAGAGCAGTTGATAAGTTTCTTCATTTTAAAGAGGTACAGTCTCCTTTTGGTTTTCTGCAGCTGGTAGTAGCAGAGAAAAGTGGCTTGGAGATACCAAAAAGTAAACTGAATCTTCAAAAAAATAGCTTGGTAAGTAAGTGGTCTCAAATTGAAGAAATAGTGAAAATTATGAACACTCATGAAGCGACTAATACTGACCGCTTAAAAATAATAATTTCAGAACTTGACTCTATCACAGAATTTCATGAAATTGAAGGTTTTCAGTTCATTCAAGCACAGTTACAACTCCTTCTTATTCCTCCTAAAAATCGCCGATATACAAAGCATATGTTAATTCTCGCAGCAGAACTGTTTTGTATATCATCCGCAGCATATAGAATGCTTAGAAACTCCAAAGCAATTAGTCTTCCTTGTGAGAAACAGATTCGCCAATTGTTATCTCGCACTTATGCTGACAAGTGTCTCCCAATCCTTTTTGATCAGTTGAAGCCACAACAGCGGTTAGTTAACATTTTGTTTGATGAAGTCAAGCTTAAGCAGGCCCTTAGATTTACAGGAGAGCATATAGTAGGCTATGCAACAAACGGACCAGAAAATCTAGCAACATCTGCTCTTGCTATTGAAGTTGTTTGTCACTATGGAGGACCACGGTACATCATACGAATTCATCCTGTATCAAAACTGAATGCTATTCAACTGAAGGAAATATTACTTGAGGCTGTATATGTTGTTAAAGCTAGTGGTGGCCATCCAGTATCGTTCGTCTGTGACAACTGTCCACTGAATCAAGCTGTTTACAGAATGCTTGGGGGTCCTGGAAAAGTAACACTAGCACCAGATGGCATAAATGTTTTCCTTGTCTATGATTATGTTCACATCCTCAAGAATATGAGAAACAACTGGATCACAGAGAAATGTCAAGAATTACATTTTAGCAAGGACGGTACAGAATATTTGGCGTGTTGGAGTGATGTTAAAGCTCTTTACAATGAAGATCAGAAGACACCACTTCGTCTGACAAAACTCACACGCTCATCAGTATTTCCTAAACCATTGCAACGTCAGAGTGTGCCCTTAGTTTGCCAAGTGTTCAATGAGAAAACGATTGCTGCATTTGAAGGTCTTAAAGGAACTGTTAAATTTCAGGATGGAACAGTGATATACATAACACTGGTAACCAATTGGTTTAAAATGATGAATGTTAAAAGCAAGTACAGCGCAGTTCATTTACGAGACCAATATCGTGAACCTTGGACATTAAACTGTACAAACTTCAAAGCTCTGCAGGAAATGTGTACAGTTGTATCCAGCTGTCGGTGGACTGGTGGGCATGGCAGAGAGAAGAAACTAACACAGTCAACAGCAGATGCCTTTGTCATCACAACAAGGTATAACATAGAAGCAGCACAATATCTTTTTGAAACCCATGATTTTGCTTACATCCTACCTGCTGTTTTTTCACAAGATCCCCTAGAAAAGTGTTTTGGTCAAGCAAGACAACGTAGTGGAGGAAATGTTTACATTGACATTGGGGATGTTCAAGCAGCATCCAAAGTACAGCAGTTGCATCAGCTGTTGAAACGTGACATCGTTCCTGACCGAGCCAAAGAAGTAAGCTGTGAATTTTGTACAGCAGCAATAGATGATGGTGATTTACAACTTCTGGAAGAGCTGACATTACAAGACACTCAACTACTTCTAGATTCAGATGATACTTTACAACATAAAATTGTCTACATTGGGGGATTTTTAGCTCATAAACATGGACAACAGGAAGTAGATTCTGGGGAATGCTTGTCATCAGAGTTTTTGACTGCGCTCAATCGAGGTGGGCTGAGTATGCCTACACTGGCTACTGTCTTCTTTGTACATAGTGGCATCACCCTTCAAATGTCTCTTCAAGACTCGAAAAAGTGTTGTCGCAATTACTTGAAACAATGCTTGTCTTATGTAGATGCTCCTTTAGCTAGCCATTCAGGAGCATGCCAGACATTGTGTAATGTGTTGTTTAAGTCCTTTGTATTTAATACAAGCGATCGGGAGTGTACACTAGGCTGCTTAAGGCGACAAGAGAAACTTTCTAATGTTTAAGTTAATTATTGTGTTATGTGACTTTTGATATATGTAAAATTATGTGTAAAGTAATATTTTGCAAAGGTTTTACTTTAATTTCTTCTAATATTTAATTAATGTAAGTCATGGTATGATGCTTTGCTTGTATAATACATGTTCTTATAAACTATCTCATTATAACTGTATATTTTCGTATTATGTTCAATCACGAAAGAGACTTATGAGCCAATCAACCAAAAACAAATGTTTTATTTTCCTTTACTTGGTTGCTCTAGTTAATAAGATGTTGTAGAGTAAAAACACAAAGTCCCATATCCAGTAAAACTAAAATAAGACCTCAGTTTGTGGGCCTGACAATGGACCCAAGTTCCGGGACCCGAGTATGGCCGACGCCAGTCCTTATGTAGAGGAGTCTATGGGACGAGAGCATGTCATATGGCACACATCAGAGAACGTTTTTTGGATAACTAAGGCACGCCAGCTAATCAACAGAGTTTTAAGAAAGTGCATCACTTGCAAGAGATACAGAGGACCACTGGGAGTACAGCAAATGGCAAGCTTACCTGAAGAAAGAGTGACACCAAATAAACCTGCTACATCTGTTGGGGTAGACTGTTTTGGGCCTTTCTTAGTTAAGAGGGGCCGGTCTCAAGAAAAGAGGTATGGTTGCATCTTCATTTTTTTGGCAGTTAGGGCAATACACATAGAAAAGTTGAGCTCAATGGAGGCGGCTTCCTTCATCAATGCCTTAGTTAGATTCACAGCAAGAAGAGGAAAACCAGAGAAAATGTGGTGCGACAACGGTACTAATTTTGTCGGAGGTCGACGTGAGTTGCAAAATGCAGTTGCCCAATGGCATGAGTCAAACAAGCTACACACTCATCTTCTTCAAAACAACATCAAGTAGAACTTCAACCCTCCTGCAGCTTCACATATGGGTGGAGTTTGGGAAAGACAAATCAGAACTGTCAGAAAGACTTTGACTGCCTTAGCCGGAAAGCATGTTCTAGATGATGAGAGATTGGATACTTTGTTTTGCAAGGTAGAAGCTATAGTCAACAGTAGGCCATTAACACCTATTTCTAGCGACCCTAAAGATTTGGAAGCCTTAACGCCTATAACCATCTGCTGTTGTTTCGTCCAGGTCATGCAATTGCTCTAACTCAGACATGTAAGCAAGATATGTTTGGTAGAAAGTGGAGGCAAGTGCAGTTTCTTGCAGACCAGTTCTGGAGGAGGTGGACATTGCATTTGCGCTCGAAATGGCTTGAACAAAAGAGAAATGTTAAAGTTGGAGATTTGGTGTTGCTGCTGGAGGAAGGTAGGCTACTCCTAGGCAATTTTGGCATCTAGGACGGGTTGAGCAAGTGTTCAAGGGCACTGATGACTTGGTGCGGTCTGTTAAAGTACGAACTGCTAGTAATGTATTTGTTAGGCCTGTGACAAAGTTGTGTTTGTTAGAAGGATGTGAGGAATCAGTAAAGTCTCAAGGAAACAGTCAGGACTTCAGGCCAGAATAATGCCAGAAGGCCAAATATAAATGACCAAAGCCCCGAGCAACAGATGCTCACTGTTACGGCACAAAAGGAACATTCATTTAACCCAGCAAGTGCGGCAAGACTTATATAAGGCCTACCGGTGGGCTGTAGGGAAGCCTTATATAATCCAAGGCCTAAACCAAATTTTTTTTTTTTTTTTTTGTATTGCTTTTTGGCCATCCCCTCCTTCCACCCTCCCCTATTCTCCTGTTATTCCCTTATTCTTAAGTATATTTTCGTGCTAACATTAGCGAGTTGCTAGCAGGGCGTGGTCATCTGTGTTACCAAGCGTGGGAAAGAGCGAGAGAGAGACTACCACGCAACAGTGTCTCTCCAGCCGTCGTGACGGCTGGCTGGCTGGCAGGCTGACTCAGCCATAAGTTATGTAACTCCCGGCCTCTATCGCCGATTTTGACCATCCAAGCGCTGTTTCCACTTGTTTTATTGCTGTAACAGGTTAATACCTTTATAATCAACGTAAAATAGGCGCATATGGATAAGTAAAATGCCCCAGAACAAGAAGCCCACCACAGAAGCCACGAGCGAACACCACACAGAAACACCCGGAAGAAAGGTCCACAGAACGAAAGGACCAGCTGACCGAGCCCGCCATTCCAGACAGGCCCAAGCCCGCAGGGCTAAACAGCTCCAGGACACACCCATTTACCTTTTCTAAACCGACCATTTTCCACACCTCACGTACACTAACCCCCTCGTGTCCTACACTTATTAACTACAAAGATGATGAACAGGAATATACATTCATATTAAAAACACCCATGCCGGTCCCGACGTTGAGCCAATGCCAACACATCAGACAGCCATAATTATATCTATGTATGTTCTTGCATCCGAGAAGTAGATGTTATATATCTTAGAAGTTAAAACACCCACGCTGTCCCTAGACCCCGTATATCATTTTCCATGACTAGTATAGATATGTGTAACCCGTGCTCAGTCGCCCCTTGCATTTGTTCCTCTAGTAACTAAGTCTATAATATTAACTGCCACCAGCATTGATACGACATAGCGGCACTGTCCTTGCTACAAAGATGATGAACAGGAATATACATTCATATTAAAAACACCCATGCCTGTCCCGACGTTGAGCCAATGCCAACACATCAGACAGCCATAATTATATCTATGTATGTTCTTGCATCCGAGAAGTAGATGTTATATATCTTAGAAGTTCAAACACCCACGCTTGTCCCTAGACCTCTTATATAATTTTCCATGACGAGTATAGATATGTGTAACCCGTGCTCAGTCACCCCTTGCATTGTTCCTCTAGTAACTAAGTCTATAATATTAACTGCCACCAGCATTGATGCGACATAGCGGCAGTGTCCTTGTGTCGTATTATGCCAAGTACAGATCAACCAGGTTTCATCACCTTATTAGGACGACGACTATAATGTCATCGTTCATCGATGTATGCAATCCTTTAGGTTAAGTATTTTATCCACCATTGTGTTCACCTTTTTCCATTTACTTTCCACAATTGCCATACGTCTTCCCCTTGTCTCCTTCGTATCCACAGTCCACACTACGCCAATTTACTTCGTGTCCTACACCTCTTACCCCAACCAGAGATTATATAAGATAACCTGGTTATCAGTATCTGTCATAAGTACCCCGAAACAATAACTAAGTACCCCTACGAACTGCCGCTGTTGTTGATATTATATTTAATAGAAAACGCAGTTCCCAGGGCCAACTAATAGTATCCATAACCCTCGGACTGATCACATAACTCTATCTTTTCCAGACTCCTATACCACCCCATAGTTGCATTCCCCGGTAGCATTTGGCTAACGTATTCTACTGCCTTTTCAAACTTCCATATAAATTGTAGCCTAATGCCACCCCCACGCCCAGGGACCTTAGGGGCAAAATTTCCCTGTAGCCCTTGAACTCTCCCCCCCCTCTCATTAAGACACCCGCGCTTCTCGACTCTTGTCCGACCTAGCCTCTCTCTCATACCTCTTGAAGATCCTTGAATTGTCCGTTACTAACGCTCTCCAACCTTTTATATATATACTCCTATCCAGCCTACCTTCACTTAGTAGGCCAGAACAACATTAGAACTTTACTAGCCCCTTGCATGCCATCTATTCTCTTACAACACATTCACAACCCTGCACCCAATGGTCGTCGGTGCGAGGCTAGCCGCCCCGCCAGTAACTAACTTCTATTGCCATACTTCCAGATAAATGTGGCAGAGTTAGCAACCCAGTCTCCACCATATCCAGCAAACCCTACAATTAACAACCAGCCGAGTAAAACCAGCTAGTTAAGGCACCTTCGGTTTTGGTATTAAAGACACTCACATCTGTCTCATACACAGAGGGTTATTACAAACACTGGTGATATGGCAAGCCCCTAGCCACAGCCGCCGGACGACTATATCAGAGAGAGGGCGCCCAGCTCCCCCTTTTTGCCCACCCGAGGAGGGAGACCCCCACCCCCGCGGAGGTATACCTGGCCCCTGTTTTGACTTTCGAGTCATTGCCAGGTAGCACAGGAATTCTTCCTATCAATGAACTAACCATGAATGACTAACACCTTTACTAACCTCTATTACCTCACAATAAACCATTTACCTTTCTTGCATGCTCTGATCACTAAATTAGCACCTCAGCTATACCATAGAATGAAGATTGAACAATCTAGAGAGACGCTCCTATCACAGCTGTCCCCATCCTCCTCGCAAAGTAGATCCAGTCTCTCTCCCCTAAATACGTCCAGTATAGCCAAAATAGTACCTCTTACTAAGGCTCAGTTATATGAAAATATAAAGGCTTCCTATCGCCCTGTGCCACAACAGTAAATACCATCTTACCTAGTCCCCATATCTATTGAGAGCTCAATTAAGTCCATAAGACTCGAGATCCCTACTGTCTACAGGGTCCAGAACCGAGCCTATAAATCTAACTCCCGCCCCCAGTCAAATCAGTTGAAAGCTAGACACCAACCAGTGGTCACTACCCTGCAGTTTACCTCTAGCTCTGCCCTTGTGTTGTTCCGGAGTTGAGAGATTCCAGATCCGGCAGACTCCGTGGCAGAGAAGACTGATAGAAGCATCTGTCCATGTACAAGTCCTAACGTGCACCTTATAACCTTCACACAAATTCGTGGGTATATAAGTGTGTAGCCAGCAACGATCATCAAGAGATCCGACTTGAGAACTTCCTACATTTTGGACCATCTGGACGGCCGAGGAACCAGTCGTTAGCCCCCAACATCACCGGAAGCAAGATAACCAGGACCAGATCTACCCATACTATTCAAGATTCATGTTACTAGTACTAAGTGTTATAGTACTAGCTTGATACTCACTTATTAACTTTCTATAAAGTGGCTAAGACCTTGCCCAGTGTAATTCATATTTAACCATTCCATTTGGGACGTACTAAGCGATCAGTGTTTTTTAATTAACAGGCGACCTTGACTCTCGTAATTACCTTATTCAGATATTAAAACTCTAGTGATATCTAACGTTCGCCCACTGATTTGTGTTCTACATATTTCTGCCTTAAGAATATCAAACTTAGTTCAGTACCCCCATGAGGTTACTAGAGATTTCCGTGTTCTATAATATACGCGTGTCTAATCCTAACTGTGAGTTGCTACGTGGGCACGCGACCAGCCAGCAAGAGGTAAAATCAGTGACATTGAATTATACGAATATATTGAGGTCTTCCAGTACAATATAAACTTGCTAATTAAACCCGTGATCAGAAGAATATACCTGATCGTTGGAAGTGGGAGACTAGGCTCCATCCAGATCCGCTAATGCTAGCAGTTCCCTTCTATCATTTGTTTTGTGCGAATATAACTATCTTTCTAGGCTCTTTATTTCTTTATTTCAATAAACGTGAACTTGTGTCGTGTTACCGTGTGTTTATTTTGTGTTCTCTATTCCTCATACCTTGTATTGTGCATGCAGCCTTCTATACCCAGTCATTCAGAACTCACATTACCCAAGTTAAACCTGTAGAAAAACAGGGCATAACAATAAGTATTAATGATATTTATGGTACGATGACGATTTGAGTTTAGGAAACGGTCTAAATACCTCCGCACAGGGAGGGGTGGCCAATACCCCACCTACGCAGTGGAGAGGTTAATATTAGTATAAATTCTTATATAACCACTTACAGATAGCGGCGGATCCCCAGATCGACCGTGGTAATTGTCACCTAAACATCTACAAAAAAAAAAAAAAAAAGTACAAAAGTAGGATGTAGAATAATACAGTACTGTATTACCTCAATCATTATATTTAGGTTATATAGAAATAATCTTTATTTACTCTAATATATCTAAGTGCTTTTTATACTTTTATAAGAATTTCCACAATCGTTTATATGAATTATAAACTTTGAATAGGATTATATGCATCCAACTTACGGTGCCAGCCAGTTCAGACCTATGTGTGTATGTGGAGTTTAAGCGACGGTGCCAATGTTGGGAGTTTTAGAAATGGCAGACTAACATCTACTGCCTTGATTCTGGTTTTCTTGGGGATTTTAAGGACTGCCATGATCTGTGAGTATAAGTTACAGCAGCTTAAGAGTTACATCTATTGTATTGTTAATGATTTAGCAATTAAAGCAAAGCTATAAGATTGTAAGCCGTGTTATTTGTTGCAGTCGTACGAGGTTGAGAAGCTGCTACGTAGATGACGAATTTGCACGGTCAGCAATATTATGGTCTGGGCTGGCTGCACGATGTGGCTGTAATGCTAGGACAACTTAACACCAATAAAGCATCCTCTGTAACGGAACCAAGCCTGGTTTTGTATCCCCCAAGATTCCTATGCCGTCGAACACCTGCACAGCGACCGATTGGCACCCACAAACACTCACTGTCTTCTTCTTTCTTCTTTTTACACATCGCATTTATGAGGATAATATATGTAGTAATTGCACGTCTTGCAAATCGTGCACACCTCCGTCACCAAGCCCATGCAAACCACGCAAGGCCAAGATAACAGAAAAGCAACTCAACCAATTAACATGCAAGGCCAGCAAGCCAGCTATTTTCTTATTTGTCTTTGTCCACCACACCTCCAAGCCAGAAGAGAATAACCATCAATCCCTCCAGAAGCACAAAAAGTCATTACCATCGAAATAACACATTCTCCAACCCCAGGAAAGAAGTTATTCACCGACATGAACAATCCTGAAGTACAGAATAATAAGGAAACGAGAAAGAAAAGACGACACAAAAAATGGCACCATCAACACCAGAAGTCTAGGCGTCCTTCTGCCCCTCAATTTCACCACCGCCCTGGAGAAGAAAATTAAGAAGTACTATTCAGGCATCACACCCTAACTCGAAGCCACAAAGAAATTATCCAGCACTGACATCCTGCAGCCAGGCGCCTTTCTACCACGCAGCCACACCACCGCCAAGACGCTGAGAAAAGGGATAACCTCGGCAGGAAATTCTAAGATCAACACTCAGTTGGAAAACTGTTCTTATTAGTTACTGGACGTAAGACAGTTAAAACTCAGTAGGATACTGCTCTTATTAGTTACTGGACGTAAGACAGTGGAATATTGGGGCCCCATTTCAGTGGAAAAAGAAAAACAACTGTTCTTATTAGTTACTGGACGTAAGACAGTTGGAGTATTTGGGCCACAAATATCACCCCCAGTTCGACTCCGTGGCCGTCCAAGTTGTCCGGGAGTGTAGAGAAGTTTACAGGTGGGCTAACTTGTCTAGCCGTTGATGACACGCCGCTATGGTACTCCTACTGATAGCCTTAAATGCCTCTGTCCTCAGCGCAGCCAGAGAAACAGTGGATCGAATTAATGTGAGACAGTCGGGAGAGGCGACTTTTCTCAACTATTCTGGCCTTATGGGAGGTTCAGACGTGCAAGCGGATTTTCGCCTTTCGGTCAAACAGATAATCGTTTGCCCAGGAATCTTTTTCGTCGAGTCTTCTCCTAAACTCGCGTAATCCCTTCTAACATAACAAGATCTTTCTACCTTAGACCGGTTATGAGTTATGATTGCTCGTAAACCCAAAGTAGTGGCGAGCCGGCTGACCATACGTTTATGAGACAACCAAAAATTATTTGTAAATCGGTTGTTCACAGAGATAATCTTGCCCTTGGTTTCCCAATTGCAACAATATTTTCTTCATGGGTTGATTTACTTCCTCACAGATGCACTTTGATCGCAGGCACTAAATATCACTGTATATCCTGAGGGTGGAGTGTTAGGTAAGCATCCACAAGAGCGTCGCATACGGTACGTGGACTGTCTACTGATCAACTAGTGCTTGTTTGGCACGGGGGCTTAAATATAGGGGGGGTTTCTTTGTTCTAAACTTTGGATGTCGGAGGGGAACACAAGTTAATTTAATCCCTTGACTGAAGAGGGTAGCATTAAAGGTCTAGCATACGGTTAGTTGGTAGGCTGCAATATGATTCACCCCACTGACATCTTACTCTAAGACAAATTATTAATAGGGGTTTTTAGAGGAGGAAGTTGGGGAGGGGAAAAGCTAGTTTTCTTGGCGCCTTCCGGCTGAGGCGGTAAGGCAGTATACGTTAATATTTCACTCAAGTATCCTCCTCTGATCTAGCTGAATTGCTATTAGGAATCTAAGACGGATTAAGGGGAATTTTGAGGGTTAATTAGGGATAGGATAGGATAGGAGCTTTGAGGCTGGAATTAGAGCCTGGAGTTTGGTATAGGTTAAGAGTACCCAAATTTTCTTGGCAAGTATTTGATGGGCATCATTGATACCTGTAGAGTTCCGCGAGGGGGGGACTTCCCCTCTGCAATGGGAGTGAGGGGGGCATAGCCTCGCGCGCTTTATTTTGCGGTCCCAGGTTGTAGTGGTGGTTAGTGAGGTTAGAGGATAGTTAAAGGAGGTACCAGAATAGGTTTGTACTCTCTGTTTACAGAAGCTTGAGAAATGACTTACTCGGCATGAAATAAAACATCCTGATGGCGTCTTATTAGGGGAGGTTGTGAATTTGGGGTTGGTATGAAAGAGAAGGAAAACAGGGCGACTCAAAAGGTTACAACTGGGCACGCTGTTACTACGCAAAGCATTGGTAGATAAAAAGAGTTAACTTAGGAAATGTTGACATGTATGAATGGCGGTATTTTAGTCGTCGTCAATATAAAAGTATGGAACCTGGTTGACTAACTCAAGTTCAATTACATAACTACTTAGGTGCTAGAAATGAACCCACTGAGCATGCATGGGCTTACACACGCTTTGTCTTTCTAATGGAGAGAGCACAAGTAGGTCGTTTTCCTAGATCTCTCTGAAGAGGATCGTATGCAGATTTGTCAATTAATTTATATAAAACAACAGAGATACGAAACAGAGTAGTGTGGACTGTGGACTAGAAGGGGTGACTGATTAGACGTATAATAGGTGTGGAAAAAACCCCGGAAAGGAGGAACATAATGGTGAATGGAAAAATGCTTAACTTACGAAAACGAATGCATGCATGAATGACGGTATTAGTCGTCGTCAAAATAAGGCGAATGGAACTTGCTGGTTGGGATGCACGGAATACGATTCGACATGGGCAGTGCCTCTGTGTCGTATCAATATCGATCGGGCAAATTCCAGTTCATCTTATATTTTAAAGCACTAAACGGAACAGCTGAGCCTGGGGTCGGTGAGGGGACATTTTTAGGCCTACCCTCTTTCAAGGGAAGTGGGAGGGGGACATAGCCTCGCACGGTTTTCCCTACGGTTCAGGTGGTGAGTGTGGTTTACTTAGGTTAGAGGATAGTTAAAAGAGATACAAGAATCGGTTTGTACTCTCTGTATACTGGGGTTCGAGTCGGAACTGACTCGGCACGGAATAAACATCCTGATGGGTGTCATGTGAGGGGGGGGGGGGGTCGTGAATTTGGGTTGGTACGGGGAGAGGAAAGGACAGGGTGGCTCAAAAGGTCACGACTGGGCACGCGGTCACTAAGCAGAGTATTGTGGATAAAAGCTTTTTCTTAGGAACTTAGGAATGGGTACATGCATGAGTGACACCGATCTATCTCGTAATGGAGAGAGAGACGAGGTAGCTTTCCTGCACTTCTCTGGAGATGATCGTATTCAAATTGGTTATTATTAATTCTATAAATCAACAGAAATGGATTAGTACAAGCACAGGGTATAGGGTTAGTATTACGATTAGAGGGCAGGTTAGGGGGAAGAAGGGTGACTTATAGTCCTAATGAAAAAAAACGGGTTTTCATGGGGTAACAATTTTTGAGGCGGTTGTACCGAGTTTGACCCGTAGCCAAACTCACGCGAATTTAATATGACGATATTGTCCGGCACGACCCTTAGCTAAGCGCAGGCCTGCATACGAAATTGGGGATGGTCTGGGGCTTTCCTAATCAATGAATACCGGTATGGATGATGGTATCGTAGTATAGTTAGGTGTGTTGTGTGGGTGTCTTGGATGTTAAAAAGGTTGGGAGTATACCACTTTTGGTCGACGTGCCTTTGGGATCTCTTGCTTTCTGGCCGTGTCGGCTTCCTTTGATCTCGTGGGTGCGTCCTGCTCCATCCGGCTGCTGTGTCCTTTCATCCCGGCCGGCTTTCGTTCTGGTTCTTGCGGAATTGTTACTGGGTTGTTGGTCCCCGGTTGGTGGGGGGCATTCCTTTTGGGGGTATTTTAAATATGAAGGTACGTCTTGTTATAATTATCCTCTATTACTTTCTGTGTCTGTGTTAAAACGATTTTTACTTCTCCAGTCAGGAAGAATCCACTTATTTAAACCAATCAACCCCAGTAAAAACCTGGCATAACAGTTTCCTTAGCGTTTAGCCCACCGGGCATTACTTATAAACTTCATTCTTTATATGGCCAGTGGAAGAAAGGTAGGGCCGTAGCGGGTGGTCATATCACCCGAGGTGCCTTTAAAATTCACCAAGAAACAAGAACTTATAATCCTGCACAACCCCCGCACATTATGCCGCCCGAGAGTGCCCATCTGCAGGTCCCATTACATAAACATGAATGGATGGCAATGTGATAGTAGCAAACAGAATGTTTATGTATAAACCCGAATATAAAAGTAAAACATTGAAAATAAATGGAAACAGTACAAAATGCGAGATGGGACGTGCGAGTGTAAATATGAATGTGAAGGGCCTCCAGGGATGGGCAAGGCTCGGACCCGGAGGAAATCCGGGAGGGATCAGCCAACAGTAATGAGGAAACGAGGAGAGAACCAGGAGCAGAGGAGACCGATACAATGGTAGAAGCCGAAGAAGCGGTACCTGGAGAGGGAGGGGAGAGTGAGTCGACGCCCAGGGTCGGAACCAGGGAAGAACCTGCCACTAGGGAAGGCCAAGAGGACACAGTCCCCGGGAACGGGGTAGCTAACCCAACCGAGACCACAGTCGTGAGAGAGGACAGAGAGGCCCCAGCCGAGAGAGAGGGCAGAGAGACCCCTGACTCCGGCCATGAGAGTGGGAACCCCCGGGAAATGTGAACCAGGAATCAGCAGGATAGGAACTGCATTAGATTAGGGTGTCTAAATGTGAATGGATGGGGAGTGGAAAAAATAGAGGACATGAGTGAAGTACTGTATGAGGGGGGTATAGATGTTATTGGTATAACAGAGACAAAGCTACTTGAAAGAGTGGAACTGTACACGGAGAACTACAGAATGATTGGGAAGGGGCGCAATAAATGGAAGAAAAAGGGTGGAGGTATAGGCCTAATAGTGAGAAGAAACATGGATGTGGAGGTTGAAGAGATAAAAGTCGGAGAATGCGAGATAAGTGAAGATATGATTGCAGCTTACCTGAACTACAAGGCAAAAGGAAAGACTGAAAGGATCTTGCTGATTGTATGCTACATGACTGTACAGGGACCGGTTGCCAGACGTGATAATGAAAGGAAGCATGACCTAATGAGCAGACTGGTAAACGACCATAGACGAGAACATGTGATCGTAATGGGTGATATGAACGGACATATCGGAATCCTGGGTGAGGAAGTGAACACGAATGGACAACTGTTAAGGGATTTCACTGAGGAGCATGAACTGGAAATCTTAAATGAAACCATTGCAGAGGGACGAGTGACATGGGCCGGAAGAGATAATGAATCTGCGATTGATTATATCTTGGTGAATGAGAATGCAAGGAAGAAAGTGGAATACATGAGGATAGACGAAGAACGAGGGATGGATGTGACAAGTGACCACAATATGTTGTGGATACAGTATGCCTGTGGGAGGGAGAGAAAGGAAGCTAGGAAACCAAAGGGTAAGAAATGGAAACTGAAACAAGCGGACTGGGTAAAATTCGGGGAAGATTTAGAGAGTGTGAACTGGATGGATGACGGAGGGGTAGACAGAATGAATGAAGAGTTCACCAAGACAGTGAAAGAAGGAGCTGAAAGAAGAGTTGGGAGGAAAAAGAAAGGAAATAATAGGAGACCCCAGAGGAGATAGTGGAACCATGACATCGAATCTGCCAGGAAAAAAAGAAAAGAGAGCAATCGAAGGTGTAGAGGACTGAGGAGGTCCAAGGACAACGGTGAGAACGAACGGGTCGCATATGAGGAAGCATGGGAGGAATACAAGAAGCACAAAAGTATAACAGGAGGCTTAATAAGGAAAGCGAGAGTAAAGGCTGAAAAGGATGTAGTAGATGAGCTGAAGGCAAGGGGCGGTGAGGTCAGTAGAGAATGGTATGACTTCTTAAGGGGAGAGCAAGAGAGTGAAAGAGTGAATGTGGAAGTGATAATGGTAAACGGAAGAGAGGTTAGAGGGAAGCCAGAGAAAGCTAGGGCAGTAAAAGAATTCTGGGAAAACATTGGTGGTGCTAATGAAGTGGAGGATAGGGGTGAACCCAACCTGATAATAGGAAGAAAGATACCAGTAGATGAAAATATGGATTACGAGATCAGCAGGGAAGAGATAATGAAATGTGTTAAGAAACTGAAGACTGGTAAAGCCGCAGGGAACGACGAGATCCCATATAGGCTTAATGGGATCCCAGAGCTGGTAGGGGGGTTAGATGATGGGAGTAGAGCGGAAACGGATAAGGAGAAAGCAGAGGTGCTGGGAAAAGGCTGATGAGGAAAATGGAAAGTTGGGTGAGGAGGATAAGAAGAAGTTTTTCTGGAGAGTGAGGGACGGGAAATTGAGGAAGTGGTTTATACGAATAGAAGGGAGAAGGAGAGCTGGGAGGGAAGAGAATGTGACAGAAGTTGTGGCAGAGGTGGAGAGCAGGGTGGAAGCGTCTCGGGGAGAGACAGGAGAAGAAGCTGCAGACCCAGTACCAGTAGTGTGAGGGGGGGAGTAGGGCACGGACAGGAGGAGCGGGATGATGTAGCTGCTGAAGGAATGGTAGAAAGATTAAGGATTATGTTTAGTAATGTTGATGTGTTTACCCAGGACAAGAAAAGAGAATTGATATGTAGGTTGCAGGATGAAGGGGAAAAACCGGATGTCATAGTCTTACAAGAAGTAAGACCAAAAAATGCTAGAATTGAAAGGGAACTGGTGGAGTATAGTTTGGAGGGTTTTGAGTTGTACGAGAGGAATGCTATTAGAGCAGAGGTTGGAAGAGGACTGTTTATTTATGTAAGAAAAGAGCTCAAGGTAAATGAGGTGGATATGAGACAGCAGTTTTGTGAGTATTTGTGTATTGAAGTAAAATGTACAAGAGGGTCAATTCTAATTGCCTCTATATATAGAAGCCCAAATAATAGTAGGGAAGTGGATGATAACCTACTGAAAGCAATGGAGGAAATAGATAATAGAGAGAACAAGTATAAGATTTTGATTGGAGATTTCAATTTGCCAAGGATCAACTGGGCAAATTGTACTACTCCAGCGGGACAGTGTAGCCTGGAAAACAAGTTTATAGAGAAAGTAAGAGATTTTTTTTTAACGCAACATATTACAGAGATGACAAGATATAGAGATGGGATGCAGGGGAGTGTACTTGATTTGATTTTTAGCAATGAGGAGGATATAGTGGAACATGTCAATGTGGATAGCCCTATAGGTCGTAGTGACCATGCCTGTATAGGTTTTAGTTGCAATATTAAAACAGAGATGGATGATAGAAGCAATAAAAAAATATACATGTATGACAGAGCAGATTATGAGCTGCTGAAGTGTCTGGACATTGACTGGGGGGAATACTTGAACGGTGAAGACGCTGAAGGAATGTGGAGGAAGTTTAGAGTCAAACTGGAGGATGTTATATCCAAATGTGTACCAGTAAGGAAATATAAGGATAAAACAAAATTGAGGAAAAGAACAAACCCAGAATTACCAATGAAAAGAAAGCTGTGGACTTTGATAAGAAGAAAGAAACGATTGTGGGATAGATTAAAAGTGTTAAAAAAGAACAGGGGGTCTAGTATAGAAGCTAAAGTAGTGGATTTGGAACGTAGACAGATAAACAATAAAATAAGGTGGGAGAAAAGGAAAGGAAAGAGAGAGCGAGATTGCAAGAAACGTGAAGGATAATCCCAAAATATTCAGGAAGTACATTCAGGAAAAGTTAACAAGAAGAGTAGGGATCCCAGAGCTGGTAGGGGGGTTGGATGATGGGAGTAGAGCGGAGACGGATAAGGAGAAAGCAGAGGTGCTGGGGAAATACTTTGGGGGGGTACTAACAGTAGAGTCGGATGATGCAGTGCCAAATATTCCCATCAAACAGGCACCTGCACTAGAACTAATAGAGTTTTCCCATGCTAGAATAAGAAGGGCTATAGAAAAAAGGAACAGAAGTAAGTCACCGGGACCGGATGGGATACACCCAAGAATCATAAAGGAAGGAGGTGAGATGTTAGTAGAGCCATTGAAAATTTTATTTGAGGTATCGTTTAATACAGGACAAATCCCGATGGACTGGAAAGAGGCGAACATAACAGCTATATTTAAGAAGGGAATGAGAAATGACCCAGGAAATTATAGACCAGTCAGTTTGACAAGTGTTGTGTGTAAACTAATGGAAACGGTAATTAGAGAAGGAATAATGGAGCATATGAAATCAAACCAACTTTTCAGTGGGAGACAGTTCGGATTCTTGCCGGGGAGGTCGACGGTACTACAGCTAATTAAGGTGGTAGATGATTGGATGCAAATTCTAGAGGATGGTGATGTAATAGACGTGGTATATTGTGATTTTATGAAGGCCTTCGATAAGGTCCCACATAAAAGGTTAATAGAGAAAGTTAGAAGCTATAATATAGGGGAGAAATGTGTGAAATGGATAGATGCCTTCCTGAAAGATCGGAGACAGAGGGTGCTGGTGAATGGAATAGGCTCGGCGTGGAGGGAAATTACAAGTGGGGTTCCTCAGGGATCTGTGTTGGGACCACTACTGTTCGTTATATTTATCAACGACTTACCTGAAGTTATAACTAATGGAAGTGAGGTATACCTGTATGCGGATGACACTAAGCTGTATAGAAGAGTGAGGAGTAAGGAAGATGTGGGTTTGCTTCAAGGAGATGTGGAGGGCATGAAGGGATGGTCTGAGCATTGGTTAATGCCTTTTCATCCAAAAAAATGCAAGTACATGCGGATTGGGACAAGTAAGATAGACAAGGTAGGATACAGTATGTATGAAGCGATGGAGGAAGTGAATGCAGAGGATATAGGAGTAGTGATAGACAATAAGTTAAATTTCTCAGAACATTTAGCGGAAAAGATAAACAAAGCCAATAGAATTGTAGGGCTGATAAGGAGGACATTTGTGTCACTTGATGAAGAAATCTTCAGGAATCTCTATACAGCGCTGGTTAGGCCGCACCTGGAATATGCGAACCAGGTGTGGGCTCCATATATGGTAAAGGATATAGAAGCAGTGGAGAAAGTGCAGAGGAGAGCTAGCAAGCTAGTACCAATGTTGAAGAACGCAGGCTATGAGCAGAGGTTGAGGACACTGGGGCTTCCGACACTGGCATATAGGAGAAAGAGAGGGGATATGATAGAGACTTTTAAGATAGTGTCAGGAAAGTATGATGAGGATGTGTGTGAAGGTATCTTCTTGATGCGGGAGGGAACAAGAACGAGAGGACACTCAAAGAAGAAATAGAAATAGAAAGAAATAGGCTTGAGAAGGCAAAGAACTCATTTTGTGATAGAGTGGTAAATGAGTGGAATGCACTGCCCCAGTATGTAGTCGATTCCGAATCAATAAGGGAGTTTGAAAGTAATCTTGATAAAGCATGGGGAAGACAAGATTTGAAGTTTGATTATAAAGCAAAAATACAGAATAGTAAAAATGTTGCGTCTGCTACCACCGCCGCCAACACCGTGAACGACCGCAGCAGTGCAAGTACTGGTACTGAGCTGGATACACAGGCCTAGTTTGCCTATTTCCAGAGGATCTACTGTAAGAAACTACTGTAAGAATATGAATTCTATAAAGAGGGTGGGAATGGAGTAATTGAAGGCATGTATGGACTTTTTAAGAAAGTGTGGTCAGGAGAGAGAGTACCGTATATAAAATACCACAGGAACGAAAAACCTGAGAGCGAAACCTCCAACCCTAACGAGCCACAGGAACGAAAATCCTGAGAGCGAAACTCCCATCCCCAACGAGATCCCAGGCCCCTTTTCCATTCCCGATTTGGTCTCTCTCTCTCTCTCTCTCTCAATTCATTCCACATATTATACGTCTCTCAATCACAGTCTTCTAATATACAAACCACAATACTTTACTCACTGATATTCTTGATGTACCACCTAAGTATGTATTTAATTATGTAACCACCATACAGGCTATAATACTTTCATTGTGTAGGTTCGAGGCAAACCACAATACTTTACTCACTGATATTCTTGATATACCACCTAAGTATGTATTTAATTATGTAACCACCATACAGGCTATAATACTTTCATTGTGTAGGTTCGAGGCGATCTAAGACACCTTAGCTTCCATTTCACACCAAATCAGATCGTGATTACGTCAGCCCTGTATTTAGTTATATAACAATCATAGTCCCCCCCAATTCTAGCAATTCTATGTCTCTAACCTCCCGTTGTTTTATCCACTAACTATATATTCCCAACCTTTAACCACGACTCTATACACCCGATAACCATATGCCAGTTATTATATTGATTTAGGCCTGTTAATTCGGATAAA
The DNA here is from genome assembly GCA_032716605.1 of Paralithodes platypus. Classification (NCBI taxonomy): domain Eukaryota; kingdom Metazoa; phylum Arthropoda; class Malacostraca; order Decapoda; family Lithodidae; genus Paralithodes; species Paralithodes platypus. The sequence continues at coordinate 58,625,666 of CM064582.1, forward strand.
CTCACTATGACCAATCTGCAGACGATTATCAGGAGAGATGCAGGAAAGCTACCTCGTATCTCTCTCTCCATGACGAGTATAGATATATGTACCCCCGTGCTCAGTCGCCCCCCCCCCTTGCCTTGTTCTTCTAGTAACTAAGTGTATATATAATATTAACCGGAGATGCCCCCAGTATTGATACGACATAGCGGCACTATCCTTGTGTCGTATTGTGCCACGTGCATACCAACCCGGTTTCATCATCTTATTAGGACGACGGGTATAATGTCGTCATTCATGCATGTATTCAATCCTTAGGTTAATTATCTTTTATCCGCCATTGTGTTCCTCTCTTCCATTTACTTTTCCACAATTGTTATACGTCTTCCAATCACCTCCTTCATATCCACAATCCACACTACTCTATTTTGCTTCGTGACCCTATGCTCAGTGGTACCCTGTTTTGGGTCATCCTGTCCGCTTATCCTTCACGCCCCGCTGCACACACCACCCTACCTGTTCGATCGTAGGGAAATGCCACCCGTATGTCCAGCGCATTAAGGGTCACTATCCTAGGTCACGAGCGGCGCGGCGCCTAGCCTCAAACCACCCCCTTTACAATTCACAACCCTCCCCCTGTAAAGACGCCATAAGAACGTTATACCATGCCAACTCAGTTCGTTCACTAACCTCAACAAATAGAAGGGAAGGACCTATCCTTGTACCCCCCTTAACTATCCTCTAACTCCCTAGCCACACTCACAACCTGAACCAGACCAATAGCCGGCGCGAGACTAGGAATACCCCCTAAAATACCTTGTCTTGCCAGACTAAGTTTCTGAAGACCAACCGCCCCCATAAATCTATGTATGTTCTTCCATCCGAGAAGTAATATGTTAACCCCTGTCTTGCCAGACTAAGTTTCTGAAGACCAACCGCCCCCATAAATCTATGTATGTTCTTCCATCCGAGAAGTAATATGTTAACCGGCTCGCTTGGTGTAGTGACTAGCGTCTCGGACTTCCACCCAGAAGGCCCGGGTTCGCGCCCACGCTCGGCGCATTAAAGATTTTTCACAAGCACTGAGTTGTTACCATCCCTCATGAGCAAAGGGATGGGGTAGTAGTACAGGACCCCAATGGAAATACGCCTAATCAGCCTTATAGAGCTATCCTTAGCTAGCTTAGCATGCGCTAGCTTTAAGAACTATTATTATTATTATTATTATAACCCCCATGTCATAATTGATTAGAAACTATGATACCCACGGGTACACCATTGTATAATTATATAACCATTATTCCTGTAAGACCTAGACAGAGATAATGACTGAAGAGGTTAGCAACCATGCAGTAACTCTAATTCTTACCCCAACCAGAGATGGTATAGATAACCCTCTTTTACCATTGTCTCGACGCATATCTACCACGAAACAATAACGAAGTACCCCTACGAACTGCCGCTTTCTTTGGTCTATATTTCATAGAAAACGCAGTTCCCAGGGACAACTAGATCAGCAAGAAATCGTGTCAAATAATAGTGTCCATAACCCCTCGTATTGACGAGTAATAGTACACTATGTTTTTCTCTACTTTTATCCACAGTCAAGCACACACCTACAGCTAACCTCATCTTCCCCACAGTCCACATGATTCTATAATTTCCAGACTCATATACCACCACCTATTGCTCATCCCCCGATAGCGTTTGATTAACCTACCTTCCCTGTCGTTAACCCCCAGTCTAAGATACCAACTGTAGCCTAATGCCACCCCTACGCCCAGAGACCTTAGGGTCAAACTTCCACGTAGCCCCCCTTAACCCTCTCCCTCTCGTTAACCCCCACGCTCCTCCACTCCCTACTAACCTAGCCTCTCCACCATACCCCCTGAATATCCTTAACTTTTCCGTTACTAACATTCTCAAACCTTTTGTATAATTATATACTCCTATCCAGCCTACCTTTCCCCAGTAGGAAGGAACACCATTAGAACTTTACTAACCCTTTGCATGCCATCTATTCCCTCACAACCCATTCACAACCCTGTACCAAATGATCGTCAGTGCGAGGCTAGCCGCCTCGCCAGTGACTAACTTCTATTGCCATACTTCCAGATAAATGTGGCAGAGGTAGCAACCCAGTCTCCACCACATCCAACAAACCATGCAATTAACAACCCAACCAATTAAAACTTGGTGAGGAGGTGTGTGGAGTGAGGAGAAGAGGGAGGGGAGTGAAAGGTACAGCATGGTGGACAGAAGAGGTACGAATAGCTGTGGAAGAAAAGAAGAAAGCATATAGAGAGTGGTTGGGTAGCAGAGGGAATGAAGATTCCGAGAGACAGAAACGAGCGAGGTACGTGGAGAGTAAGAGGGTGGTGAAGAGAGTAGTGAAGGAAAGTAAGAGAAGAGTAGATGAGGAATTTGGAAGGAATCTGAGTGTAAAATGGAGGGAGAGTAAGAAACTGTTCTGGAAAGAAGTCAAGAAAGTTAGGGAAGGTAGCAAGGGAAACAGTAAGGGTGTGAAAGATAAGAATGGGAGAATGCTAGCCGAGAAGCAAGAGAGAGTCGAAAGGTGGAGGGAGTACTTCAGTGAGTTGCTAAATGAAAGGAATGAAGAGCCAGCAAACATAGCTGGATATGGTATGGGAGGGAGAAGAAGAGAAGTAGTGGAGGAGGAGGTGGGGATCAGGAGGTCAGAAGTGTGGGAAGCCATGAAAAGGGTGAAGTTGGGGAAAGCACCAGGAACAGATGGAGTGTGTGGGGAAATGTTGAGGTATGGTGGTGAGATAGTGATAGAATGGGTATGGAAAATGTGCAAACTAGCATGGGAGAAGGGGAGTGCACCCGATGACTGGAAGACTGGCATAATAGTCCCCCTATATAAGGGCAAAGGGGAAAGAGGAGTGTGTGGTAACCACCGAGGAATATGTCTTCTAAGCGTAGTAGGGAAGGTATACAGTAGGGTAGTGATTGAGAGAGTGAGAGTGAGAACGGAGAAATGGATAGGCGACGAGCAGGGAGGTTTTAGGAAGGGAAGAGAGGATGTGTAGATCAGATTTTTACCCTGAATTGTGTTGTGGAGAAGTATCTGGAGAAGAAACAAAAGGTGTATGTTGCCTTTATGGACTTGGAGAAGGCCTATGACAGAGTGGATAGAGAAGGTTTGTGGAAAGTACTTAGAATATACGGAGTAGAGGGCAAGTTGCTGAAAGCAGTGAAGAGCATGTATGAGGGTGCAAAGGCGGCAGTACGTGTGGAGAGTGAGCAGAGCGAGTTCTTTGACCTGAATGTTGGTTTGAAACAGGGGTGTGTGATGTCCCCGTGGTTGTTTACTGTATATATGGATGGAGTTATGAAAGAAATACTATCAAGAGCAGTGGATGTTGGTGTATCGCTGAAAAGGGAGGGAATTGAGTGGAAGCTACCTATACTGCTGTTTGCGGATGATACAGTTCTGATGAGTGATAATGAATGGGAGTTGCAGGGTCTGGTAAATGAGTTTGGAACAGTGTGCGAAAAACGGAATTTGAAGGTAAATACGGGGAAGAGCAAGGTTATGGTCTTCGAAAGGGGTGAAGTCACAGAGTGTGAGGTGAAGCTGAACGGTCAGGCTATGGAGATCGTCAACTCTTTTAAGTATCTGGGCAGTGTGTTGAGTAAAGATGGGACTATGGATGAAGAGGTGCGGGAGAGGGTACAACAGGGGAAGAGGGTTGTAGGAACGCTAAAAGCAGTAACAAGAAATAGGGTGGTCAGTATGGAAGTGAAGAAGTCCTTGCATGACAGTGTGGTAATCCCGACACTGACTTACGGAAGCGAAGCATGGACGTTGGTTGAGAGACTCGGACCAAGAGTGAGAGCAGTGGAAATGAATTATTTAAGGAGTGCGTGCGGAGTTACATGGAGGGATAGACAGACTAATGAGGAAGTAAGAAGGAGGTGTGGTGTGGAGGTAGATGTGCTGGAAAGTGTGAAAAGGAACAACTTGAGATGGTTCGGCCATATGGAACGTATGGAAAGCGAGAGAATGACTAAGAGGGTGTATGAGAGCGAGGTGGAGGGACAGAGGGGGAGAGGTAGACCGAATATGAGGTGGAAGGATGGAGTGAGGAAGTACATGAACGAAGGTGGTGCTGGTTGGGGGGAGGGGCGTCGACTGACTGGGGACAGAGGTGCATGGGGGCGGTTCGTTCGTGGCCACCCCTTCGGGGATCACGGCGTCAGGCAATAGATAGATAGATAGACCAATTAAACCAGCTGGTCAAGGCACCTTCGGTTTTGGGATTACGAACACCCACATCTGTCTCATAAACAGAGGGTTATTACAAACACTTGTAATATGGCAAGCCCCCAGCCACAGCCGCCCGGACGACCATCACAGAGGGAGGACGCGCACCTACCCCTTTCACCCACCCGAGGAGGGAGACCCCTACCCCTGCGGAGGTATACCTGACCCCTGTTTTGACTTCCGGGTCATTGCCAGGTAGCACAGGAATTCTTCCTATCAATGAACTAACCATGTATGACTAACACCTTTACTAACCTCTATTAACCCACAATAACCCATTAACCTTTCTTGCATACTCTGATAACCAAATTAGCACCTCAGCTATACCATAGAATGAAGACTGAGCAATCTAAGAGAGACGCTCCTATCAAAGATGTCCCAAACCGCCTCGCAAAGTAGATCCAGTCTCTCTCCCCTAAATACTTCCAGTATAGCCAAAATAGTACCTCTTACTAAGGCTTAGTTATATCACATTATGAAGGCTCCATACAGCCATGTGCCACAAGAGTAATCACCACCTTACCTAGTTCCCGTATCAATTGAGAGCTCAAATAAGTCCATCAAAACTTGAGATCCCTATGGCCTACAGGGTCCAAAACCGAACCTATAAACCAAGCTCCAGCCCCCAGTAAAATCAGTTGAAAGATAGACACCAACCAGTGGTTGGTCACCAGAGTTGACCTCGAGCTCTATCATTGTTTGTTGCTGAGAATTGAGTTCCAGAGCCGGCAGACTCTGTGGCAGATTTAGATAGAAGGATCTGTCCACGTACAAGAAATCTACGTGCACCTTATAACCTTCATAAACCAGTGGGTATATAAGAGTGTAACCAGCAACGATCGCCAAGAGATCTGTCTTGAGAACTTTCTACATATGGACCACCTGGATGGCCGCGGAACCAGTCGTTAGCCCCCAACATCACGGACGCAAGATAACCAGGACCAGACCAATCAAATACTACCCAAGATTCACTCTATCAGTGCTACAGTATTACAGTGCTATTTAGAGACTCACTTATTAATATTTCTATGAAGTGGCTATATATTTGCCCCAGTATAATTCATATATAACCATTCAATTAGGAAGTGCTAAGCGTATCAGTGTTTATTAATTAACAGGCGATATTAACTCTCGTAATTACCCATATATCCAGATATTATTACATAGAAGTGAAACCCTAGTGATATCTGATGTTCGCCCACTGATTTGCGTTCTATGTGTTTCTGATACCAGAATATAAAACTTAGATCAGTACCCCCCTGAGGTTACTAGAATTCCCGTGCTCTAAAATACGCGTGTCTAATCTAGTCTGTGAACTACTACTTGTGCACCAGAGCTACCAGTGATAAATCTAACAGTGAATATGAATCTATAAGTAACATTGATGGTCTCCAGTATATAAACTTGTGAATAAAGCCAGTGATCAGAAGATTAATACCTGAACGTTGGAAGTGGGAGACTAGGCTCCATCCAGATCCACTTATGCTAGTGTTGTTCAATTCTATAATTTGTCTTGTAAGAGTATTCATACCTTCTTATGCTTCATATTAATCATCATCAAGGAAACTATAGAAGTGTGTACATCAATAAAAGTGATCGTGTGTCTTGTTACCGTGTGCTTATTTTGTGTTCTCTGTTTCTCATACCTTGTTTTGTACATGCAGCCTTCTATACCCAGTCAGTTAGAACTCACATTACCCAAGTTAATCCTGTAGAAAAACAGGGCATAACAGTATAAATGGAACGAGAGCCGGGTGACCCTCCTACACAAGGGGGGTCACAAGAGTAAGAAAGAGCTGAAAAACTACCGACCAATAACGCTAACTGACACAATTTCCAAGATGTTCTGTGGGGTGCTGAATGAAAGGCTGAAAGGGATCTTTGAAAGGAACAGAGTGATGGGTGAAGAACAGAATGGGTTTCGAGTGGACAGAAGAGGAGAAGATAACATGTTTGTAGTGTGAAAAGTGATAGAAAATACGAAAAAGTCCGGACGGAAGGGATACTTCGCCTTTCTAGACATAGAGAAAGCATATGACAGAGTGAACAGGTACAAGTTGTGTAGGCTGCTTGAAACAGTAGGTGTGAGTGAAAAGATAATAAACATCATAAGAAGTATATATGTATGAGAATACCAGAGCTAGATACAGTATGAGGGATATAGAGACGGACTGGGTTGAAAACAAGCGGGGAGTTAGACAGGGCTGTGGGCTATCCCCTCTCCTGTTTGGGATGTACACAGAGGAACTAGCTGCGAGAATGAAAGAAGCTGGCAGGGGAACACTAATTGGGAATGAACGTCTGAGTATCTTGCTATATGCAGATGATGTGGTGATCATGAGCGACAACCGAGAGGATCTGCAGAGGATGCTAGATGTGGTGTCCGAATATGGGAATGATCTGAATGTGAGTTTTAGCAGGGAGAAAAGTAAAGTATTGGTAGTGAATGGAGATGAAACGGATGTGGGTGCGACGTGGCTACTTGGGAATAATATAATTACCCAAACAAATGAATACAAGTACCTGGGGATGACTATGGATGCAAGAGGATGCGAGAAAACAAAAGATGAGAGACTAACAAGAGCGAGCCAGTGGGTGGGAAGACTTAGTAGTGCTGCAAGGTGTAGAGTGAACAAGTATGAAGTAGTGCGAGGAGTATGGAAGGGTATGGCTGTGCCGGGCCTGATGTATGGTCTGGAAACCATCCCGTGGATGGCGAATGACATGGCAAAGCTGGAAGTTGCCCAGAATAGGGTCGGAAGGCTCGCACTGGGAGCTAACAAGTACACTGCAGTAGAAGCCTTGAGAGGTGACACGGGCTGGAGCTCCTTTGAAGAAAGAATAGACAAGGGAGCCCTATGGTACCGGGTCAGACTGGAAAAAATGAATGGTGATAGATGGGCACGAAAGGTGTTTGAGTGGGCTAAGGAGAGCAGTAAGTGGAACAAGATGTGCGACAAAAAGATAGAGAAGTACGGAATGCGTGGTATCATGATGGGGGAAAGTATGGAAATGTGGAGTCATGAGAGATTGAAGAAAGAGATCGGCAAGCGGGTACAAAGCGTAGCAAGGGATGAATGGGTAGGGAATATGAGAAACAAGAGTTCACTAGAATGGTACATGTGTAAGCAACAGCCAAGAAGGGAGCCCTTCTACGATGGGAGCATCGGAGATGAACTCCTCTTCAAGGCCCGAACTAAATCGCTTGAGCTGAACAGCAGAACGTATAGATGGTCAAATGAAGGCAACAAGGCATGCAAGATGTGCGAGAGCGGGGAGGATGAGACTGTGGAGCATATCCTCCTAAAGTGCAGAAAATATGAAGGAGAAAGGCGGGTAATGCTAAGATCCATAGTGCAAGAAATTGGTGTGGAGGAATGGAATGCAGTGGTAGGAAGGTATGAATGGGTGCTCGACAGAATAGTGATCTACCTGCTTGGCCTGAACGACCTAAACATGTGGAACGAGACCACTGCACGGAGTGTTAAGGACTTCCTAGAGAGAGTGTGGAGGAATAGATCAGCCTCACAGTAGTGAGGCTGGGGTGAGAATGCCCACGGGGGAACAATCTTCTTTTACTCTCAACCTGTCCCTTTCCACTAGGCTATAGTTTATAAGTTTATCCTAGGAGAGAGAGCCAATTCTAAGGCCACACCTCGACCAGTCGAGCGTGACTCTCACACCAAGACCAAAATGTGAATGTGCAGCAGCCCTACCAGGAGAAAGAAGACGTCATCATTGACAACCTGCTCTTTAACCTAAGACGTGCGCATGGGGGGTATGAGACACCACACTCCTTTGCGCACGTATTTGAGCTGTTCCCATCACTAACATCGTTATTTTACCATAAATAGCATTAATACTTATCCATATGCGCCTATTATAGGTTGATTATAAAGGTATTAACCTGTTACAACAATAAAACAAGTGGAAACAGTGTTTAGATGGTCAAAATCGGCGATACAGGCCGGGAGTTACATAATGTATGGCTGAGGCAACCTCCCTGCCCTCCTCCCCTCCCCTTGTCTGGAGAGACACTGTTACGCAATAGTCTCTCTCTCGCTCTTTCCCACGCTTGGTAACAGTGATGACAACGCCCTGCTACCAACTCGCTAATGTTAGCACGAAAATAGACCACAGAATAAGAGAATAACAGGGAAAATAGGTGATAACTGAAGGTGAGGAAAGTGGGGAAGGAGGGGAGGTGGAGGAGTGATATTTGGCATGGCCCAGGGGCAACAAAAAAAAATAAAAAAAATAAAACTGTTTTTTTGTTTTTTTTTGGGGGTGTTTTAAATGGATTTTTTTTTTTCCCTGAGTCCAGTGGCATCACCAGGGGTAAAATGTTGGGGGGGCTGTAGCCCTGGCATAGATAGGTGGGTGGGTGGCGAGCGAAGCGAGCCTGAGCAGCTGGGGGGTCCGGGGGGGGGGGCGCTGTAAGACCCCCCCGGAAAATTTTGAAATTTGAGCAGTTTCTGGGGCCTTTTTGAGGCCTAAAAATGTGTATAAGTAAGAAACATATGACACATAAATATTGATGAGCCTGATACCAGGCATCAGTCAGTAAGTTACAAGGCCAATGGTAATTGTAGGGTATAAAGCCTATGTGCAGAGAATAGTTTTTTCTTCATATACTATCATACTATAGTCCATTCATTATAGGTAGGCCAGAAATTGTGACCCCTAACCTTTGTAATTCGCTAAATGGTTAGAGCAAATGGGTTGTAAATGTCCATACTTATTGCCTGGCTGACCCTTCCCAAAGGTATAAATATTAGCTTGATTACTCCAGTCTTTCCTTAGGTATAGAGGTAAGTGGTCTAGATGTTTCGCCTACTTATAATGAATATACTATAGTTTGTAACGATTTCTTAGCATATTAAATTGGATAATTTGAAGAACTTTTATTATTGTACCATTATATAGATTTAATTGGCAAGATTTTTCTTCCATTACTGTGATAGAAAAACAAAACAGTTCACTTAAAACAAAAAAGTATAATTTATTAACTCCAAATCATAAAGCAATTACTTTAGATAAGCCTATTGATAAAATACAAGATTACAAACAATTGTTATTCTATAAAACTGATATCCTTTCAAAGTTTCATATAGTGACATGGCCTAATGATATGTGGATATGTGTCTTTTATTTCACAATTTCACTTTTCAATCAATGTAAACGTTTTATGATTAATTATGATTAGTTCATTATAACTGTTGATGGTTTTGCATTTTACTTAGTTTTATTGCTTTCCACCGTTTACATTTTTTGGTTGTTTCTTTAGTTTTTCCTTTTGATAAAGAAGTGACAAATTATTAATTATATACTTGCAATATCAGAGTTCAAGGTATTTCAAATTTTCAATTATCAAACAGAAAAAAAAAATAGTAAATGAGATAAACTAACTAAATTGCTTTTTATTCCATGACCAATCACCATGCCCCATGTTAAGTAAGGGACAAACACCTTTTTGGTGGATTCACCTGACCCTGACTGTGACGGTATTGGAAGAGATGCAAATTTGTCAACTACCAAATCAAGATCAAGTGAATTCACCACAGCCACAGGGTCCAAAACCGAGCCTATAAACCCAGCCCCCGCCCCAAGTAAAATCAGTTGAAAGATAGACACCAACCAGTGGCTGGCCTCCTTAAGTTGACCTCTAGCTCTGCCCTTGTGTTGTTCCTGAGATTTGAGATTCCAGAGCCGGCAGACTCCGTGGCAGATTTGAGATAGAAGCATCTGTCCACGTACAAGAAATCTACGTGCACCTTATAATTTGGAATCGAACATTCAGTCAAATTTAATCCTATAAAGAGCAATATCATAATATTTAAATCTAACCTTCTATTGAAATCAAAGCTACCTAAATTCCATTTGTATGAAGAAATTATAGAAGAAGTAAGTAAAGTAAAGTATCTAGGACACTATATTTCATGTGATCGCTCAGATGATGAGGATATGGGTCGTCAGCGAAGGCAACTTTACATGCAGGGAAATTCAATATTAAGAAAATTTCATATGTGCACATGGGATACAAAAATAACATTGTTCAACTCTTACTGCTCACCAATGTATACAGCACAACTATGGTGGAACTATAAGAAAATTACAGTGAATAGACTAAGTATCTCATATCACAATATCATGAAAATGTTTCTGGGGCTCTCAAAATATGAGAGTACAAGTACGCTATGTGCCTATATGAACTTACACTGTTACAAATCACTCATTAGAAAGCTAACATATAAATTAATTCAGCGCCTTAACACTTCTGAGAACAGGATCATTACAATGCTACAAACTCCAAGCATAGTGTACACCTCCAGGATCCAGGCACACTGGAGGAAGTTGCTCTATATTTAACCTTAAGTAATGATTTCAGGTCTGCTACTCTACAGAATTAGCATACCGGTACTGATCCTCATAGTGCAGTACAGTACCGATATTCCTATACTGTACTGTAGCAACATACTGTACCGGAAGCTAAATGATGTGAGGCATGGTACTGTACACAATTAGGACAGTGGTTTTGGTAACACAGTAGTTTGATGACCACTGTTTTTGGTTGAGGCAGTGCTGTGAACTACATGATAGCAAGCTGGGTATTATTTAATTTCTTTTTATTTTATGTAGCCTATGTACAGTAGCTTATATATATTTATATATATTTATGTTACTGTAAGGTATATATGGACCCCAGTATGGTCCCCTCTGTACTGTGTGAGTCTGAAATAAAGTATTATTATTATTATTATTATTATAACCTTCACACACACCAGTGGGTATATAAGAGTGTAGCCAGCAACGATCGCCAAGAGATCCGTCTTGAGAACTTCCTACATATGGACCACCTGGACGGCCGCAGAACCAGTCGTTAGCCCCCAATTCCCTCCCTCTCCGCCCTCCTCTCTCTTACTTATGCCTAATATCCTAATCTCTTCTAAAGATGTACTTTCTACCCTCTCTGGGCTTAACACTAATAAGGCGTACGGTCCGGACGGTGTTCCTCCTGTTGTTCTCAAAAACTGTGCTTCCGTGCTGACTCCCTGCCTAGGCAAACTCTTTCGTCTCTGTCTATCCTCTAACGTCTTCCCTTCATGCTGGAAGTTTGCTCACATTCAACCTGTCCCAAAGAAGGGTGACCGCTCTCAACCCTCCAACTATCGTCCAATTGCTCTTATCTCTTGTCTTTCTAAAGTTTTTGAAACTATTCTTGCTTCCAAATTTCTTAAGCATTTCTCTTCTCATAATCTGCTCTCAGATCGCCAGTATGGCTTCCTTAAGGTCGCTCTACTGGTGATCTTCTTTCATATCTTACTAACTCTTGGTCATCCTCCTTTCGGGACTTCGGTGAGACTTTTTCTATTGCACTAGACATATCGAAAGCCTTCGATAGAGTCTGGCATAAATCTTTAATTTCTAAACTACCCTCCTTCGGTTTCTATCCCTCCATCTGTGCCTTTGTCTCTAATTTCCTTTCCGGCCGTTCCATAGCTGCGGTTGTGGACGGCCATTGTTCACTTCCTCACCCTATAAACTCCGGTGTTCCTCAGGGCTCTGTCCTATCTCCTATTCTCTTTCTAATTTTTATAAATGATCTCCTTAACCCGGGAGCTGCAACTCTCCAACCCAAGAGTGAAACGTTACTCTCAAACTTTCTTCTACTCAACATCTGAGCTCTGGAACTCTCTCCCAGAATCAGTCTTTCCCTCTTCCTATGACTTAAATTGCTTCAAACTCCGTGTGTCCAGGCATTTTGGCTCGAACGTCCCTTGATTTTGGCCCTGTCACTCTTTCAACTATGGGGGAGGCACTCGCTATAGGCAGTTATGCCTTTTGCCTCCCTCAATCACATAGAAAAAAAAAAACAAAAAAAAAAACAGGACCAGACCAACCAAATACTACCCAAGATTCACTTTATTAGTACTAACGTGTTACAGTACTAATTAGAAATTAACTTATTAATCTTTCTATGAAGTGGCTATATCTTTGCCCAGTGTAATTCATATATAACCATTCCATTTGGGAAGTGCTAAGCGTATCAGTGTTTATTAATTAACCGGCGACATTAACTCTAGTAATTACCTTTATCCAGATATTATTACATAGAAGTAAAACCCTAGTGATACCAAACGTTCGCCCACTGATTTGTGTTCTACGTATTTCTGCCATAAGAATATAAAACTTAGATCAGTACCCCCCTGAGGTTACTAGAATTCCCGTGCTCTAAAACATACGCGTGTCTAATTCTAGTCTGTGAACTACTACTTGTGCACCAGACCTGCCAGTAATAAATCTAATTAGTGAAATTGAATCTATCAGTAACATTGAGGTCTTCCAGTATATAAACTTGCGAACCAAACCAGTGATCAGAAGAGTATACCTGAACGTTGGAAGTGGGAGACTAGGCTCCATCCAGATCCACTAATGCTAGCGGTTCATTTCTATCATTTGTCTTGTACGAGTATTCATACTTTTTTATGCTCCCTATTAACCTTCTTAAATAAACGTGATCGTGTGTCTTGTTACCGTGTGTTTATTTTGTGTTCTCTATTCCTCATACCTTGTATTGTGCATGCAACCTTATATACCCAGACAGTTAGAACTCACATTACCCAAGTTAATCCTGTAGAAAAACAGGGCATAACAAAAATAACAAAAAACAAAAAAAACCCGTTGAGACCCAGCGTCGCACGTGTTGCGTCGGCAGTCTTTGATCACCAACTCCCAGCGACGCATCACGTGCGTCCGACATATAAAAAACACTTACGTGGCTCGTAAGGTAGGAAATGGCGGGAGAATAGGAGGGGGAGGTACCGTAGTGTGTGGGGGAGCCGGGCCAGTAGGTGTGAGCGGGCCGAGACAGCCGCGCGGCTGGTGGTGGTGGGCTTAGTGGGGATAGTTTACACCCCTAGTTCACCGCCACTTTGAACCTTCATTACTCCGGTCGTATGGGAGCTAGAGGCTTGAGATTTATGTGAGATACTCCTTAGGATGTATGCCGTACAATGCCATACTCAGTTTTTACCCTAGTGCTCCCGGGCGGGTGGTCATGCGGGGGAGACGAACTATTGAAACCCCCCCCGCCCCCCAAATGACCGAAATGAGTTTTTTTTTATTTGTGTGTTCATTTCTCACCATTCTCTTCCATTTTGGCTCAACACATTTTTTTGAGGCTCCCCCCCCCCCCCCCACCCCCACACCCCCCCCCCCCCCCCCCCACCGGCCCCCCCGCCCCCCAAAAAAAAATGTCAGAGGTGATTTTTTTTTTTTTTTTCATTTCTCATCCTTGTCTTCCATTTTAGCAAACAAAAAAAATAAGTGAAAATGGCTTGGGACTGGGGTGAACAAAATATTATAACTAGCCGGGGCTCAACGGGTTAAAAAGTGGCTCACCACATAAGTCGTATTTAATAAAGCTGGACTATGTGGCGGCGCTCGACATAGGTCGAGTGGCAATTTCAGCACGTAATGTTGCTGAGAGAGAGAGACAAGTGGTGGCAGGAGACTAGCGAGCGTATGACTGCTCCAGACCACCGCGGCGAACCTACTGACACGAATCTCAGCTCCCTCCTCCCTCTCTCACTCGCTACATACTGAATTATATGGGGAAAGTACCGAATTACATGCTTTTTGCACTCGCGTTGCACGGTTATTGCAAGAAAACTAGCCATCATAAAAGGATCGTTATGGTGTCATTCGAAAGCTCTGTTTATGCCCTTTCAGGGATAGGTACTTGTTTTACGTTCTGGGTCTTATTTAGGCATGAAAATGATCACGTAAACAGCCCTATTTTGGCTAAAAACACCCCGCTGGGCGGTACATATAAATAAACCGCATAGGCCGCTCTTAAGGTGTTAAATGGATTTATTTTTTCCCTTACTCTTAAGAGTCTTCCCGCAGTCCGCCGGGGGAACTCTTAAGAGTCTCCCTGCAGTTCCCGGGTTAAGAGTCTTCCCGCAGTCCGCCGGGGGAACTCTTAAGAGTCTCCCGGCAGTTCCCGGGTTAACAACGAAGCCATAGAAGAAAATAAAGATACTATCTACAAATTTTGGAAAATTTGAAATGATAAAATAATAGATAATATCGATTATTTTATCATTTCGAATTTTCCATATTATGCATATTATGCAATAATAAAACAGAAAAGACCCAGACCGCAAGAAACAAAAATACATCAGGTAGTGCCGTTTTGAAGGCTATACTTCCGCCATACAACTGAACTGGCTCAAGCATAATAGGATTTACAAAAACAGAAATAAACAAGTTGCAAAATATTGAAAATAATGTATTTAGACAAATATTAGGGGCACCGAGATATGCACAAAAAGTGACCTTGAGAGGGGAGATAGGAACATCCAAAATGGAAGCAAGAATAATGGAAGGAAGTATAAAATATTTCAAATATATAAGAGAAGACAGTAATGATTTACTTAGGAGAATAACAGAAGAGAAATTAAACAACGAAAAAGATCCATGGACATTGCAAATTAGAAAGTATATAAGGACTTTAAATTTAGGAGAAACAGATTTAGCGAGTAGGCGAATGAAGAAATTAGAAAGAAAGTTAAAGCTTAATTGGGATAAAAGGAAATGGCTGGAAGAGCTAGGGGAGAAAAGCAGTTTAGAAATATACAGGGCCTTTAACCTCTGAAGTGCGCATGGGGGTAATTGGAAACGTCCCCCTGTGCTGACGTATTTGAGGTGTTTCCGTCACTAAAATATTCATTGTGCCATTAATAGCATTAATATTTATCCATATGCGCCTATTATGGGTTGATTATAAAGGTATTAACCTGAAACAACAATAAAACGAGTGAAAACAGCGTTTGGATGGTCAAAATCGGAGATATAGCCCGCGAGTTGTATAATGTATGGGTGAGGCAATCTGCTTTCCCGCCAATTTCCCCCAAGGCCACTGAGACACAGTCGATCGATACTCTCTCTCTCTTGCACTCGCTTGCTATCAGTGATGACCACATCCTCCAATCGGATTTCTAATGTTAGCACGAAAATATACCTCAGAATAAGGGAATAACAGAGAAAATAGGTGATAACTGAAGGAGAGGAGGAAAGTGGGGAAGGAGGGGAGGTAGAGGACTGAGATTTTGCATGGCCCAGGGGCCAAAAAAAATAAAAAAAATAAAAAAAAAAAAATATAAAATTTTTTTTTTTTTTCGATGTCAAAAGTTGATTTTTATTTTCTCTGACTCTTAAGAGTCTTCCCGCAGTGCGCCGGGGGAACTCTTAAGAGTCTCCCCGCAGCTCCCGGGTTAAATCAGAAATAAAGGGAGAAGAAGAACTTTATGATAATTCTGAAGCTTCAGTTATAGCCTATTATATAGGTGTAGAACGAACAATTTAAATTTAAGAGACAGGAACAGGCATGTAGGAGGAGATATAAGATGCTTACTATGTAATGCTGAGGTAGAGGACATCAAACACTTTATTTTATGGTGCCCTATAATTATATATAGAGGAGAGAGCAAAGGAGTCGGCGCTACAACAACCTTACGTCGAGGAGGAAATTCAAGTGATAGGAAATCTACTGTTCAAAGAAGAAAACCAGGAATGAGTGAAGAAGATGCTGTATGGGATGTGGAGAGCAAGAACCAAGAAAATGAAGGAGCTGGAATAAGAAGAAATAGATTATAATGCAACATATACAAAATACAATATATATAACAGAGCATGTCACAAAGGAAAATTACAAGAACCTCTCAGGGAAGTGCCGTTGTTAAGGCATTACTTCCCGAACCACATCTGATCTGATCTGAACAAGGCTAACAATAAATATATATAAATATATATAACAATTCATATATAAAGAAGATAGCACAATTATAAATAAGGGGCAAGTAAATGAGACGGAGATTAAGGTAACAAGCGGCATCAGACAAGGCTGTACGGGGTCCACAACATTATTTAAATTAATAACTTATGAGATAATTAAGCAGTTAGAAAATAAAAGAGGGTTTGGAGATGAGTGTTTCAAAATAAATTCATTGTTTTATGCCGATGACGGGCTACTCTTGGCTCATACAATCCAGGAAGCAGAAAGAGTAATAGATAAATTAATAGAGATAGGGGGAGAGTGTGGCTTAAGTATAAATAAAGACAAAAGTAAAATCCTAATATTTAATATGAAAACAAACCAAACAACATACGAGAAATAGAAGTGGTAAAACAAATTAAATATCTAGGAATACAAATTAATGATAATAAAAAATGTTTTAAAACCCAGAAAATAGAAGCTTTGGATAAAGCAAATAGAATGGCTAACCTTACATACCCGGTAATATCACAAAGTTGTAATAAGATACTTATTGGAAAAACATATTGGAAAAGTATTGTGATACCAGCAGTCCTGTATGGCTCGAATGTTATAGGTTTTTCAAAAACAGAAATAAATAAATTACAAAATATAGATAATAGGGTTTTTAGACACATATTAGGGGCGCCCAGATATGCCCAAAGGGTAACCTTAAGGGGTGAAATAGGAGCCTCATCAATGGAGGCAAGAATTATGGAAGGTAACATAAAATATCTTACATATTTAGTAGGAGAGGAAAGTAATGACTTGCTAAGAAGAATCACAGAGGAAAAACTTAGAAATAGTAAAGATCCCTGGACTGCAGAAATTCGAAAGTATGTAGGGAGTTTGAAGTTAGGAGAAACAAATTTAGCAAATATTAAGAAGGACGACATTAGAAAAAGAGTTCTGGACTGGGATTCGGGAAGATGGCGAGAGGAGTTGGCAGAGAAGAGTAGCCTAGAAGTGTATAGAAGTTATAAGGAGATTAAGAGCGAGGAAGATATTTATGACAACACACAGGCATCTATAATATTTTACAGATGTAGGACAAATAACTTAAATCTAAAAGATAGAAATAGGCATGTGGGAGGAGAGACACAATGCGATCTGTGTAAGGAAGGAACGGAAGACCTAAAACATTTTCTACTACACTGTTCATTTTATAAAGCATGCAGAATAAAAGATCCAGCGTTCCAACAGCCTTATATTGAAAATGAAAACCAAGTCATCGGACATCTTTTATTTAACAAAGAAATAAGCGATAGAGTGAAACAGACAATCTATCAAATGTGGAGAGTACGAGAGAAAAAATTGAAAGAACTGAAATAAGAAGACTGAAGAGAGAAGAAACAAGAATGAAGGAAGAAGAGAGAAGAAACAAAACTGAAGAAAGAAGATTTCAGAAAAAGGGATGAAAAATTATATATATTTATTTTTAGACAAATGAGCACATCACGTCTACGTTTATTCACTCCACCCCAACAGGATTTCTACCGTTTTACCCAACCAGCGGGGGTGTGGGGGCGGCAGCCCCACCCATAATACTAGGTTAGGTTAGGTAAGGTTGTTAGGTTAGGCTAATGTCTCTCTGAAACATTGTAAATCCGTGTCATATCTAGATTGATAGACTTTTGTCAGAGGGGGGCGGAATGCCCTTATAATCCATTTCCGCATATTGCCACCTATACCACATCACTTACCTCGTTGTACCTTCCTGTTAAATACAATAATATTTTTTTTAGCTCGTATAGGTGCAATTATAGAAATTTACCATATTTATTTTTAGACAAATGAGCACGTCACAAAAAGAAAAATAACAAAACCTCTTAGGGAAGTGCCGACGTTAGGGCTAAACTTCCTGAATTTCAACTGAACTGAACTGAACAAGCTGAACTGTAGATTATTTCGAAGGTGAATATGAATCTGAATGTGAATGTGGTGGTAAGATTACGTTGGCGTTAATACAGGGTGATATGTAGGCTACAACTAGTCAACTAGGCTATGTTGACCTCCGTGAATTGCTTGTACCCAATTAATAGCAAGGTAAGATTCAATTTAGAGTATTTCATGAAAGTAAGAGTGCAACAATTAAAACAATTGGCTAGCCTATTTAAAAGGAGGGGAAATCTCCAGATTAGCCTACGTCCAGTAGGCTAATGTTTGTTATTGTCGAGTTTTTTTTTTTTTTTTTTTTAGGCCTAGCCTAGGCCTAGTAGCATTCAAGGAGACTACAGCAGGACTTACCTCTGACCGGGTATAGGCTATCCTAGTGTTTACTAGCCTATACCCCTTTGAAAGGACATTACCCTAACCTAACAACATTACCTAACCTAGGCTATCCTAGTATTATGGGTGGGGGCTGCCGCCTGCCGCCCCCAGAAAAATATGGCGAATCTAGGCTATTGGTCCCCATTTTCCCTAATAAATTGTTTCTCGTAACGCTGCAGTAGGCTAGTGTCGTTTAAAATAACCGTAAAACGTTAATATTCAAGGACAGTACATCGGCGAGACTCCGGGCGAGTATAACTTAACCCAGTAGGCCTATAACTAAATAAGTTGGTCACCAATTATTTTGCAATATTTGAAAACAAATATGGATTTTAGGCAGGGTGTCAAACGACACTGTTTTTTTGAGTGATAACGCAAATTAACTTTTTGTATAATGATAACAGAAGCTCCCCCAACCCTTTTTTTTAAGAAAAAAAAAAAAAAGTAGCCTAAATTGACAATTTTGGTCTCCATATTTTCTATCTTGATTGCTTTAATATTGCAGGAAATGCCCCCGGACCCCCCTAGAGCTCACGCCTTCGCCGCTCCGTCGCGCTATAATGATAACAAAATAATAAACCATAATGATAACACAATTCATATTTTGTGGATTGACACCCTGATTTTAGGCTATAGCCTATGCTCTAAACATAATATGAAAATGTGGGTCAATATTTACGAGTCACACCACAGCTGGGATCTCATTTTTAACGGTAGTTTTGGGTTCCTATCATTCTATGCTTCATTGCTATATAGGCTAGGCTACTTTTTATCCACCGGAAAATATTTTTTTTCTTGGCTTTTTTTTTTTTTTTTAGCATTAACCTAACCAAAAAACCTAACCTAACCTAACCTAATAGCCCCCAAATACATTTAGGTTAGGTTAGGTTAGGTTTTTAGGTTAGGTTAATGCTAAAAACAAGAAAAAAAACAAGAAAAAAAATATATTTTCCGGTGGATAAAAAGTATATAGCAATGAAACATAGAATGATAGGAACCCAAAACTACCCTTAGAAATAATATTCAAGCTGTGGTGTGACTCGTAAATATTGACCAAAATGGGTTTTAAGCCTCGGCAAAACCTAATAAAAATATATGGTACTAAAATGGAATTTTGTCGAAACATGGTTGTCAATACCTTCCTATAGACGGCACCGATTCGTACACACGCCATTTTCACCTGTGTCCCGAGGTCTGTCCACCAGATTTTTAGTCCACTCCACCTGCCCATCTCTGTCGATAGGTTGGGTTGTTTGGTTAGGTTAATATACTAGGTTTCAGAAACAAGATTCGTAGTTGCGGTAGTATTTACGGTATCTGTAATCTGGACCAGGGTGTCAATCCACAAAATATGAATTGTGTTATCATTATGGTTTTATTATTTTGTTATCATTATAGCGCGACGGAGCGGCGAAGGCGCGAGCTCTAGGGGGTCCGGGGGCATGCCCCCCATGATTTTTTTGAGAATTTAGGTGTCTAAAACAGCATTTTCTGCAATCTAAAAGCAATCAAGATGGAAAATATGGAGACCAAAATTATGTCAATTTACCTTTTTTTGTTTCTTAAAAAAAAAAAGGGTTAGGGGAGTTTCTGTTATCATTATACAAAAAGTTAATTTGCGTTATCACTCAAAAAAACAGCGTCGTTTGACACCCTGATCTGGACACTTCGAGCGGAGGCGCATTTAGGTTAGGTTAGGTTAGGTTAGGTTAGGTTAGATTGTGCATCCGCTCGATCAGGAATTCGCTCGAAGTGACTCGCATTCGTATTTACAGATACGGCCGAATACCGGTAGGCTACTAAATGGGCGCCGGCCCAACCGCCATGTTGTATCCCACGTAGGCCTACTAGGTAAGTACTACGGACACATTGTAGGTGTTAGGTGTGGATTAGGCTTGTATCCAATGTACTAGGTCTATGTTACTGGATATTTATGATTTAAATAAGTGCTACGTTTTCGATAAATCTGGTTATATGGCTTTGCAGTTAGGGCATGAGCCGATTTCCGACATTTAGTTAGTCTTTTTCGATTCTCAAAATACGATCCAAGTTTTGCCAAAAATTGGCTCGGGTTTTCCAAAATTATACTTTTGGG
The DNA here is from genome assembly GCA_032716605.1 of Paralithodes platypus. Classification (NCBI taxonomy): domain Eukaryota; kingdom Metazoa; phylum Arthropoda; class Malacostraca; order Decapoda; family Lithodidae; genus Paralithodes; species Paralithodes platypus. The sequence goes on from CM064582.1 coordinate 58,646,123, forward strand.
GTTTGCAATTTAGGGAAACGAGCCAAAATTCTAAATTAGGTTACTGTAATTTGTTTACTCTTAAAATTCGCAAAATCCGAGCCAAGTGCAAACTTGGCTTGGGTTTTCCAAAATTTGGGTTTTATGCCTTTGCAATTTCGGGAAACCTGAGCCAAATTTCTAAATGAGGTTACTGTAATTTTGTTGTCTACAAACTCTCAAAATCCGAGCCAGCTTTGGCCAAAACTTGGCTCGGGTTTTCGAAATATTGGGTTTTAGGCCTTAGAAATACCTTAAAACTCGAGCCAAGTTTTGCTAAAATACGTTTTAATCGCCGTTTTACGCATTTAACCCCTCATTTTCCCTGTACTTCATAGCCCTCCCCACTATCGGGCGACGTGTCTTAACCCTCCAGCCCCGGCTATGTATTATATATATATTCCTCGAAACCCGGGTGTTTTGGCCGAAAAACGTCTAGGCTAGGCTACCGTATATTCGTTAATCAGACTGCTTCCCGCATTCCCGCGCATCCCCAAGCGTAGCTGTGTTATTTACCTGTAGAATGGCATTAAGTAGAGCTCTCTAAGTCAACTGGTTGAGCTGTGATGATGATTTCATTGGAGATAACTTTATGGCCAAAACAGCCACTTTACACCACTTTTCGATACTTAACAACAACATACAGGCACACACGAACAAGCGACGCTCTCCTTCTTGTGGCCGGAGATGCGGGGCGACGGTCCAGCCGGCTGTTGTTTACATGCGTCGGACCGACGCCTCGCACACGAAGCTCACAGGCTTTCAACCACTGGGCGTTCAAGAGACCATCCGGGTACCTGTTATATGCTTTTTTATGGGCGTTCAAGAGCCCTTCCGTGGTGAGAGGGTTAAGATCGTTGTATAATGGGGAAAACGGTTTCGCCGAGGGTTGCAATTATTTCCAAACACTATATATTGATGAAAACTAACGGGGAAAAATAAAAAAATCCATGGTAAAATTGGTGACCATCTTATTTAGTTTTTCCCTTAACCCTTCCCGCCCAGGCAGCATTTTTGACACTGGTCACGGCAGATGGGCCGTAGCCCGGGTGTCATTTTAAAATCCCTAGCCTCTGTTTGAAAGCGTGCTTTGAAATCCGCACGGTTAAAATTTTATTTCCAGGGGCGATCGTAGGGCCACCAAGCCTCAACACTACAGTTATCAGTCCGTACGTGCCCGCCATAGCGAGATATAGCGAAAATATGTCTTCCGGCGCGCCCGATTCCCTGCAACCTTCTGCCTGCCCCGCTGCTACCCCGCTAGCAACATCGACGCCTACTGCGACCCAGAAAAATCCTGATCGTAAGAAAGCGAAGCGTTTTTTGAGTGATAGTGCAATCCAAAGACAACTTTTGGCCATTGAAAGTGAAACTAAAAGTTCGTTTGAAGCAAGCAGTGGCGACCCAGCTGAATTTGGTTCCCGGTTCCTTATTCGCGAAAATTAAACTCTTCTACATTTTTCGAGGGGCGGAATTGAAACATATCTCAAAAGGAAGCTGACACATTCAGCTTTCGAATACACCCATTTAATGCATTCAAATTACCTCACATGTCCACAACCGTCTCACACCCATAATACCTCTCAGTTCCTTATTCGAAAAAGTCAATCAATCGGCTATAGGCTATTTTCTATACTTTTCGAGGGACGGAATTGAAACATATCTCAAAAGGAAGCTGACACATTCAGCTTTCGAATGCACCCATTTAATGCATTCAAATTACCTCACAACATTTCCACAACCGTCTCACAACCATAATACCTCTCAGTTCCTTATTCGAGCAGAACTGGCAGTAACTGACTGGAGGGCACTATTCGAAGATAAAAACGTCGACGAAACTCTCAGTACCGTCATCTGGGGTGGCTTCGGACATGTGGACAACTTCGGACATTTTGGATAAAAAGTAAAACAAATAAAAATAGAGAGAAGAGGAGTTTGGTTTTGAAAAATAGATGTGTAGCATTCAAGAGGAATGTTGTAACTATATGTAGGATGAACTAATAATTTAAATTAATTAATTTAATTTGTGGTAAATATTTGTGAATATGTAACAAAGAAAACACATGTTTTTGTAAGTGTGTCAAACTTCTACTGAGCATAATTAATGGGATGTGAGGAAGACAATTAACCTACACCAGAATGTTCTACAATTATCTGCGAGACCATACACACAGTAACTCTTTCCCCAAAGTTCATAATACACAGCCTATAGCCCTAACAATTTACTTTTATTGTTTTCCAGATTTATTGGGGTGTTTTCGGACATAGTTTGGGGTGATTTCGGACATGAGGTGACATCGGACATCTACTATTAGTTACAAGGACCTTCCAATATGAACAACAATTAGTACCTAAGTGTATGGTACTCTTACCTAGCCATACATAGCGAGCATCCGTCGAATCATGTCATCATCTGTCATCTTGCTCCCGTTTGAGTAACGCCAATTAAAGGATGCTTAAGACTGAGTAAGGTGTCAGATGTTGACATGATTTGGTGGATGTTTGCTGTGTAAGGTTAGGTAAGAGTATCATATTACATTTCTTTTCATTCACAGGAGTAAAAATGCCACGGATATATACCGTAAACCAAAGCCACACAACGAGAAAAGGAAATACAACAGTCATGTATGTCAAGACAAATTAAAGAAAGCAAAAGATGATATACAAAAGAAGAACATGAGTGTACGTGAGGCTGCTAAAAAGTGGAAGTTAAGTAAGAGCACCTTACATGACTATATAAAAGGGAAACATAGTAAACCTGCTGGTGGACAGACAGTATTGTCAGCAGAGGAGGAACAACAACTGTGTGATAGAGTGGTTACTTTGGGTCAGTGGGGATTTCCAATAGATACTCTAGACCTACGTATGCTTGTTAAATCTTACCTAGACAAGCGGGGTGTAAAAGTAAACAAATTTAAAAACAATGTACCAGGTAAAGAATGGGGTCAATCATTTCTGAAACGACATAAAGATAAACTCACAAGACGTCTCTCAGAAAAAATCAAGCGAGTGAGGGCAGAAGTTTCCGAAGAGACCGTGAGAGAGTATTATGATAATTTGAAAATAACATTGGAAGGGGTTCCTCCTGAAAATATCATAAACTATGATGAAACAAACCTCACCGATGACCCGGGAAAAAAGAAAGTGCTAGTGAAGAGAGGAACAAAATATCCCGAGAGGATTATGAACACCACAAAATCCTCTATCTCCATCATGTTTTCAGGCACAGCGTCGGGGCACTTACTACCACCATATGTGGTATATAAGGCCTTACATCTATACGACACATGGACAGAAGGGGGCCCACCAGGGACTAGATACAACCGGTCACAAAGTGGATGGTTCGAGTTTGCCTGCTTTGAAGATTGGTTCAACAAAATCATCCTGCCATATGCTGAAGAAAGATCTGGAAGAGTAGTTATGATTGGCGATAACCTTGCCAGTCATCTCACACCAACTGTAATAAAGGCCTGTGAGGATAATGATATAGCCTTTGTACTGCTGCCACCAAACTCGACGCACCTCACACAACCCCTAGATGTAGCAGTGTTCAGACCATTGAAAATCTATTGGCGGCAGGTGTTGGAAGATTATAAGATGAGTACAAGTGGCAGGCTGCATGCTTCCCTGCCCAAAGACATTTTTCCATCATTGCTTACTGAGCTCCTGGATAAAGTAAATGTAACTGTAGCAACAAATTTAAAGAGTGAGTTCGAAAAGTGCGGAATCTTTCCATTAGATGCCCAACAAGTCATATCAAGGCTTCCGCCAGATCAAAGTTCTTCACAGGATGATTCACAATCAGATGCAGGAATGGCAGCCAGAAACATAGATAAGTCTGTAATGAACATGCTCAATGAAATGAGGTATGGCAAGAATGCTGGACATCAACCGCCTCAAACTACCGCCACAAGAAAGCGACGTTTGAATGTCCCACCAGGTCGGAGTATTGGGGCCTCAGCACTAGCTTTGGACGAGCAGCTACCTTCAGCAAGCACCGGTAGGTCTACAGACACTGGTCGGGAAATCTCCAGCGCAAATGACTCGCCTTTGGACACCCAGGAACAAGAAGTAGATGATATATCCGTACCGGTAAGCCAGGCTGAAAATACCGGTAATGAAGAAGAATCTCTACAGTCGAACATTAGTAATGACATTGGTGATGTATCCCCTTCTACATGGGTTATTGTTAAAGTTCCGTTTGATGGTAAGAAGAAACATCGACATTATATTGCAGTCATAGTAAAGGTTCTACCAGAAATACATGTTCGTTTCCTAAAGCATGTGAAGGGCACAAGTAACGTCTTCATTAACCCAGTTATTGATGATTACAGTGACATAGACAAGGGTGACATAGTACAAATCCTGCCAGAACCAATACTAGACAAGAAGTGCAGAATGATGTTCAGTGTTGATGTAAATAAATGGCCAAAATAATAGAGAGAGAGAGAAATAGAGAGGAGAGAGAAAGCGAGCGAGCAGGGGGAGAGAGGGGTGGGAGAGAAAGCGAGAGAGGTGGTAGAGGGCGGGGCCAGGAGAAGGGTGGGAGAGGGCGGGGCCAGGAGAAGGGTGGGAGAGGGCAGGGCCAGGAGAAGGATACCTTTGGATGTGTTCGCCGCTCCTCTAGCGGCACCAAGGAGCGCGACACCCCTCGTTATGGGTGGTGATTTGGTGCATTAGACTGTTTGAAGCGACAGCTCGCTCCCTTGCGAGGATGGGCTCGTCTGGCACTTTTTGCAGTTCGACATCTAGGGCTCTCTTGAAGTTGTCTAACGAGATGTCCCTCATGTCTCTTACTTGCCGTGGGAGTTTGTTGAAGAGACGTGGGCCTCTGTGTGATAACCAGCCCTCTCGCAGAGAGCCCATAGCACCCCTGTTATTCATCCGGGGGATTTCGCATTCCCAGCCTCTCCTATCACTAGGGTGGGAGAGAGATCGATATCGAGAGAGAGAGGTGGTAGAGGGCGGGGCCAAGTGAGAGAGGGGGGATGAATAAGGAAAGAGGCAATAATGTGATACAAAGTTATATTTTTTGTAAGGTCCTTTTTATTTCATATTATGATTAGTTTAAGGTATATACCCTGAAAGGGTTAATTAGTATTTCGGGCCATTAATTAGCCAAGATGGCATCTAGTCGGCTGTGTGCCATTAGTATTCCTTTAATATGCAGTCATTAAGATATTATTGCTAAGCTTTAATGATATCAGTATTATTTTTTTAGAAGTTTGGTCACAAGTGTGAAATACGTTTTCAAGGAGTCATTATGTGTAATTTGAATGAATTAATTGTATTTTTTTTGTATTAGAAAAGTGCCTATACATACGGTGTACCTGAATGCATTAGTGATAATAATATAATTGCTTTGTTATTGAGAATACATAACAATTTATATGAAGGTGCTAAAATGCACAGAAACTTGGAATCTAATGTATATGCTCCTCTAAGGGCTACAAATGTAAGCATTTCAGTTTGTATTTTGTTTTTAAAACTCCGTCTTGTGTCCGAAGTCGCCTCTGCATTGTCCGAAGCCGTCGTTCAATACACACACTCAGATTTAAAGGGGAAAACCATTAATGTCCGAAGTCACCTTACCCCAGTCCGAAGTCACCTCATATCGATGATGACTTCGGACACCATTATAAATATTAGTTATAATTAAGCCAAAGGACTATAATTTTTTCCACTGTACACACGATTATTCTACGTTTCTAAGCTATACATAGATGCAAAAGATTGCATTATTAAGGCTTTACCTATTGAGTTAGGCTTAAAATTAGGTCAAATATGTCCGAAGTCACTCCGAATGACAGTATCCTCCAGAAACAATGTCTGGAGACCTGTAAAAACATCATACCACCCAAATCAAGCAGGAAGCAGATAAAATAGATCCCCAGAGATAGAAAAATACTAATGAAGAAAAGGACGAACACGAAAGCCAAGCAAAGGAAGACCAGCACACTATCACCAAACTACAAGAAGATCTCTATGAAATTGAAAGAAAACTCATCCAGTCACACCAAGAGCAAAGAACCCATGAAGAACTTCGAGCAGTTGCAAACATCCAAGTAAATAGCAAATTGTTCTACGCATACGCAAAAGGGAGACTCAGGAGCACCTGAACAATAGGACCGCTTGCAAAACCCACGGGTGAACTTGAGAGTGATCCAACCGAAATGGCCAAGATGGCTACTCAAACAGCAATACGAAAGTGTCTTCAGCCCACCAAATGAAGATAAGAAAATTGACACTGCAACGACCTTCTTTGCCAACGCCCCAGGGGCACCACATCAACTCTCCTCGGTAGCAGTATCAACAGATGACATAATAGCAGCCATCGACAAGATTGGACCAAACTCTGCAGCAGGACCAGATGGCTTTCATGCCCAACTGCTGAAAAACTGCAAACATCAGCTAGCCTTGCCTCTAAAACTGCTGTGGAGCAAGTCCCTACAAACTGGATATGTACCACAATCCCTAAAAGAAGGTACCGTCACACCAATCCACAAAGGGGGTAGTAAAAGCATAGCCAAAAACTACAGACCAGTGGTGCTGACGTCACATCTTATTAAGATCATAGAAAGAACAATACGAGCTAAGATGGTCAGCTACCTGGAAGACAACGAGGGTCAACATGGCTTTAGACAAGGCCGCTCCTGCCTTTCACAACTACTATCACACTACGACAAAATCCTACAGGATATTCAAGACGGAGAAAATGTTGACGTCATATAGGCCTACCTAGATTTCGCCAAAGCTTTTGACAAGGTGGACCATGGGATCCTTCTACATAAACTCAAATAACTTGGAATAGGTGGAGATCTTGGAAGATGGCTCCACAGTTTCATCACCAACAGAAAACAAAACTCAAATCACTTGGAATAGGTGGAGATCTTGGAAGATGGCTCCACAGTTTCATCACCAACAGAAAACAAAGAGTCACGGTTCAAGGAAGCCTATCAGAAGCAGGCGGTGTCATCAGCGGTGTACCACAAGGATCAGTTCTGGGACCTCCTATTTCTCATCATGATAGGAGACATCGACAGGGACCTGGAACACTCAACAGCCACATCATTCGCAGACGACACCAGACTCATGAAGAAAATCACCACACAACATGATGCCCAGCTACTACAACAAGACTTAGACAAAATCATGAAGTGGTCAGAAGAAAACAACATTGCCCTAAACGGAGACAAGTTCGAGCTTCTAAGGTATGGGAATAAGAGAGCACTACAAAATGCCACCAACTACAAAAGTAGACAGCAAGAAATTACTGCCAAAGACACAGTGAAAGACTTGGGAGTAAATATGAGCAGTGACGCCACTTTTTCCCAGTATATTACCAAAGCCACAACAACAGCAAAACAAATAGCAGGCTGGATCTTGAGAACCTTCCACACAAGAAATGAGAGGTGTATGTTAACCCTGTGGAAGTCACTGGTCCTACCACGACTTGAGTACTGCTCTCAGCTCTGGTCTCCCCAAAAAGTAGGAGAAATAACTGAAATCGAAGCCACCCAGAGGACATTCACCAGTAAAATCCATGGGTTTCAACACTTTAACTACTGGGAGAGACTCAAGGAGCTGCAGCTGTACTCACTTCAAAGACGTAGGGAGAGATACATCATCATCTACGTCTGGAAGATTTTGGAAAAAAAGGTACCAAATCCAAACATCCAAGAGACTCATCACCAAAGGCGAGGGAGGCTGTGCTATGTGAGGACTACACCGGGATCAATGCAAAAAATCAAATCCCTGATCCATCACAGCTTTGCATACAATGGAACCAGACTGTTCAACTGTATACCAGCCCCTCTCAGGAACATGACCGGGGTGTCTCCCGACACCTTCAAGAAACATTTGGACATGTGGCTGGCCAAAATACCGGACCGGCCACCAACACCAGGATACCCCAGCGCCAACTCCAACCGACTTCTGGACTGGAGCGTGGAAGAAAGGGAGATGCCTGGTCGCAGTGGAGCCCCAGCTCAACTGTGTCGCTAACGGACGGAATACTGTACTACAAAGTGACAAAGTGTAAGTGTCACAACATGTCCACAACCATAATACCTCTCAGTAGACTCAGTTCCTTATTCGAAAAAGTCAATCAATCGGCTATATTTTCTATACTTTTCGAGGGGCGGAATTGAAACATATCTCAAAAGGAAGCTGACACATTCAGCTTTCGAATACACCCATTTAATGCATTCAAATAACCTCACAACATGTCCACAACCGTCTCACAACCATAATACCTCTCAGTTCCTTGTTTGAAAAAGTCCATCAATTGGCTATATTTTCTATACTTTTCGAGGGGCGGAATTAGAAACCCCACCAGTGTTGTTGTTGTTGTTGTTGTTGTTGTTGTTGTTCCCTAAGCTGCCTGGCCGAACAGCCCCGAGTCCCTGAGAAAGGCCATGGCCACGATCGGGCTTTCCCACAGAGCTCTCATTGAGTGTAGATTGTGTTGTTGGCGTAAGTGGTTGTGTGAAATGCAGTCTTCTATGATGTGTTTAATGGTATGGGGTGCTGTGTTACATCCCGGGCAGGCGTCGACAACGGAGTCATCCAGTCTCTTCTGATAGCTCAGGAGAGCTGGATGGTGTCCGCATCTCAGCCTGGCCAGGTGGACTCTGTCCTCGCGAGGAAGGGAGGATTCGGAAGGATGGATTTCGGGAGGTCGTGCATGCAGCTGTGTGTTGTCTGTGAGTGAGTGGATGATGTGCTTCTGGATGTTGGTTCGGGGTGGGCAGGGAGGGAGAGAGGACAATAATTGTGTGTGATACCGTGTGCTGGGTGTTGTTGATATTTCTTGGTGTCTGTGTGTTGCCATGTAGTTTAGTGGGTGGTCTTGGTTCGTGGAGGCTGCTGCCAGGAATTGAGTGCCTCTCATGTCCAGATGGTCTTTGACTTTGAGGATTTTGGTTTCTTGATGTAGGTGATCTGTGGGTGCAGTAGCTGTGCAGCCTGTAATGATCTTCAGGGCTTTGTTTTGAATAGTCTGTAAGGTCTTATGATGTGTTTCAGCTAGGTTAGAAGCCCAGGCTGGGCTTGCGTATTCCATCACTGATCTTATGTATTGTTTATATACTGTGGTGGTAGTTTCTTTGTTGTGTCCAAATTTTGTGTGAGCAAGTGACCTGAGGGCGTTAAGTCTGTCAGTAGTGACCACCAGTGTAGTGACCACCAGTGTAGTGACCACCAGTGTAGTGACCACCAGTGTAGTGACCACCAGTGTAGTGACCACCAGTGTAGTGACCATCAGTGTAGTGACCACCAGTGTAGTGACTGTAGTGACCACCAGTGTAGTGACCACCAGTGTAGTGACCACCAGTGTAGTGACCACCAGTGTAGTGACCACCAGTGTAGTGACCACCAGTGTAGTGACCACCAGTGTAGTGACCACCAGTGTAGTGACCACCAGTGTAGTGACCACCAGTGTAGTGACCACCAGTGTAGTGACCATCAGTGTAGTGACCACCAGTGTAGTGACCACCAGTGTAGTGACCACCAGTGTAGTGACCACCAGTGTAGTGACCATCAGTGTAGTGACCACCAGTGTAGTGACCACCAGTGTAGTGACCACCAGTGTAGTGACCACCAGTGTAGTGACCACCAGTGTAGTGACCACCAGTGTAGTGACCACCAGTGTAGTGACCACCAGTGTAGTGACCACCAGTGTAGTGACCACCAGTGTAGTGACCACCAGTGTAGTGACCACCAGTGTAGTGACCACCAGTGTAGTGACCACCAGTGTAGTGACCACCAGTGTAGTGACCACCAGTAGTGACCACCAGTGTAGTGACCACCAGTGTAGTGACCACCAGTGTAGTGACCACCAGTGTAGTGACCACCAGTGTAGTGACCACCAGTGTAGTGACCACCAGTCGTAAAATTGTTGTATAGCCGCAGGGCATAGGACAAGCGGTAATAAACTAGGCAACTCAACAATATATCTAGCTTTATTTAAAAGACACTACATTCACAAATGGTGTTTTTTTGGTAGTAACATATATATTTATGCACACACAATTAATATATGTATCAACTATATCCCTATAATCATTACACATGGCGAAAAAAAAATATATATGAGAATCCACAAATTGCTTGCAAAGTATGAATGTTAACTTGATAAGCACCAAATCCTTATAGAAATAGTATATATAATAAACACATGTTATAGTAGAATTGTTTACAGTGGAATAAGCTACTGTCAGTAAGTTTAACTATAGTTAAAACTCAATAAACGTATGGATGCGTATTTATATGAGGATATGGCAGGAGTCCCCATAAGTCATCACTGCCGACGTACGATACACACACTCCCCCACTCCTCACACTCACACGTGCGAGCAACCCACTGTCCTTTTGGTTTCCAAAAACTATATCGACAGCTTACTTAATTTTCCAGAACTTCTGTTGATTTCTTGTAAAAACTTATCATATTATGATAATACATTGCATCAATTAACCCTCCGGATCCGGGGGCCTTCATATGAGGCGATCGTCTTGTCCGGGGGTATTCCTGAAAAATGGCTATATTCATAATTCGATATCTACTGATTGAGACCACCTAGAGCAGTCAACTAAATTGCATAGTGTAGAACCAACCTTCGTCTGTAGAATGGCGTTGAGTTGACATCGCTACGACAAGTGGTTGCCGAGATATGATGATAGGAATGGGAATGCTGATTACACAAAATTAAGCAAGATAGTAAACACACAAGAGGACACGGGCCGACTGCAGGAATACATGAATGTAGTGTTCCAATGGACCAGGGAAAACAACATGCAATTCAATGAGGAAAAATTCCAATTAATACAGTACGGAGATAATAATGGTGTTAAAGAAATTACAAATTACTTAACAGAATCTAACCACATAATAGAACGGAAAGACAGTGTGAAAGACCTTGGGGTATTAATGTCTGAAAATATGGGTTTCAAAGTACATAACCAGGTCAAAGTGGCGGCTGCGAAACGTCTAACGGGTTGGATTCTGCGTACTTTTAAAACGCGCTGTGAATTGCCTATGATAACGCTCTTCAAATCTCTAGTGCTACCGCGGCTTGAATACTGTAGCGTATTAACATCCCCATACAAAGCAGGTGAAATAAATGACGTAGAGAGTGTACAAAGAAATTTCACTTCGCATATAAGTTCGATAAAACATCTACACTATTGGGAGCGTTAAGAGCACTGAATCTGTACTCACTGGAACGTAGAAGAGAACGTTACCTAATAATATACACATGGAAAATCGCAGAGGGTTTAGTACCAAACCTACATACTCCGATAGTCATGAAATTCAGTGATAGGAGAGGCTGGGAATGCGAAATCCCCCGGATGAATAACAGGAGTGCTATGGGCTCTCTGCGAGAGGGCTGGTTATCACACAGAGGCCCACGTCTCTTCAACAAACTCCCACGGCGAGTAAGAGACATGAGGGACATCTCGTTAGACAACTTCAAGAGAGCCCTAGATGTCGAACTGCAAAAAGTGCCAGACGAGCCCATCCTCGCAAGGGAGCGAGCTGTCGCTTCAAACAGTCTACTGCACCAAATCACCACTCATAACGAGGGGCGTCGCGCTCCTTGGTGCCGCTAGAGGAGCGGTGAACACATCCAAAGGTATCCAAAGGTAAGGTAATTTCCCGCGTATTTTCGCCTGTGTCCGAACGCTTCGCCGCGGCCCTGGCTAGCACGCACCAAGTCACTCGTCGCTCCCGTGGCTTTTGTTCCGGTGCACGATATTATGTTTGTATGGAGATAATGTGATATTATTGTGTCATTTATTACTTGTTCAACCATTATTTGAGTTATATGAAACTTTATATACCGGTAACATATTTTCGGCGCTTTCACTGTTATTGTAATATTATTGTGTCACTTTCACTTTTATTGTAATAGTATTGTGTCACTTTCACTTTTATTGTAATAGTATTGTGTCACTTTCACTTTTATTACTCTTCTTGTTATGAATTATTGTCACTGTTATTATTGAGTTATTATTACTTGTTATACATTTTGTGTCACTTTCACTTACTAGGTTAGAGGCTAGGCTACGCAAGCGTACAGTACCGTACGGTATCGTATTTGACACTTGTAATTATTACATTTGGTTGTCTCTTTCACTTGCACATATTGTTATATTGGTTTTAGTGTCACTTTCACTTATTACAAGTTTCATTTATAAATACTTATTGAATAGTTACTCTAATATATAGTTGTTGTGTCTCTTTCACTTGCACATATTGTTATATTGTTTTTAGTGTCACTTTCACTTATTACAAGTTTCACTTATAAATACTTATTGAATAGTTACTCTAATATATAGTTGTTGTGTCTCTTTCACTTGCACATACTGTTGTATTGTTTTTAGTGTCACTTTCATTTGCACATAGTGTTTTATTGTCACTTTCACTAGTGTTCTCAGGGTCAGTGCCACTTAGAAGTTTACCAGGATGTGGAAATCATCGTGGCAAGGTGTGATGCACAGTGCTACCAGACATTCCTGGCACTGATACGAGGTTTTGGTGTTTGTCTGGGGTCTTCGGGTGGTGTGGCTGCAGACATGGCACCGTTTCTGGGTCTTGCGACCAGCAGCTACTGGAAGGCCGACGATCCTGTGCTTCTTGTGGTGTTCGGAAGCGTATGTGCGGTCCATGGTGCCAGCTCCTGGCATATGTTGAGCTCGTGCGAAATCCTCAGGCAGGGCATATTCCCCAATGAGATCCAGAATGAGCTGTTTCTGGAATCTCCGAAGGTTGGTGTACTTCCTGGGTATTGTGGGGTTCATCAGCTTGTACAGGTTGTACGAGTTCAGCACAGACACATCCATCATGTGCAGGAAGAACTTCTTATACCACCTGCAGGAGGTCCGCAGGCAGTCGATGAAGCCGACCTGCATGTCTGACTTGTCAACCAGACGCATGTTTATGTTGTAGTCCATAACTGCGTCTGGCTTCATGATGGGCTCCCTGGTCCTGTGGTTGACTTTGCCAGAGTCAACCAGGTTGCCCTTGTGGATGGTGCTGATCATGTTGACCTTCCTTTGGTCGTGCCAATGGATTGCCAGCATCGGACCATGTTGCTTGAGGAAGATGTCCTTCTTCTTGGTCTTTTGGGGGAATTCCGGCATGTTCTTCCTCGTCCCCCGTACTGTGCCACAGTCTGGGTTTGCTGCCTGTTCAGATACTTGGTGAGGATGGGGGACGTATAATAGTTGTCCGTGTAGAGTATGTGGTTCTTGTTGAAGTAGCGATCCATCATCGCCTTCACCACTGCTCCACCGAACCCTATTTCTTGATCTGCAAGAACCTCACCCTCCTTCCCACTGTAGACAATGAAGTCCAGCACATAACCCGTCTTACAGTCACAGAGGACGAAGAGCTTGATGCCGAATTGATGTCTCTTGGATGGTATGTACTGCCGGAAGTGAAGGTTCCCCCGGAACAGCACAAGAGACTCGTCGATCACGACCTTTTGAAAAGGCTTCAAGAATGTGGAAAACTTGGCCTTCATCATGTCGTAGAGTCCCCTTATCTTCCACAGGCGGTCTGTTTTGTGTACATTGGTGTTGGTAACGAAGTGCAGGTTACCAAGTATGGCGAAGTAGCGGTCCCGGGACATAAGTTTGCCAAAAGCAGGTGTGGCAATTATGTCGCCTGTGATCCAGTAGTTTGCCAGCCGATGCTTCTTCACATGTGCCATGAGCATGGTCAGTGCTATGAACACATACATTTGGGCAATGGTGACAGGCTTCCAGGCCTTCATGTGGGAACTATGGGTCTTGCTGCTGAGGTGGTCACTGAGGGCCTTCAGCTTATTGGTCTCATCGACAACATATGACATGACATCATTGTCGAAAAAGGCCTTGAATAGCTCGGCAGGTGTTGAGTTGGGTCCCGCTGGGAAAGATGGATCAATCCCTGCGGCATTTTGGGCGTCATCGAATGTGGCATCTTGTGGCTGAAAGGTGGCCCCATCCTCCCACGTCCAGACATCAGGATGCCTGGGACGGGGACGGGCAGCAGGGGCGGCCTGGCCACGGCCGCGCCCACGCTGACCAGCAGGGCCCCTGGCACGGCCACGTCCAAGGGCACGGCCACCCCGAGCACGGGGACTTCCACGGCCATGGCGGGGTGCTTGGTCGTCCACCCACTCAGCTTCGTCCACAACCGGGTCGTCTGGTAGGTCATAATTATCATCCCCAGAATCTGCACCGTGGTTGTCCATATATCTTGAAGGGCGGCCATATTCGTGGGTGTCTTCAGGGTCATAGGTGGGATCCTGGTCGTCAGGTGGCGACTGCTGGCGTGGGCGGCTAGTGGGTGGTGAAGGTGAGCTAGTTGGCTCTGAAGTTTTTAGGCGACAACGAGAGCGTTTTAGGGGCAGCTTAGGGCCTGAGGTTCTGCTTTGTGCCCCCCCTGTGGCCATGAACAAGGCCCTTCTGGAGGTGCGTTGACCACTTGCACCAATTGCACCACTTGTTGATGGCTGTGGGTCATGCTGGGACAATACTGCACCACTTGTTGATGGCTGTGGGTCATGCGGGTACAATACTGCACCACTTGTTGATGGCTGTGGGTCATGCGGGGACAATTCCGCACCACTTGTTGATGGCTGTGGGTCATGCGGGGTCAATGACGCACCAGCCGCGGGTGAGGAGGCCCCGGGAGACATAGGAATAGGCCTACCCACGCTTGACTCTTCACTCTCATCCTCACTATCAGCATCTTCACCTCTTTCCCTTTCGGCCGCCTCCCGTGCCTGCTTCCTTGCACTATCCAGCACAGCTCTCCTATAAAAATAACTGGCTATTTTTGCTGGGGAAGGAGTCCCCACAGCCGACGCCGGGGTCGCAAGCGTGCGCGCCGGGTCACGTTCACGTGATGCGGGTAGGACACTTCCCATTTCATTAACACTCTCATCACCTTGATGATGTTCACCGCATCCAACATTGTCATCATTATCATCATCACCATCGTTATCATCAGTGCTGTGAAAGCCCTGGAATTCTTCGCCATTTTCCACTTCATCAACATCTTCACTAACCACATGCTCTTCGTCAAAATCACTCTCAATCTCACTAAGGTCATGATCACTTAACTCGTTTAGCACACGTGCAGCACCACCGGGACTTAGCAACGTTTTCTTGGTCGTTTTAGCTTTGCCTTTCTTAGGCTTACGGGTCGCGGCGGCGGGCGGCGAATCGGACACAGCGATTTTTTTTGGGTTAACTCCAGCCATCTTGGGTGTGAGATAAGAACTGATGCTGCCTGGTAGTTTGTGCTTGGTGGCGCTGCTGTCGCCCACGCACAAACAAAAATCCGCCCGCGCAATTTGAACGCTTTGATTTTGCCTCGTATGAGGCCTCCCGGACTCCTAACCATAATACGTTTTGTCTCATATGAGGTCTCCCGGATTCCAAGGGTTAATAGAGCATACTTATATGAAAATATAATCATGCTTTTTGTGATATAGTAATAAAGAGTAAAGGAATGGCGAAATCCTAGAACGGCGAGGAGACCTGTTTACGGATAGAGATTTTGGTACTGTACAGGCAGCAAAATTGATAAGCTCGACTTGCCCGAGCAAGTCGACGCTCGACGCTCAAGACAAATATTTGGTAAAGCCCGTCTTATTTTATGGACTATTATAATATTCTACTCTACGTGAGGTTTAAGCGCTATATAATGTCAAACACTTCTAAGAAACTTACATTGGATGAATTATTTACTTCCTAAACCTCTGAATAGAGGAACTGAAGCGATAATATATTGTGTACAAAGGGTTAGACATTCAGAGAAATCTAATTTTATATTTACAAAGAGCGAATATGCTACAAATTAAACACACAAAAACTGCTTCAAAAATCATACTAATGGCTGCTAATAGTATATAATGCATAATCTTGGTATATTTCTTTTTGACCTAAAAAATATAGTGGTTCGTCCCCAAAGCGACCATTCTCCATCTGGTGATCACCCAAAGAAGCTTGCCCGTGGCGCGTCTAATTGAAACATATCTCAAAAGGAAGCCGACATATTCAGCTTTCGAATGCACCCATTTAATGCATTCAAATAACCTCACAACATGTCCACAACCGTCTCACAACCATAATACCTCTCAGTTCCTTATTCGAAAATGTCAATCAATCGGCTATATTTTCTATATTTTTCGAGGAGCGGAATTGAAACATATCTCAAAAGGAAGCTGACACACTCAGCTTTCGAATACACCCATTTAATGCATTCAAATAACCTCACAACATGTCCACAACCGTCTCACAACCATAATACATCTCAGTTCCTTATTCGAAAAAGTCAATCAATCGGCTATATTTTCTATATTTTTCGAGGGGCGGAATTGAAATTAACATATCTCAAAAGGAAGCTGACACATTCAGCTTTCGAATGCACCCATTTAATGCATTCAAATAACCTCACAACATGTCCACAACCGTCTCACAACCATAATACCTCTCAGTTCCTTATTCTAACTTCAAATTAAATATAATACGCCGAGTATAGACTTTTCGAAATAACTATGTGTGTGTGTGTGTGTGTGTGTGTGTGTGTGTGTGTGTGTGTGTGTGTGTGTGTGTGTGTGTGTGTGTGTGTGTGTGTGTGTACTTACACTAGTTGTACTTACACTAGTTGTATTTGCGGGAGTGAGCATGCTCGTTAATTCCCGCCTCCTAAGATATGTTTGTCATACCGTGCTTTGAAACTATGCACTGATGGTGCAGACACTACTTCGGCTGGCAATTTGTTTCACCCACTAATCGAGTTGGTAGGAAACCTTTTACTTTTCAGATCAGATCTACTATTTAGCACTTTTAGTTTGTAGCTGTGACCTCTTGTCCTCTCACCTCCATCCCTCTCTATGAAATTTTCTTGGTCGATTTTGTCAATACCTCTAACACATTTATATATCTGAATTTGCTGTCCTCGTTTCCTTCTCTGTTCCAGTGTAGGTAGATTCAATCTCTCGAGCCTCTCTTGGTACTCCAAATTTTCCAAACCTGGGATCATCCTCGTAGCTGCTCTCTGTACCCTCTCAATTTTGTGGATATGTTTCTTCAAGTGAGGGGACCACACTACAGATGCATATTCCATCCTGGGTCTTATTATTGCCGTTATTATTTGTTTCATGGTGTTTTCATTAAGATAATTGAAAGACATCTTGATATTTGCCAATAGTGCTAGTGATTCTCTCACTATCTTATTTACATGGCTTTCTGGAGACATGTTATCCCTAAATTCTATCCCCAAGTCTTTTTCTTTTTCTGCTTTGGGAATCACTTCATTTCCTAGTTTATAATCTTTTCTAGGTCTGTACTTGCTTTTACCCATTTCTAGAGTCTTACATTTCCCTGCATTGAACTCCATATTCCATTTGATGCTCCATTCATGGATCTTTTGCAAATCTGCTTGGAGCTCAAGGCAATCCTCCTGGGTTCTGATCGTTTTAAGCAGCTTAGCATCGTCCGCAAACATACTCATGTAGCTTGTTAGTCCCTCAGGTAAGTCATTTACAAATATTAGAAACATGATTGGGGCTAGAACAGATCCTTGTGGTACCCCACTCGTAATTTGAGTCCAGTTTGACGATTTCCCCCTTACTGTTGTTCTCATCTGTCTTCCGCTAAGGTAGCTCTCCATCCATTTCAGCAGTTTGTCCCCTACTTTTCCCTCATGTTTTAATTTCCACAGCAATCTCTTGTGTGGAACTTTGTCAAATGCCTTTTTAAAGTCTAGGTAGGCACAGTCTACCCATCCTTCCCTCTTGTCCACTGTGTCTATTACTCTAGAGTAAAATCAACAAGTTGCTTACACATGATCTGCCACCTCTGAATCCAAATTGTCGGTCAGTAATTAATCTTTTGGATTCCAGGTAGTTCACCCATTTGTCCCTTATCAATCCTTCCAGAATCTTCATGAGGATGCTCAATAGTGATACAGGTCTGTAGTTCAGTGGTTTATCTCTGCTTCCTCCCTTAAATATAGGAATAATGTTTGCTCTTTTCCATTCTGTGTGTGTGTGTGTGTGTGTGTGTGTGTGTGTGTGTGTGTGTGTGTGTGTGTTCTTTTAGATCTACAGGTGTGTATAGGAGCATTGTATAGGAGGGCGGGGGAAGGGTTTGGGACAGAGGTCACTAATCCTCTTAGAGGATGCCGACCTCACACCCAGACGTACCTATTGTCATAAATATTTGTCTCCAATGTCAACCTTTTTTCATTTTATTATTATACGTTTCCTTTTTTTTTTTTTTATAATTCATAACAATTTTAGGACGTTTCCAATGTTTCTATCTAGCATTGGCTTTGATTATTTCAATATTATATTTATTTTTATTTTTCAAAAGTTGTACTGTAGAGCGACAGCCATAGCGAGCATAGCTTTTACAAATTGTCAATTTTTTTTTTTTTTTTTTGTATATAATCTACATTGTTTTTTTTGTTTTTTTATAAAATGGTGATTTTTTAACCCTTGGGATCCGGGGGGCCTCATAGGAATTTTGGTATATTCAAACTTCATAATTCAGTAGCTACTGATTGAGACCACCTAGAGCAGTCAATGTTTTTGCAAATTGTAGAACGTTTTGTTGTCTGTAGAATGCCGTTAGAGATGACGTCGCTACAACGCGTGGTTGCCGAATTCTGATGATTATAGCGGCAAATTTTTAGCCGCGCATTTTGCCTCATAGGAGGCATCCCGGATTCCAAGGGTTAAAGCCTTCATACATTATATGTACAGTATATGTTGAACATCAGGGTTGACGTCTCGGATACAACTCGCTACACAATGAGGTCATCAACCATATGAATTATAATTGTCTAAAGAAAATGGATATATTTTGCATAAGGCTATTTTCCTATCCATAACGCATTTTGTGGGTTTTACCACCTCATGGTGTAGTGTGGATATATCGCAGCCCCGATGGCAACCCTGATAGCCTAGTGCAAAACCTGGGGAAGGGATATACAGTATATGTATATATATGTATATTCATGAACCATATCCATTGGTTATTTTATGTATATATATAATCATATCTAGTACGGATTATACAAACAGAGATATTTGCTCTCCAAAGGGATCTAGATACACTACACGAATGGGCAGTTAATTGGCAGATGAAGTTCAGTGTAGATAAATGCAGTGTAGTACAATTTGGGAAATTGATAGACAATGCAGGATGTATGTGAATATAAAAAACTCAGATAATGAAAATGATTTGGGAGTCATCGCCAACTGTGGTTTGAAACCTAGAAATCAATACATTAGTGCTCGAAATAAGGCAATTAGAGTTCTCGGATTTATATCTAGAAGTGTGAGTAATAGAACAGCAGACATAATTATAAAATAAAACTAGCGTTAGTAAGACCACATATGGATTACGCTGTCCAATTTTGGTGTCCCTATTGCAGAATGGACATAGATTCCTTGGAGAGAGTACAACGTTGAATGACAAAAAGTATCCATAATATTAGAAATCTTCCATATGAAGAAAGGTTGAAGAAATTAGGCTTACATTCGTTAGAGAGACGCAGAGTTAGAGGGAATATGATAGAGGTGTTCAAGTGGGTTAGTGATATTATTAAAGGGGACATGAAAGATGCACTAAAGAAGATGCACTAAAGACTAAAGAAGGATTTGAGTATAGAACAAAGGAAAAAAATTAAGGAATTACAAGAAAAGGCTGATGAAAATAATGGAAAGTTGGATGAGGAGGAAAAGAGAAATTTTTACTGGAGAGTGAGGGACGGAAAAGTGAGGAAGTGGTTTATAAGAGTAGAAAGGAGGGGGAGATCAGGGAGGGGAGAGAATGTGATGAGAGTTGTGACGGAGGAGGAGAACGGGGTGGAGGTGTCACAGGGAGAGACAGGAGACAAAGAGGCAGACCCAGTAGTGCTAACAGGGGAGTAGGGTACGGACTGGAGGAGCGGGATGGTGTAAGTGCTGGAGGAATGGTACAGTAGATGGATTAAGGATTATGTTTAGTAATGTGGATGTGTTTACTCAGGACAAGAAAAGAGAACTGATATGTAGGTTGCAGGATGAAGAGGAAAAACCTGATATCATAGCCCTACAGGAAGTAAGACCAAAAAATGTTAGAATTGAGAGGGAACTGGTGGAATATAGTTTGGAGGGTTTTGAGTTATATGAGAGAAATGCTATTAGAGCAGAGGTTGGAAGAGGACTGTTTATTTATGTAAGAAAAGAGCTCAAGGTTAATGAGGTGGATATGAGACAGCAGTATTGTGAGTATTTGTGTATTGAAGTAAAATGTGTAAGAGGATCAATTCTAATTGCCTCTATATATAGAAGCCCAAATAATAGCAGGGGAGAGGATGATAACCTACTGAAAGCAATGGAGGAGATAGATAATAGAGAGAACAAATATAAAATTTTGATTGGAGATTTCAATTTGCCAAGGATCAACTGGGCAAATTGTACTACTCCAGCGGGACAGGGTAGCATGGAAAATAAGTTTATAGAGAAAGTGAGAGATTGTTTTTTAACGCAACATATTGTAGAGATGACAAGATATAGAGATGGGACGCAGGGGAGTGTACTTGATTTGATTTTTAGCAATGAAGAGGATTTAGTGGAACATGTTAATGTGGATAGCCCTATAGGTCGTAGTGACCATGCCTGTATAAGCTTTAGTTGTAACATTAAATCGGACAGGGATAATAAAAGCAATAGAAAAATATACATGTATGATAGAGCAGATTATGAGCTGCTGAGACGGTGTTTGGACATTGACTGGGGGGAATATTTGAACGGTGAAGACGCTGAAGGAATGTGGAGGAAAATTAGAGTCAAACTGGAGAATGCTGTATCCAAAAGTGTACCAGTAAGGGAATATAAGGATAAAACAAAATTGAGGAAAAGAACTAACCCAGAATTGCCAATGAAAAGAAAGCTTTGGATATTGATTAGAAGAAAGAAACGATTGTGGGAAAGATTAAAATTGTTAAAAAAGAACAGGGGGTCTAGTATAGAGGCTAAGGAAGTGGATCTGGAACGTAGACAAATAAACAATAAAATAAGGTGGGAAACAAGGAGGGGGGTGAAGGAGAGGGAGAGAGAGATAGCTAGAAATGTGAAGGATAATCCAAAAATATTCTGGAAGTACATTCAGGAAAAATTAACAAGAAGAGTAGGGATCCCAGAGCTGGTGGGGGGGTTGAATGATGGGAGTAGAGCGGAGACTGATAAGGAGAAAGCAGAGGTGCTGGGGAAATACTTTGGGGGGGTACTAACAGTGGAGTCGGAGGATGCAGTGCCTACTATTCCCATCAAACAGGCACCGGCACTAGAACTAGTAGAGTTTTCCCATGCTAGAATAAGAAGGGCTATAGAAAAAATGAACAGAAGTAAGTCACCGGGACCGGATGGGATACACCCAAGAATCATAAAGGAAGGAGGGGAGATGTTAGTAGAGCCATTGAAAATGTTATTTGAGGTATCGTTTAATACAGGACAAATCCCGATGGACTGGAGAGAGGCGAACATAACAGCTATATTTAAGAAGGGAAAGAGAAATGACCCAGGGAATTATAGACCAGTCAGTTTGACAAGTGTTGTGTGTAAACTAATGGAAACGGTAATTAGAGAAGGAATAATGGATCATATGAAGTCAAACCAACTTTTCAGTGGGAGACAGTTCGGATTCTTGCCGGGGAGGTCGACGGTACTACAGCTAATTAAGGTGGTAGATGATTGGATGCAAATTCTAGAAGATGGTGATATAATAGACGTGGTATATTGCGATTTTATGAAGGCCTTCGATAAGGTCCCACATAAAAGGTTAATAGAGAAAGTTAGAAGCTATAATATAGGGGAGAAATGTGTGAAATGGATAGAAGCCTTCCTGAAAGATCGGAGACAGAGGGTATTGGTGAATGGAATAGGCTCGGGGTGGAGGGAAATTACAAGTGGGGTACCTCAGGGATCTGTGTTGGGACCACTGCTGTTCGTTATATTTATCAACGACTTGCCTGAAGTTATAACTAATGGAAGTGAGGTATACCTGTATGCGGATGACACTAAACTGTATAGAAGAGTGAGGAGTAAGGAAGATATGGGTTTGCTTCAAGGAGATGTGGAGGGCATGAAGGGATGGTCTGAGCATTGGTTAATGCCTTTTCATCCAAAACAATGCAAGTACATGCGGATTGGGACCAGCAAGATAGACAAGGTAGGATACAGTATGTATGAAGCGATGGAGGAAGTGAGTGCAGAAAAGGATATAGGAGTAGTGATAGACAATAAGTTAAATTTCTCAGAACATTTAGCGGAAAAGATAAACAAAGCCAATAGAATTGTAGGGCTGATAAGGAGGACATTTGTGTCACTTGACAAAGAAATCTTCAGGAATCTATATACAGCGCTGGTTAGGCCGCACCTGGAATATGCAAACCAGGTGTGGGCTCCATATATGGTAAAGGATATAGAAGCAGTGGAGAAAGTGCAGAGGAGAGCTAGCAAGCTGGTACCAACGTTGAAGAACGCGGGCTATGAGCAGAGGTTGAGGACACTGGGACTTCCGACACTGGCATATAGGAGAAAGAGAGGGGATATGATAGAGACTTTTAAGATAGTGTCAGGAAAGTACGATGAGGATATGTGTGAAGGTATCTTCTTGATGCGGGAGGGAACAAGAACGAGAGGACACTCTAAGAAAATTTACAAAGAAAGAAATAGGCTTGAGAAGGCGAAGAACTCATTTTGTGATAGAGTGGTAAATGAGTGGAACGCACTGCCCCAGTATGTAGTCGATTCCGAATCAATAAGGGAGTTTGAAAGTAATCTTGATAAAGCATGGGGAAGACAAGATTTGAAGTTTGATTATAAAACAAAAATACAGAATAGTAAAAATGTTGCGTCTGCTACCGCCGCCGCCAACACCGTGAACGACCGCAGCAGTGCAAGTACTGGTACTGAGCTGGATACACAGGCATAGTTTGCCTTTTTCCAGAGGATCTACTGTAAGAAACTGTAAGAAACTAAAGTTCATTGATTGCGAAAGAACTCGATCAAATGGTTTCAGATTAGACACATTTCGATTCAGAAAAAAAATATAAGCAAATATTGGTTTGGTAACATAGTTGTAGATAGGTGGAATAGGCTACCAAGTACTATACTGGGATCAACAACGATAGAGAGTATTAAGATAAAATTAGATAGGCATATGGACAAGATGGGTTGGGTATGAAGGGGATCTGCCGGGTGTGGACCAATCGACGCTCTGCAGATGCTTATGCTTATGTTGACCTCTGACCGTTAACCCACCAGACCCGGTTGGGCTCTGAGAAACCCATAACAAATGCGCCCGCAGAACCCGGTAGGGCTCTGAGGCACCGGCAGCTTGAAAGCCTGTAAGCTTGGTGTGCGAGGCGTCCGTCCGACGCATGTAAACAACAGCCGGTTGGACCGACGCCGCGCATCTCCGACCACAAGAAGGAGAGGCGTCGCTTGTTCGTGTGTGGGTGTGTGTTATTGTTAAGTAGTGAAAAGTGGCTGATATCGCCACAAAGTTCTGTCCACGGAAATCGTCATCACAACTGAACCAGTTGACTTAGAGAGCTCTACTGAACGCCATTCTACAGGTACAAAACACATCTACGCTTCGGGATGCGGAATCAGTCAAAATAATAAAGATACGGTAGCCTAGGCATTGACGTTTTTTGGCCAAAACCCCCGGGTTTCGGGGAAATTATAGAATACAATAGCCGGGGCTGGAGGGTTAAGGAGAGATCGGTCCTCATGGTGTTAGTGAGTTGGGCCTATAATTAGGGTTGGGTGTGTTGTCGTAGTTTAAAGTCTTTTTCAGTCCGTGCAGGGTAGGTGTATTAATCATGGGGTCAACTAGTTGGTTTACAACTATTGTTGGAGATCTGAGATATTTCCAGAACTCCTGGGGAATAGAGTCGGAGTTGTATATATGCATAGTGGTAAATTTTTGATTACGTCCAGCAATCGGTCTTGTGCATGTTTGTATGTAGATGCCTAAGCTCGTCCCTTTTAATAATCCACTCATTTGGTATTGGCACCAAGTCTGAATGACCTGTGTCAGCATTAGTAGGTGCTATCCTGGTAATTGTTTCCAGTATCGAGATTCACCAATTAGTAGAGGGGGAAGCTTCTTGAACATTTCATGAGCAGGTTGTTTAGGCTGGACAGGTAAATGAGACAGTGGGACTGTGTCTGGTTTGGCATATTGTAACATGGGTGGAGCCAGAGACCTACTTTGGAGATCTCGGATAGCTTTATCTAAAGACGTAAATTTCTGTTCAATTTTGTCTGTCAACTCATGCATAGATTTAAGAAAATACCTGAAGTTCACCCACCAAGCCACCAGGCGGGCTCTGAGTAGGGACTATATCAGGAAACTCTTCTTCACTTTGTTCTAATGGAGAACCATGGTACTCATTCTACTCCAACCCTCTTCGGTATGGTTACTGGTTTCCAATTCATACCACCCTACCATAGCATTGCTTATGACCAAAGGTTCTGGGGTATCCTTAGGAAGTGCTTTTTTCCGTATTGCCCCAACCGTACTGTAACCAAAATGTCTGGAGCTGCCAGAGAAGGGTCTAAACGAACAGGTAAGTCCGTAGGAGGCTGAACAGGTGATTAGTGTATGGGTTTATGTACTTCAGCTTCAATATTCACCTGAATCAGTTTAGGGTGCCTTAATGTGGGTGGAGCAAGCAACTGGGTTTATTCAGATTGCTGTTCAATAGTATCAGCTAACTGTACTAGGGAAAGTGGATGGGAACTGATACCCTCAGAACTTGGATCAGTCAAGGAAGTAGATGAGACAGGTAATTTATGTTTTTTGATGTAATAGGGTTTGTTGTTGTTGTTGCTGTTCCCCAGGCTGTCTGGCCGAGCAGCCCCAAGGTCCCGAGCAAGGCCAAGGCCACAACCGAGTGCCCCCACAGGTCCCTCCCAGCTTACCACTAATAATGCCCAGGTGACCGAAGCCACTCAAAGGCAGGGAGCTGAGGAGGGTGCAGAAACGCTCGGGAAACAAAAGCCCCACCCAAGGCCCTGTGCCCCTCAGCAATTATAAAGGGAAAGTTGAGGGTCAAAGGAAAAATGTGACGCTTTGGCTCCCAATCTGCCAGGGTTGGCAGTAGGGAGGTCAATCCACAGAAAAGACGCCGTCACTTGAGATCTAGAAAATATATAAGTAAAAGGAAAAGTCAGAGTAAGCTATGGGTATGGCAGAGAACGCTCAACTCTCATTCTGATAGACCAGCCCATCACCAGTGATAGGGTTAGCCTAGTTAGGGTGGCTGACCACGTTAGACAATGTCAAAAGTCTTGGGGTATGTGGTGTAGAATGCAGGATTTTGGAATCATGACTGCGAGTCGAGTCGGGGAAGTTTGGTACTTAGCAGGTCGCCTTTTAGTTTGAGATTTGCTCACTTTCTTCTGTTTATTTACTGGAAGAATTTGAGTTTGAGGACCTATGTCTTTTCCTGCTAGATCCAGACATTTTCTTGTCAGGAGATGGAGAGGAGCTAGGGGTTCTAGAAAAAGATATTTCTAAAAAAGTTTACATACTTTGCCTCCATAATACCTGGATGTTTTGTTTAACCCTCCGGATCCGGGGGCCCTCATATTATGAGGCCGATCGCTGTGTCCGGGGCCATTTTCGTACAGTCAAGCTTCATAATTCAGTAGCTACTGATTGAGACCACCTAGAGCAGTCAATTTTTTTGCAAATTGTAGAACATTTTGTTGTCTGTAGACTTCCATTGAGATGACATCGCGACGGCGCGTGGTTGCCGAGTTATGATGATTTTAGCGGCGATTTTTAGCCGCGCATTTTGCCTCATATGAGGCCTCCCGGATTCCTGCCAATATTATTGTTTGCCTCATATGAGGCCTCCCGGATTCCGAGGGTTAAGGTACCTGAAATGTAAGAAATTTACCGAACCCCACACAGATAATAACACTAGTTTGCATGTGACCGAGGGCATAAATGATTTTTTTGGTCATGGTTATTAACAAAAATATGATTAGTGACTTAGTCACTTAGCCGGTGAGCCGGAAACGTTTAGTGTTTTGTAAAAATTAACTCGCCTTAAAATATAAGGTGTTGGGCTCCTCCAGTGGTTATTACTAGGCCGAAAGGGATCGTTCTAATTGTTGAAGAGAATCTTCTCCGGTAATGCAGCAGCTCGCCTGTGAATAATACCAAGGAGTCAATGTTGCATGGTGGAAATAATACCGAAATTATTAGATCTGCTTAGATTTGGCAAAATAGGATCTAGTCATGCATCGTTTATTTTAAATAAACTGCAGTTGCCTTTTATGTAAGAAATAGTCTAGTGAATTATTACCCGGTGTCACTGGGTATAATTACTTGGTAATATTTTAGAAAGGGAAAGAAAACTTGTACAGTACTTGTCTCCTGGAAATTAATTACAATTTTGTAGTTAGTGAGAATCTACTTAGTAGGTGAACCTGAAACTTCTAGAGTTTTGCCCAGTGAACTCACCTGAAAGATTACAGTTTTGTTAGCCGAGTGAAGGGAGTAACAGGCGAGATGGTTAGGTCTACCCTGGCCTTGAAATCTGGAATACTGTTCATCTCTTGCTGTGGTTATCACTTGGCCGGGAGGGAACGTTTTGATTGATGTCCAGATTCTTCTCTGGTAACACAGCGCATTACCTGAGCCTGTGAATCATACCAAGGAGTCAATGTTGCA
Organism: Paralithodes platypus; assembly: GCA_032716605.1. Classification (NCBI taxonomy): domain Eukaryota; kingdom Metazoa; phylum Arthropoda; class Malacostraca; order Decapoda; family Lithodidae; genus Paralithodes; species Paralithodes platypus. The sequence goes on from CM064582.1 coordinate 58,672,889, forward strand.
TAGAGATATGTAAATAGTACTTATTAGGCCTACTTAACTTGGGCAAAATTAGGATCTAGCCTTGTATTGTTTACTTTAAATAAGCTAATTAGATAGAAGTACTGTACTTATTTAAGCTCTCGTTTCTATCGTAAGTCTGATAGTTATGTTAAATACTGGTAGCCGGGCCTGTCTCTAATATGGTATGACATCCTTATTATAATGTGACCAAGCCTAGGGTACCCGGCAATAATTTCTATTTGATTCCATTATTGGAACCCTGGTTTGTCTTTATTAAAGTGTGACAAAGCTTAGGGTACCCGGTAAAATAATATCTGTTACTCTTACTGTTACTCGGACTTGTTCTTGTCATAGTATGACAAGGCTTTGGGTAACACAGCACCCATATGGTGGACTCAATTTTTTCGGTACCCGGGCCTGTCATTGTGAAACTATGAACCATGTCATGGTGCCCGGTATTGTAATATATCTCTAATATGTTAAGACATCCGTATTATTGGCCACCCCTTCGGGGATCACGGCGTCAGGCAATAGATAGATAGATAGATAGATCGATCCTTATTATAGTATGACCAAGCCTAGGGTACCCGGCAATAATCCTAAACAGAGCAAATAACAAGAGAAACCTTACATGACAAGGTCACTGTTGTTCCAGCTGATCTGTGTAAACATTCAAGGTTGAGTATGAAAACGTATACTAGCAAACGTATGAAACGCACTTAAACAGGTGCCGTTTCGAAGGCTTGATATTTGTTTTGGTAAAATGATACCATCCGGGGATATTGGTATCCGGGTTACATGACATGGTCACTGTTGGTCCAGGTCGTGACAGCCGGCTATGGCCTATTAGTACCGTAAAATGCGGTAACTTCGGACATTTTTCGATGTTTTTTAACAATTTCTCCTGAGTTTAAACACATTATAGAGATTTAACTAGGTCAAGTGATGTATGGTGGTAGTGCGCCGTAATCCAGGAAGCCTCCTAAAATTATCCCCCATAAGAAGAGAGCTATCCTTATCCTAAATGATGTCCGAAGTGAAAAGTTGATAACTTCGGACATGTATGGATAACTTCGGACATACGGTGTTTCTTATGGAAAATGGTTGCCAAGAAAGCTGAGATAACTTCGGACGAACGGAGGAGAACTTCGGACCTACGTTCGTGGCCTTATTTCATTAATTTTTCGGCTCCTACTATTTTATATGAATATTTTATTATTGCTGCTTATTCCTGTCCGATGTTATAGTGGAAAATACACAGTCAATACTTTTAGGCCTGTATAATCAGTATAGGAGGGGGATATATACGATGTTTAATATATATTCTGTTTGGATCTGTTCTCGTTAGGCATCGAGCTCACTCCTAGAAAATATTGAGCAGGAAAAATAACCAATGCTGTCAAATCAATAACTCGAAAATTATATATATAGGTATATATATAGTTATATATATAAATATATAGGTATGTATAATATATCAATGCATATACACTTTTATGAATTTGAGCATTTTTATAGGTATAACGTATTTGTTGGTGTTTCTTTCGGCAGATAAACAAAAATTTGGACAAGATATATGCCTCTCCTAATTTATATATATTATATATCCAGAATTATCCGAAATACATAAATCGGTTAGCATAGTATCATATTTTTATGGGTTTTTGGACTCGGAGAATGATGATTTGATCTTTTACCACCATGTTAATGATGTACAAGTATTATGAATGATTTTCATAGGGCAAATAATAACAAACGATTGTTTTGTTCCATGTCCGAAGTTACCATGTTTTTTTTTTTAAACACAATCGGTTAAATGATACTAGAGCGTTATACAAGTGTAACAAATTTCCTTTGGTGGATGTTGTCTCTGGTAATGTTACTACAAAATTATATCAGTCACAACATCATTCATACAAACAAATTTCTTCAGGGTGATAGAAGTTTGGCAGGGTAGCGAAAAATGTACATATTTTCGTCACATATATAATATTTTTTTCGTGTACATATACTGTACTCATGTCAGTTCCCTAGGACTTTTACATGCTCTTCCTTTGCCATTTCTCTAAACGGACCCCACAAAAAAAAACAATAAAAAGCGTTTCCATTATATAATGACAATGTCTAATTACTTATTATCGCCGATGTCCGAAGTTATGACCCAAGTCCGAAGTTACCCCACTTTACGGTATTCGGGGCTGTCTAGGTAAGGCCTAGAGTTCCCGGTAAATGTTGTCTTGGAATCTGGGTTTGTCATCGTTGTGACAGCCTCCAGAGTACCCGGCTATGGCCTATTAGTACTCGGGGCTGTCTAGGTAAGGCCTAGAGTTGCCGGTAAATGTTGTCTTGGAATCCGGGTTTGTCATCGTCGTGACAGCCTCCAGAGTACCCGGCTATGGCCTATTAGTACCCTGGGCTGTTTTTATATTTTATATGGATTATAATACCCCCTGGGAATATTTAGTTTTTTAAAACAGTCTCCAGAGTAACCGGTTGTAGCCTATTGGTACCCGGGACTGTTTTTTTATACTGGATCTGTCTTTTACTGGCAGTATTGGTACCCGGGACTAGATAAGGTCTAGGGTACCCGGGGGCTTGAGAATTTTCAACAAGGCCATGGACTTTGCACTCGTAAGGTTAGGCCTACTCGGCCACGAGTGTTATTTGGCGATCCTTTATGTAACTTGTACATGTTTTTTAAATTCTTATATCTTTGTAAGTCAGTGAGATATAAACATGTTTTGTAAATCATTTATATCTTTGTAAGTCAGTGAGATATAAATATGTTTTGTAAATCTTTTATATCTTTGTAAGTCAGTGAGATATAAATATGTTTTTTAAATTCCTATATACAATTTCCTCGTAAACCGAAAACAATCGGTAGCAGTAAACCAAGTCACTTCTGAGCCTTCGGATGTCAAAAGCTCAGTGCCCCAAGGAACAATGCTAGCGCCCCTTCTGTTCCTCATACTAATTTGCGACATAGATACCAACACCAGACACAGTACGGTGTCGTCTTTTGCTGATGACACAAAATTAAGAAAGATAGTAAACACACAAGAGGACACGGGCCGACTGCAGGAAGACATGAATGTAGTGTTCCAGTGGACCAGGGAAAACAACATGCAATTCAATGAGGAAAAATTCCAATTAATACGGTACGGAGATAATAATGGTGTTAAAGAAACTACAAATTACTTAACAGAATCAAACCACATAATAGAACGGAAAGACAGTGTGAAAGACCTTGGGGTATTAATGTCTGAAAATATGGGTTTCAAAGTACATAACCAGGTCAAAGTGGCGGCTGCGAAACGTCTAACGGGTTGGATTCTGCGTACTTTTAAAACACGCGGTGAATTGCCTATGATAACGCTCTTCAAATCTCTAGTGCTACCGCGGCTTGAATACTGTAGCGTATTAACATCCCCATACAAAGCAGGTGAAATAAATGACGTAGAGAGTGTACAAAGAAATTTCACTTCGCATATAAGTTCGATAAAACATCTACACTATTGGGAGCGTTTAAGAGCACTGAATCTGTACTCACTGGAACGTAGAAGAGAACGTTACCTAATAATATACACGTGGAAAATCGCAGAGGGTTTAGTACCAAACCTACATACTCCGATAGTCATGAAATTCAGTGATAGGAGAGGCTGGGAATGCGAAATCCCCCGGATGAATAACAGGGGTGCTATGGGCTCTCTGCGAGAGGGCTGGTTATCACACAGAGGCCCACGTCTCTTCAACAAACTCCCACGGCGAGTAAGAGACATGAGGGACATCTCGTTAGACAACTTCAAGAGAGCCCTAGATGTCGAACTGCAAAAAGTGCCAGACGAGCCCATCCTCGCAAGGGAGCGAGCTGTCGCTTCAAACAGTCTACTGCACCAAATCACCACCCATAACGAGGGGCGTCGCGCTCCTTGGTGCTGCTAGAAGAGCGGCGAACACATCTAAAGGTATCTAAAGGTATATCTTTCATTTTGTTTTTTGTTTTTTTGAAGTCAGTGAGATATAAATCTGTTTTTTTAAATTCTTATATCTTTGTAAGTCAGTGAAATATATTCAATCAAGATTTTATTGCGAGTACTTTGGCTACTTGTTGTAGGCTTACTTGGTACCCTTTGGAAAAAATAAATACGAGTGCCTAAAAAGTAGTACAAAATAGGCTACTATAAAAAGGTTGATAATGCATTTGAACATCACAATATTATGTCATCAGCCATAAATATTTGGCGGTTAATATTGAAAATAATGCATATAACTGTCTTGTAGGCAAATAATGTATGAAAAGGCACTCTTGATTGAATAATGTAAGGCATTAAGAATTCTACCATCACATAGAAAGTTTTGATGGTAGGTACTGAAGGTACTTGCAGTTGATATGGTAAGAACCATTTATTTTCTACAGTACAATGTGTGATAAATTAATGAGTAGGCCTAACTTAGCAGTGATTGGTTATGAAAATAACCCCTGGCTGGGTACAACTATGGGGAGTACAAGCAAAGAACTAAAATTCTATGGATTTGATACTAATATAGTACTCAACACTTAAGGAAATAAATATCAGTTACACTGTTAATACAGAAAAAAGGGGACACTGCAGCTAGAGAGCCAAGGCTCGTATGATAATAACATTTAGTTGGAGTGGCGTCCTGAATACACGAACGTCGACCAGCCTGGAAAACTAAGTCCTTGCTTATTCAGGTTTACAAGTGAATACGATTACGAAAAATACATTCCTAAACGCATACTGTATACAACTCGATATGCAATTAGACTCACTATGGCCTAAAAGCTGATGCGTTTAGGAGGGGCTATGTAAACTGCAATAGGGAGCACGGAATAGTTGTTGTTTCCAGCTGGCCGGCGGTCAAGAGAGGACGCTCCTGGGCAGGAGGAGGTATGAGTCAGGCTCATGGGAAGATGAGGAAGATCAGAATGCGCTGAGGCGCGGTGTTCAAACTGTGTTAATTCTTTTCTTTTTTATTTCCTACTTTTCAGTGGCTCCGTCTCAATGACGTATCTTAGGAATGATTAAGGGGTACCCCCTAAGATGATCTTGGTTCTCGACCGCCGTAATCAAGGTTAACCCGGGCTCTGAGGAGCCCGGAACGAGGCCATATTATCATAGGCTCTTTCGTCATTGACGTAAGGAGCCACCAATAAATAATATATACAGCATGGTGTCTAGGCCTAGAGAGACTTTTTGATACATTTGATTTGATTTATGGAGAGATTAGTTAGTGAGGGGGCTTTAGATTAGTTAGTGAGGGGGCTTTGCCCCCCTCACCTCCCATGACTCAATGTCATCCTCGTATAGGCCTACATTACCAGCAGGGGCAAATAACAGTAGTCAAATTAGACACAAATGTAACTGCGAGTGTGCGACTATGTAAAGAAAGCGGGCGGTACACCCGCTAACTCAACTTTTACCAAAAAAACTAACCTAGGCTAACTTAGCCTACTTTAACCTACCCCAGGTAAGGATGGAGGAATTCGGGCGTATCGCCTACCTTGATTAGACTACTCGCATACTCAAGATCTCGTCCCCATCTAGTTTGACTGCCGTGGAAAACAAGAATAGGTTAAGGGGGGGCTTTGACCCCCCTCACTCCCCATGACTTATTATCATCATAATATTGCCATCAGGGGGAAAAAAACTCCTTCCCCTACCCTAACCTAGTGACAAACTATAAATGGGACTTCTTGGAAAATAGCCTATCCTACCTTAATCTTGACTAGGCCTAGCCTAATATGCTGCAAACTACTGTACACAAATTGAGTTCATGGGAAAATATAACCTAGCAGAATCTAATAGCCTATAGACCTACTATAAACAATGTAAATGAGCCTTTGTTAGGGGTTAAATATAGGATATTGCACGATTTATTATATAGTATATAATATATATATATATATACTGTAGATACATAAGCACAAAATAAGGTAATACAACAGCTGGGTAGCTCTCTCTGCCACAGTGGCATTTGTTTATTTTGATCAGCTGATATTAATGTCCCGAGATTGGTTGATCCACCCAAACAATGAGATATAAGGAGCCCCGTGATTGGCTGAACAACATAGGGCACCCTAGATGATTTAGGACAATTTAGGAGTTCCTAACCATTTAGGAACAGGATAGGACATCCTAAATTGTGTTTGAGTATACAACTTAAGACACAAGATAAGTTGTCCTAACCTGTTCATATCTTAGGAGCCCTAAGTCAGTTAGGAAGTCCTAAGTTCTGAGAGTGAGGGTCTGAGTCTGGAGGGTGAGACGGTGAAGCACTTGAGCGAAGCAACCAGCCGCTTCAGAGATGGAGCTGCTTCGAGCCATGATAGATGCTTCACATGTCTCACTCCCCAGACTGGAACAAGACCTCACGGGCTTCACCGTGTTGAGCGGTGGAATGTACAGGCTCTCAGCCTATGCCCGAGAGGGAGTAGTTGGAATATAGAAAAAAAAAAAAAAAAAAAAAAAAAAAAGTGCCCCAAGTTAGGACAGTTTTGAGTATCCGGCCTCTGGGCTATAATGTATTATATTGTCTTGATTACATTCGGTACTGATTCAAATAAATGTGTCACCATTTATGGGCTTGACTGTACAGTGCACTCCCGTTATCCGCGCTCCAAGTATCCGCGATCCTTGCTATCCGCGGACAACCCTAAATATCCCATTATTCGTTATCGGCAATTAACCGCGAAAAAGTACGCGTTATCCGCGGATTTTCACTCGATCGAGGAAGAAAGCAGTGCTGCCATTAACCAAGAAAGGCGAAATATAAGAACATAAGAATATGGGAGACTGCAAAAAGCCGATTGTCCCACGCAAGGTAGATCCCTCTAACACAAGGCAGATCCCTCTTACACAAGGCAGATCCCTCTAACACAAGGCAGATCCCTCTTACACAAGGCAGATCCCTCTCACACAAGGCAGATCACTTGTGTAAGTGTTGGATAAGGGAGAAAAACTTAGTGCTACTGAACTCTCATGTCATTTTCTTTTCCTTCTCATATTCATCTGGCTTAATTTGTTCTAAGTGGGTCTAAGAATGGTGCATTGGTTGAATATTGAGTGAAGAAAATCATGTTAAATATGTTTTTTTTAGATATAAGTGCAGATAATCTTGATTAATGTGTTATAAGTGGTTCTTAAATGGGTTCTAAGAATGGTTCATAGGGAAGGGGATGATGATATGGCACAAGTGACACCTGGATTTACCCTTGGAATGTACTTGATGTCCACTGCTTTGGACTGTACCTGGAGCAGTAAAACAGTCATTGTGGATCAAAGTGAGTATCCTTTAATCATTGGGTACATATTAATGTCATTAGGTAAGTCAAAATAGTGTACCGGTATTTGAGGGTCCGAGATGGGTGAGCTTGGTACGACCTAAGTATTTCCCATTGAAACCTATGTTAAACACTGCCCACGTATCCGCAGAAAATACGTGGTACGACTTAGGTGTGGATACAGGGAGTGCACTGTACTGTGATATTTGGAAGTGAACCATAATGCTATAACTGAGAGATGTCTTTCATAACCTGAATAAAATTGCTTAGTCAGAATTTAAAGAATCTATCTATCTATCTATTGCCGCACACCGTGATCCCCGATGGGGAACGAAATGACCCCATGCACCTCTGTCCCCAGTCAGTCGACACCCCTCCTCCCATACAGCACCGCTTTCACGCATATACTTTTTAACTCTTTCGAGCATACCTACATCCACACCACACCTCTCTCGTACTTTCTTATTTGTCTGTCTATCCCTCCACTTAACTCCGCACGCACTTCTCAAGTAACTAATTTCCACCCCTCTCACTCTTGGTTTGAGTCTCACCACCAACGTCCATGCTTCGCTCCCGTATGTCAAAGTCGGGATTACCACACTGTCGTGCAAGGACTTCTTTACTTCCATGCTGACCACCCTATTTATTGTTACTACTGTCAGCGTTCATACAACCATCTTCCCCTGTTGCACCCTCTCCCGCACTTCTTCATCCATACTCCCATGTTACTCAATGCTGCCCAAATACTTAAATGAGCTGACATTCTGATTAAAAGAAAAGTTCAATTATTCTTCCAGGATGTAATGTTTTGTTTTGTTACAGGTCCACAACAACAATGAAGCATCATCAAGAAGCAGCAAGTGTGTGGCTGTCAACAACACCTGTACCATGACCCAGCCCATGTTAATTAGTTACGAGTAATGCAGTACACATACTGTACTACAACAAACTTTTAAAGCCAGTCATAAAGCCTCTGAAATATTTTAATCTGTTGTACTGGATGTAGTAACTCACCATTATGTAAACAAGTATTTAAATATATTATTTTAACCGTGTCAGCCCCTGGAGGTATCTGGAGGCACACATGTTGAAGCAGACCACACATTGCTGAAATGTTGCCAACTTTCACTAACATTTTTGTTGAATTCTGAGTAATATTATTTAGTTCCCATTAGAAACTGAACAAGAGATCTGTCCAATACTTGTGGTATAAACAGGATGTTCAATGGGGAGTTTAGAGTAAAAAATAGGAGTCTCACCTTAATCATCAAAGTTTGGCACAGACCCAAAATAAGGGTATACAGATAGGCCTCATCAGTTGCTGTTAACATAATATACAAGTAAGTCTTAAACTGAACAAAATAGGAGAGCATTATAATAGTCAGAACTATTTCATGAGTATCTATCTTCTCTGTACAGATGGTATTTGTAATAAATTGTATTCTCCTTTTGAACTTAAGAGAGTCAGAAGTTTATAATGGATCCAAGATCAGTTGTCCCGGACTTTTATGCTCATGGAAATCCCAGTGCCTATATGTATCTACTACAGCACCACTATGGCTATGGCCAGAATGAGAGACACACTGCTGGTTATGACAACACTGAGAGACGTACTGCTGGTTTGGATAACAATATGAGATGTACTGTTGGTTTTGATAATGAGAGACGTACTGTTGGTTATGACAACACTGAGAGACGTACTGCTGGTTATGCTAACAATGAGAAACATACTGTTGGTTGTGACAACAATGAGAGACATACTGCTGGTTATGAAAACAATGAGAGACATACTGCTGGTTATGATAACAATGAGAGACATGCTGCTAGTTATGAAAACAATATAAACTCTGAACCTTCATGGAGATATGCAGCGAGGGAAGTGGGCCAATGTAAGGTGAGCCCTCAGGAATCTACTTTTACTGACAGAGCTGCTACTAACAATGAGGTAGCCACCTCAAAGTCTGATGCTGTGACAAAACCAGTTAAGTGGCACACTTGTGCTGTGTGTGGTAAGTCATTTAAGAAGCGGAACAAACTTACTCGACACTTTGCAGTTCATTCAGACACGAAGAACTTTGCTTGTGATGTCTGTGGGAAACGCTATGCCTATAAGAACGGCCTCGCAAGACACAGACTGGTTCATACTGGGCCAGTTGTTTACAAGTGTAAGGTGTGTTGGAAAGAGTTTTCTCTTAAAATAGACCTCAGAAATCATTCACCAATTCATTTAGGAGTGAATCAATCCATCTACAAATGTGAGGTGTGCCATAAAGAGTTTTCACAAAAGGATAACCTGAAGGCGCACTCATTAGTTCATTCAGGAGGAAAAAAACAGAAGTGTGATGTGTGTGGGAAACAGTTTTCTAAAAAGAGTAACCTCAAATTACATTCATTAGTTCATTCAGGCGTTAAAAAACACAAGTGTGATGTGTGTGGGAAACAGTTTTCTCAAAAGGGTAACCTCAAATTACATTTATTAGTCCATTCTAAGACGAAAAACTACAAGTGTATGATGTGTAAGAAAGAGTTTACTCAGAAGAGTGCCCTGAACACACATTACTTAACTCATTCAGGAATAAAGAACTACAAATGTAAAGTGTGTGGGAAAATGTTTGCTCAGAAAAGTGGCCTCAACACACATTACATAACTCATTCAGGAATAAAGAACTTCAAATGTAACGTCTGTGGGAAACTGTTTGGTCAGAAATGTCATCTCGAAAAACATTCATTGACTCATAGAGGATTTGAATGTAGTCAATGTGGTGACGTTTTCTCAAAAAGGAGTAAACTGAAAAGTCATATTGCCAAAGATCACGCTGAATCTGACTCTGAATATTCCGATTTTGAGATATGGGTCGATCCTGACAATGTAGCTGGTTATGATAATGAGACACATACTGCTGATAGTGATAACAATGAGACACATACTGCTGATAGTGATAACAATGAGAGACATACTGCTGGTTATGACAATGATGAGAGACTTACTGCTGGTTATGACAACACTGAGAGACATACTGCTGGTTATGATAACAATGAGAGACATACTGCTGGTTATGATAACAATGTAAACTCAGAACCTTCATGGAGATATGCAGAGAGAGCAGTGGGTCAATGTATGGTGAACCCTCAAAAAGCTTCTTATACTGACAAACCTGCTACCAACAATGAGGGAGCCACCTCACAGCCTCAGACCGTGACAAAACCAGTTAAGTGGTACACCTGTGCCGTGTGTGGTAAGTCATTTAAGAAGCAGAGCAGACTTACTCGACACTATACAGTTCATTCAGACACAAAGAACTTTGCTTGTTATGTCTGTGGGGAACGCTATGCTTATAAAAGCGGCCTCGCAAGACACACACTGGTTCATACTGGGCCAGTGGTCTACAAGTGTGAGGTGTGTTGGCAAGAGTTTTCTCTTAAAAGAGACCTCAGAAGTCATTCATCAATTCATTTAGGAGTGAATCAATCCATCTACAAATGTGAGGTGTGTGATAAAGAGTTTTCACGAAAGGATACCCTGAAGGCGCACTCATTAGTTCATTCAGGAGTAAAAAAACACAAGTGTGATATGTGTGGGAAACAGTTTTCTTCAAAGAGTAACCTCAAATTACATTCATTAGTTCATTCAGGCATTAAAATTCACAAGTGTGATGTGTGTGGGAAACAGTTTTCTCAAAAGGGTAACCTCAAATTACATTTATTACTTCATTCAGGTGTAAAGAATCACAAATGTGATCTGTGTGGGAAACAGTTTTGTCAAAAGGGTAACCTTGATTTACATTTATTACGCCATTCAGGCGTAAAAAATCACAAATGTGATGTATGTGGGAAACAGTTTTCTCATAAGGCTGGCCTCGACAAACATTCGTTAGTTCATTCAGAGGAAAAGAATTACAAATGTGAGGTGTGTGAGAAAGAGTTTGCTCAAAAGACTGGCCTTAACCAACATTTATTAATTCATTCTACGGAGAAAAACTACAAGTGTGAGGTGTGTGAGAAAGCGTTTACTCGGAAGTATGGCCTCGAAAAACATATGTCAGTTCATTCTATGGACAAAAATTACCAGTGTGAGCTGTGTGATAAAGAGTTTGCTCTGAAGGATGGCCTCAACAAACATATGTCAGTTCATTCTATGGAGAAAAACTACCAGTGTGAGCTATGTGATAAAAAGTTTGCTCGGAAGGATGGCCTCAACAAACATTTATTAATTCATTCTAGAATAAAGAAGAATGAAGATCTTGAGCAATGTGTTGATCCTGAAGATCTTGAGAAATGTGTTGATTCTGACAAAGATCTTGAGAAATGTGTTGATTCTGACAATGATCTTGAGAAATGTGTTGATTCTGACAAAGATCTTGAGAAATGTGTTGATTCTGACAAAGATCTTGAGAAATGTATTAATTCTATCAGAGATCTTGAGAAATGTATTGATCCCGACAAAGATCTTGAGAAATCTGTTCATCCCGACAAAGATCTTGAGAAATGTGTTGATCCCGACAAAGATCTTGAGAAATATGTTCATCCCGACAAAGATCTTGAGAAATGTGTTGATCCCGACAAAGATCTTGAGAAATCTGTTCATCCCGACAAAGATCTTGAGAAATGTGTTAATTCTGACGAAGATCTTCAGAAATGTATTAATTCTATCAGAGAACTTGAGAAATGTGTTTATCCTGACAAAGATCTTGAGAAATAAGTTGATCCTGATGAAGATCATTCAGGAAAAAAGAACTAGAAGTGTAAAGTGTGTGGGTGACAGTTTACTCAGAAAAGTGGTCTTGGTACACATCCATTGACTCATGCATGTAACATGGACTTTGAATGTAGTCAATGTGGTGACGTTTTTTCACAAAAGAGTAAAATAAAAAAATCATATTGTCATGGATCACGCTGGATCCGACTCTGAATATTTGGATTATGATAAATGGATCGATCCTGACGAAGTAGTTATTTAGTGGTTCTGACAGGTATGTATTGGTTCTAACAGGTAGCTATAGTAATGGTTCTGACACATATGTATTGGTCCTGCCAAGTAGCTAATTAGTGTTCTGACTTCTGTCAAGTATGTATTGATCCTGGCAAATAGCTACAGTAATGATTCTTACAAGTATCTAATAGTCCTGACAAGTATGGTTCTTCCTGGGTTACCTTGTTGCCACAGGGAATCCTTTATGGTAAACCTGAGACTCCAAGAGGCCAGCCACAGCCAGGGGGTGTTTCCAGAGTTCCTTCAGTGTCCAGCTTCTTGGAAGTTAGATTAACTCCTTCAGCATGATGATGCCTTTTTTTCATTGATTGTGGTTAACATTGGATAAAGTTTTTGCAGTTTAAGAAGGACCTATGTTATTCAGAGGGTTTATTGTCTTGATAGCGTAATGCATAAATATGCAGAATTTTGGTGCGAGTATCCTGGGTTTGAGTCTTGGAGTGCCACATGTATTTGTTGATTTCATTAATTGAGTTTAGAAGGGAAGTTGGTTGGTGAAAAAATATTAATTACATTTACTCTGAGTTCTAGTGGTAGATTATATACTAAAGAAAACAGTTTACTGGTAACCAGAATATGATGAAAATTAGATCATTGTGCTGAAGGGATTAACAATTAGATCATTGTGCTGAAGTGATTAACAATTAGATCATTGTGCTGAATGGATTAACAATTAGATCATTGTGCTGAAGGGATTAACAATTAGATCATTGTGCTGAAGGGATTAACAATTAGATCATTGTCCTGAAGGGATTAACAATTAGATCATTGTGCTGAATGGATTAACAATTAGATCATTGTGCTGAAGGGATTAACAATTAGATCATTGTGCTGAATGGATTAACAATTAGATCATTGTGCTGAAGTGATTAACAATTATATCATTGTGCTGAAGGGATTAACAATTAGATCATTGTGCTGAAGGGATTAACAATTAGATCATTGTGCTGAAGGGATTAACAATTAGATCATTGTGCTGAATGGATTAACAATTAGATCATTGTGCTGAAGGGATTAACAATTAGATCATTGTGCTGAAGGGATTAACAATTAGATCTTTGTGCTGAAGGGATTAACAATTAGATCATTGTGCTGAAGGGATTAACAATTAGATCATTGTGCTGAAGGGATTAACAATTAGATCATTGTGCTGAAGGGATTAACAATTAGATCATTGTGCTGAAGGGATTAACAATTCTTTTGTAATTATTTACTGGACGGGAAAACAAAATAAAAAATGCTTGAACTGACCCCCATAGACAATTGATTCTGATGTGTGTCTTGGAAATTTAAGTATATTTGTTGGTTCTGTAGGCTATTATCAATGTAATAGTTTTAAGCAATTAAGTTCACCATAGAGAACTTATATATTATCTAGTTGTATTTATGTATGTGTACTGTAGAGTCTCGTTGTTAATGATATATTGCGATAGATGTGTTATTAACCCTTTCACGCACCTCTGGATGCGATTGCGTCCTTACAGGGATACTATACAACCTTGTGACCATCAGGGGTGTTTAGAAACCTTTAGCTTAATTACTTCAACCTCTGCAGTTGTCGTTGAGTGAGTTGAGGGCAGAAAACTAATATTTGAGAGGTAATTATGAGACTAAGATCATTCTATTCATGAATACTAAATGTCAACCCCCGGACCTGAAAGGGTTAAGTGTGAATTATGTTGAACTCTAGACTATTTACTTTATGGAAAACAATACCAATTGCCTACTTGGTTGGAGCTGTGGACGTTGATATGTAACATAATTACTAATTGAAATACAGTTGTGGTATATTTATTAATACATAAATCAACTTCAACATATATTTATCCATCAGAAAATTACATTGTTATTGTATTTCTGTTTAATATTATGGTATACTGCTTCAACTTACTTGAAATTCACTGGTCTAACCCATAATTTACCACTTCATCTTGACTTTGTTACTATAACCAATATCAATAATATTATCACATATACAATCTTTATAATGAGATATGGGAAAGGAAATAGATACGGTAATAAGGGCAATTACTTGATGTAAGATTATTTTTGTTATTACAAAGCAACAAAACATTTCAGCGATACTGTACAGTATTATGTTTGTCAACTTTTCTGGGGCCTCCAATGCTCGGTGCAGGATTAGTGAAGATTGGGTACTCTTGATGAAATTGTATTGATGCTGGAAGGTAAGATTATAGATAGATAGATAAAAAGGTAAATGTTGGTATCACCAAAGGAGGTATTACTGTACACTCTACAGAATGTGGCACTGCTTTTGCAGCTTCTCTTGCTCTTCTTTGTCACATTCAGGAATTATATTTCCTTATTTAGCTGATTTTATTATTACATTTTCTTCATATAAAGCTCTAGCCACTTGGTATAGTTGGTAGAGACCTATGTCACCAAGGTCACAGACAGATCTAGCCACTTGGTACAGTTGGTAGCGACCTATGTCACCAAGGTCACAGACAGATCTAGCCACTTGGTACAGTTGGTAGAGACCTATGTCACCAAGGTCACAGACAGATCTAGCCACTTGGTACAGTTGGTAGAGACCTATGTCACCAAGGTCACAGACAGATCTAGCCACTTGGTACAGTTGGTAGAGGCCTATGTCACCAAGGTCACAGACAGATCTAGCCACTTGGTACAGTTGGTAGAGGCCTATGTCACCAAGGTCACAGACAGATCTAGCCACTTGGTACAGTTGGTAGAGGCCTATGTCACCAAGGTCACAGACAGATCTGGCCACTTGGTACAGTTGGTAGAGACCTATGTCACCAAGGTCACAGACAGATCTAACCACTTGGTACAGTTGGTAGAGGCCTATGTCACCAAGGTCCCAGACAGATCTAGCCACTTGGTACAGTTGGTAGAGACCTATGTCACCAAGGTCACAGACAGATTTATTAGTGGCCCCTCCATCATTGACGAACATGCCTATTACATAAGGCACCCTCTTCAAACACTCATCCGCCGTAGTTTGAATCTACCGCGCAGAGCATTTAAAATTTGAGGAGCCTTCATCATGAGCGCACGCGACCTCACTCATGGCTTCAGTCATTATGAATTGGGTTCTCACTACGATAAAACCGTAAAAAATAAAAACAAAAACAAAATAAGAATAACTATTCAATAAGCTTTCCATCCTATTGTGGATGTACTTGTGTGGATCTTTGACCAGACGCTACTGCAGGCGTCATTCTTCCTTCTCTGCTCTGCGCTCAGCCTGCCCGGACCTGTCTCCCCACGCTCCGCGGGTTCCGCATTTGTTGCGTCCCTAGTGAGTTTTTTCTCATTTGTTTACTCCGGGATGTATCGAGTAAGGTTAGGATATGCGTAGCAGGAGTGTCCTGGGCTGGTTGCCCGCAGTGCAGTGTATTTTGGGTCGTATGTTTGGGGCATCTATTTCGGATGTACCCTCGTGGTCCTGTTGTGGACAGGTGAACTTTTTCACAGTTAGCTAGCTTTGTGATGCAGGCGGCTTTCATTACGCGTTATTGCTTCCTTTTATCTTTCTGATGAGGTAGCGTATTTTTGCTGACGTTCCCAGCGTATTTTTCTTCACTTAGTGAAGTTTTTTCTGGGTCCCGAGTCAGTTCTTCCCTTTGCCGGAAGTGTTTGCTACAGTGGTGTGTTGGCGGTGGTTCCTGTTGTGATATATTTCAGTGCTTTTTGTTTATATTACGACATGTTACTGTTATCCGTCTGCCTAGGCCTAGCCAGCCTCTCGTAGCTTTACCACATATACAAGTGTTATTGATTTATTTTCTAAATATGTACTACTGTGTCATGTGTGTCCTGGTTTAGTTGTGTATTGGCTAATTCCACGGACTATTTATGTGTCCTGGGTTAGTTGTGTATTGGCTATTTCCACGGACTATGTTGGGCCCGGCGTTAGTTGTGTTTTGGCTACGCCTCGGCCCGGTGTTGCGTTCAGATGGTATCTGGACGGGGTGGGTTTTTTCCGGCGGGTTTTTCTCGGTTTCACCATGATAAACCCGGCTGGTTGCCGAGTTTTGGCCACGCGTGGTTTAAAACTGGCTTGTTTCCCCGGCGAGTGGGTGTCTGTGGCTCCCCAGGACTGCGTCTCTGTGGTGCCTGTTTCAGGCTCCTTATGAATCCCGGCGGGATGGCTGTACCCATCTAACAGTGTTCATACGGACAACGTGTTGTTTGTCGTTTTTTCGGTTTTGCAAAGCCAATATAAAACTAAGCTGTTGTTGTATTTCCTCCCCGGCGATCTTTTACAAAGAAGTGGGGATAGGAACAATTGGGGTTAACTTTTAAACTTTAAATCACCCGGCGGGTGCAACCTGGAAGGGTGGGATGACCGAATTTGCAAAAATTAAGTTTAGTTGACCAGACAATTGAGGGATGCATTGTGTATCACCTCCTTCAACATACAGGCGCTTTAGGGCACAATTGGGGTTAACGTTTTTTAAACTAATATTCACACCCGGCGGGTGCTCCTTGGAAGGGTGGGAATAACGAATTTACAATTCAGTTAGTTAACCAGACAATTGAGGGATACGTTTTGTATCGCCGCCTTCAACATACGGCGATCTAAAAAGATACTTCGGGAGAAGTTAGATCTCGTATATTTGTCAGGCTTCCCAGTTTTTGATCTACGAGATAATTCGGGGGCCGGCGTCTTTTTTAGTTTTTTTTTTCCAAAATTGAATCTTGAAACAAACACCACCGGAAAGACTTAATCAGTTATAAACGCCATGCTGGTCTTTATATATTATGTCAGAGGGTATTCATAAATCTTTTGGACAAATTAAGATACAGTAGGGTCCCGCATAAAACGTGTTCGCATAAAACGAGTCTCGATTAAAACGACCGACCTAAAATATTAATATTTAATTTTCGATCAGAACGAATGTGATCACATAAAACGAGTCCGCCGCCAAAGTGGGGCAAATACAAGGAGTTTTCATATAGAGCGCCGAAATATCGTACAAAACGTACAAAATATCGTACGCTTTCATATAAAACGCCGAAATATCGTACAAAACGTACGAAATATCGTTCGCTTTGTACGAAAATTTTCGCTTACAGTGAACATTGACGATATTGCGCCACCAAAATGCTGTGTTCACATAAAACGAATTCGCATAAAACGCCCTCGTTTATCGACCATAAACTCGTTTTATGTGAGACCCTACTGTATTCTGAAATCTTTTACTTAGGAAACCCCACCGCGTAGCGAGCTGTAGTCGTTGAGTATTACGTCTCGTTACCCGGCGGGTTATTTAACACTTGTGTGCGAACATGATTGGGTTAACCTTTTGAGCATTAATTCCTGGAAATTTTCTTTTTTTCCAGGGCTGGGTCCCGGCGGGTCTATACAGAACCTGGAGTAAGTTTCCCACCAGTCTCTGTCATGGCTACCTTTGCCCCGGTTTTTGCTTTATGCATTACGCCCTCCTGTTCAGGTATCCCTATTTTTGCGCACACCCTTTGTATAAATGGGTTAAAATGTCTCGTTTTGGTGTGGGTTACCTTTCCGGCGTTTTTCTCGTTGCTCCGAGAACACCGTTTTTGTTTACCGAGTTTTAGTCAGGATGGCTAAAATAGGTAAGTTACCCCGACGAGTTTGGTAGCTTGAGGGCTCATCAGAAACTGCGTTTTCTGTGGTCAAGCCTGGGATCAGGCTTCCTGTGTTATTCCCGGCGAGGGGGGCTCCACACAGTTATCTAGGTGATCATGCTGACACCTGTTGGATATGGTTTTCTCGGCTTTTCAAAGCCATTGAAACAATGCTGTCTGTTTGTTTGGTCTTTCCCTCCCGGCGACCTTTTTACAAAGAGGTCTGGGACAGGTATAATTGGTTTGACATTGCATATAAAACCCGGCGGTTGTACCTTCGGGTGGTTATATTAACGGATTTGCGATTCGCGATAATTTGCCAAACAATTGATTGATACAATAGGGTATCACGGCCTTCAAGACGGCGATCTATGAGGGCTTCTGGGAGAAGCCGGATTAGAGATTTAGATAGGCTTAGACTTTTTATGGGATAAAAAGATGCCTGAATCTTACTAGTGTTTCAAGTGTAAAGGGATACTTGAAAGACTTCATCTTTAATAAAGATATGCTTCATCTTTATGAGGATTCAGAAGATATGCTTAAATCTTCTGGACAGGTAAAGATATGCTGAAATCTTTAATATGAAACTAAAGGACAACGAAAAGTAGTGGTGGAGTGCTACGGTTCATTGACCGGCGGTTTTGTGGCACATATTTTGTACAATTTTTTGGGTGTAACCCTATGATCATTAATCCCCGGAAATGTCTCTTTCCAGGGCGGAGTACCGGTGTTGCACCAGGTGACCAGGTAGTTCCCCGGGGCGGGGTAGTTTTCCCCCAGTCTCTGTCATGTCGGCACTTGAACCTCTCATTGCTGTATGTTCAACGCCGTTAAGATCAGGTATCCCTATATTATTTTTATTTGTTAATGAAATAATTTAATCACTGAATAATAATAACCATATATATTTTCTATGATTATATTAGGATAATATTGTGTTTATTTATAGTAATTTATTTTAATACAATTAAATATAAATTAAATTAATTAGTATACTTTATGATTTTGCTCACCAGCTCTGCTTTAAATGTGTTAATGAGCTATGGGAGCTTTTAATTATCATAAACCTTTACGGGACTCGGACGAGGGCTCCCATTCAGAGAGTATACCAAGCTCGCAAGCGAGGGACAGCCACAGCCAAGGTGTATGGCGATACTCACAGTCCTGGCAGGACAGAACACATCCCTTTGTGACTCAACTAGTGCTGACGTCCACCGGGATGCCGATGTACCATCTTCTATCCCAGTTTTAACATGGCAACATGTGGAGGTCCCGGCTTCGGCGGGATCTTCCCATGATAAGCCAGACTTAACGGATGAAGAACAATGATCTCTGGTCTCAGAGATGGAGGTTGAAGAGTCCAGTCACCTTCTCGGCGACTCTCAGGGTACTGTCGAATCTCCACGGAGTTCGTCATCGGCTAGGTATGTACCGGCGGAAGAGATTGATGGACTACTATTGAATGCACTTAATAGGTTCTTTGGCCCTGCGCCGGAAACTCCTACAGTTGATACGGGAGATCCCGCGATGTCGACGAATGTGCGACCTCTGGCTACATCCTTTGCTTTAGCTAAAATACCTAACCATCCTCTTGTGTCAGATCCAATTTCCAATGTGCCAGGCACAGCAGCTCTCACTACTTCCAATGTGCGAGTCATATCAGACATATCTCCCCCTCCTTTAGACAAGGTGCCAGTCAAAAACAGGAGCTATGCCTCTTTTATACGGGCCTGATGAGTCAGGGGTAGCAATGTTACCAACTCAGCCAGAGGCAGTACAAGCCACTATTTTCGGGGGAGTTCCCTGTACCACATGAGTGGGTAATCCAAGGCAATAAGTCTAGAAAACTCAGAACTTTGGTTAGTCAAGGAAATGTTTTGGATGTTCATATTAAGGCCATTCCAAGTTATTATAACCATGACTTAATCTTCCCACCAAATCCCTCCAGAACACCATTCTTGGTTCTCTCTTCCGGTTTTTGGTGCCGGCGGAGTCCCCTCTGCTTTGTTTGACTTTTTGGCTGCCACCCCCCAAATAATCAATTTGTGCGAATTATAAGATCCCTTTAGCACGCCTTCCCCAGCTTACCTAGACCGCGAGTTTAGGTTAAGAGGAAAAGCGTTTAAACTGTTTTCGCAATATATGGTTCCCAGAAAGTAACAAAGTCTCTGTTACGCTCTTCTCAGGCAATAGAAGCCGCGGAAGTCAGGAAAGCCATTGAACTTTCCCGGTGTATGCTTCTCCAGACTTCCATCCAAGTCTTTAGGAGATATTCGGACGGCCTTATTAGAGGCAGTTCGAGCAAGGCAGGATCTGAGGATGTTCTTAGTGAAGAAACTTCTTGACTGTATTGCAAGCCAAGTAGTTCTGTCTCCAGTTCTAACTCCTTCTTTGATTTCACCAGCAGTTTGGAAGACTGTTTTCAATTTGGCACAAGCATTCAAGCAAGGTCCCGGCAAGCCCTGATGCCCTTGTTAGAACAAGGGATCAGGGTCTTGTGGTATCTGGGCAACTAACTGGTGGTGGCAGAAACAGAAAAGTTACGCATCATTCATGTCTACGTTACGTTAAACCATCTCAAATCTCTAGGATTCAAGGTCAACTTAGTAAAAGTCAAACCCTTGTTCCCTCACGAGTATTTCAGGGGATAGGGCTGGTCGAGGACACAGCTTCTCTCACTCTGAGTCAGAGTGTGGACACTCGAAACAGATTTCGCAAAAACTGTTTATGTTTCTCCACAGTCTGACTACGACACGGAGACTTTGGGAATCTCTAGTCGGTTCTCTCAACTGGGTTCAGCTAACTGTGAAGTTGGGCCGGTTGAAAGTCTAACGTTTAATCTTGGAGGGCAACAAAAAATTTCCCACTATTACCGGCGGGGATAGTATGGCCTATCCCAACGTTATTACACAACTTACTAGCGGTTTGGGCGACTAGAGAAATGTTGCACGCAGTCATGTCATGAACCTCTCCTCCGCCGTCGGTATGGGTGGACATGGATGCGTCAGGAACGATAGGTTGGGGCTTTTAGTCAAACCTCGGGCATCAGGGTCAAAGGTTTTGGTCCCATTTAGAAATCTTCCACATTAATGTCAAAGACTTACTAGTCCCCTTATCTGTCCTTCAGGCTCACGGCTCTGCTTTACGGGGCAAGTCGGTGGCCTTCAGAATGGACAATCTGAATGCGGTTCACTGTATTCAGAAACAAGGGTCAATGAGATCTCGGAAGTGGCTAAACGTGTCAGAAAAGATTTTTATACTAGCCAACAGGCTGGACATTCATCTTCACGCATCTTATCTCCCAGGCGTAGCAAACGTCTGGGCAGACGCTCTGTCTCAGAGACAAAGCACAACAGTAGAATGGGCGCTCTTGCGATTGCGGAGCATTACCATCCACAAGTGGATTTGTTTGCGTCTGAGAAGACTCACAAACTCCCACTGTACCTCACCCGCCGGACGATAACGCCGGCGGGCGGACCAGATGCTCTGATGACGGACGAGAACAGGTTGAGTTCCATTTATCTATTTTCCGCCGCCAGACGCGTCTCTAATGTGCCACGTAGTCAACAAACTACAGGATTAGCGAGGCGTAGTCTCGCTAATCGCGCCCCTGTGGCCGGCGCAGTGTGGTACCAGCATTTGAACACGTGGTGCCCGCACCCAGTGTCACTCCCGGTCGGGTTGTTCCACTTAGAACACAATTGGCAA
Organism: Paralithodes platypus; assembly: GCA_032716605.1. NCBI lineage: Eukaryota > Metazoa > Arthropoda > Malacostraca > Decapoda > Lithodidae > Paralithodes > Paralithodes platypus. The sequence continues at coordinate 58,694,485 of CM064582.1, forward strand.
CCTAGAAACCTCGCGGACTTGTTCATTATGGACATTCAGGAGGCCAAGTGGCTAGCACCATATGGTAGCGACGTGACCAAGATATTCACGAATCAATATACCCAGTCTACAAAGCGACAGTTTCAATCGCATTGGCAAGCTTTTACGTCTTGGATTCTTAGAACAAAACAAACTGTGCCCTCGGTGGCGTTGGTTGTTAATTATTTAATTTATCTGTTTATGCAGAAGCATTTATCTGAAAGTGATTTATGTGGGCAGGTTTTAAACTCCGCCCACCTCCCCGTCAGCTCATGCCTACCTGGTCTCTGGACAAAGCATTGTCGTTATTTCGTTCCCGTATGTACCAAAGACTGCAGATTTTACAAAAAGGGCAGTATTCCTTATGGCTTTGGCTACCGGAAACAGAGTATCTGAGCTGGCGACGATGAGCAACACACCTAATTGCCTCAGGTTTGATAGGCTTCATGAGTGTATTCACATTGCACCTTCCCCAGGATTCATAGCCAAGAATGAGCACAGTGAACACGTGTTTTCAGAGTTCACGGTGCCGGCGTTAAAAAGGGGAAAGGTGCACCATCTTTTTTGCCCAGTGCAAGCTCTAACCAAATATTTAAGAGTGGCACCTCTAAATCACCAGGGTGCTTTATGGGTCGCAAGTCCGGGTGAAACGCTTGATGGAGCGTACACTGGCTTCTCTCTTGGTCGAGGACTTTAAAGAGAAGAATCCCGGCGTTGTGGGTAAGACCCACGATTTACGCAAGGGGGCAGCCTCTTTACGTTTCCTTAATAATCTTTCGGTGGAAGTTATTGAGTCCACACAGTTGTGGGCCTCTAATCAGGAGTTTTTGACTCGATACCTTTCAGTAGCTCTGGACAAACCTTCCTTGCCATGTATAGCTTTACGGCAGAGGGTCTAGGTGGCCCTTTTAGTCACGTTTTGTTTAATTTCAAGAAAAAAGGGGGGGGGTGCAGTCAGTGTGACATAGGACACCCTAGACCCCTCCGGAGTATGTGTTCGGAACATACGAGCTGTGATACTGTTTGTAGGCATTGTATTATAAAATGTCTCTGTAGTATTCATTGCAGGAAATTGTGCTAAAGGCCAATAGTAGTGTTACAACAATTCTTGTTGTAAGTAGTTTTGGCTGTGAAGCAATAGATTTTTAAGAAATCTCGGTAGTTGCAACTACGACTTTTACTTTTGAAGTAATTACTTCTGCATAAGTACACGAGTTCAGTACTTCTACGAAAGTACAAGAATTAATTTATGTTTGGTTATATTTTTAGGAATATATCCACTAGTTAATGGGTTTATATGTGCACATGTAAACTTATAAGTTTTTAGTTTTCACCACTTACTTTAAGTGGGGTGCCTTCTTAACTAGCAGATCTGTGTACAGAGTCTCAGAGTTAACCCTTTTTCAAGCAGGCTTCTTTGAAGCACGCTCCTGCTTGTACCCCTTTTTGAAGATTTAGGCTGTATAAAGTTTATGCACCCGAATATATCTTTTTTACAAAAGTAAGAATACTATGTGGTTGTTTGATTATCTGCTTTTACTAGAGTTATGATATGATTACGAATGTCCCACTCCAGTCTTAGATATCAGGCATGTTCGTCAATGATGGAGGGGCCACTAATAAATTATAGGTTTGACTCCTGCAAGGAGATAAAGAAAACCTAATATTTAGTAGTGGCCCCGTAATCATTGACGACTGGGGCCCTCCCGACCATCCCCTTCCCATTCGTTGATGTATTGAGGATTTTGGTTTACATGATATCAGTGAAGGAAGAATGACGCCTGCAGTAGCGTCTGGTCAAAGATCCACACAAGTACATCCACGATATGATAGAAAGCTTATTGAATAGTTATTCTTATTTTCTTTTTGTTTTTATTTTTTACGAAGTTTTTTCGTAGTGAGAACCCAATTCATAATGTGAGTGAGGTCGCGTGCGCTCATGATGAAGGCTCCTCAAATTTTAAATGCTCTGCGCGATAGATTCAAACTACGGCGGATGAGTGTTTGAAGAGGGTGCCTTATGTAATAGGCATGTTCGTCAATGATTACGGGGCCACTACTAAATATTAGGTTTTCTTTATCTCCTTGCAGGAGTCAAACCTATAATCTAGCCACTTGGTACAGTTGGTAGACGCATATGTCACCAAGGTCACAGACAGATCTAGCCACTTGGTACAGTTGGTAGAGACCTATGTCACCAAGGTCACAGACAGATTTAGCCACTTGATACAGTTGATAGAGACCTATGTCACCAAGGTCACAGACAGATCTAGCCACTTGGTACAGTTGGTAGACGCATATGTCACCAAGGTCACAGACAGATCTAGCCACTTGGTACAGTTGGTAGAGACCTATGTCACCAAGGTCACAGACAGATCTAGCCACTTGGTACAGTTGGTAGAGACCTATGTCACCAAGGTCACAGACAGATCTAGCCACTTGGTACAGTTGGTAGAGACCTATGTCACCCAGGTCACAGACAGATCTAGCCACTTGGTACAGTTGGTAGAGACCTATGTCACCAAGGACTATGTCCAAGAGGGAAAATAGCTGATAATTGAGGAGGGGTTTAAAAAGGGGGGGACGGGGGAGTGGGACACATGTGAATGAGTGTTGGGAGGTACTAGAGGAGAATTATCTCACCTAATCATGTATTCCTTTGTTTTGAGAGCCCCTAGGGCATTTTGGAAGGATTTTTCTATGGTCCTGCTTACGTGATGTCTATCACGTTCACTATAGTGACCATTCCTTGAGGCTTATCACGTTTCTTGGGTTAACGCGTGGTAGATAACTAATATGCTCTATAATTTCTATATTAATTTTCTTATTCCCGATGATTGCAAGATACTCCTATACTATACAATTATTGTAGGTACAGTCCGGACAGTGATATGTACATTCACGGACAAAAGCGACGTCCCTTTCTTGGTTCTAAACTAAAATTTAATCAATGGATAATAGGTCAATAAAACAGTGAATCATGTTCCTATAGTTCAAGCGACACCATATACCCGATTAACTGCTTCACTCGCTAATTAAATTTAAGACTTAGAAAGAAGTGGAACTTTAGTCTGTGAAAGGACGTTGCTTTAGTCCTCGACTGTACAATGGATTAATTCAATATAAGAGCTCTTGTATTATAATAATAATTATAGGCCTAGTTAACTATTTTAAGGTTAAATGGGGACAGTACAACAATTATTTGTAAACAAATACAGTGAACCCTCAAAATATGCGCAATATATCTACGCGCAATCAAAACTACTCTTGCACCACAATTGAGGCAAAAAAGTAGAAAAATGCACTCAACTATACAAATGTATGCGGTTCCGCGCCGAGCGAGAGACGATTCGTATCTGTTCCAGAGTGTTGGGCGGCCATATTGGTGTGACCTTGCGACGCTGGGCCCTCCATCGTCGTTGCCTTGACTGTGGACAGACACACATCTCCCGTGGTACCAAACTATTATGTAGCTATAAAGCACAGCAGGATATTATGAATCTATTAAAAGACTGTTCTTCGTTTTTCATTGCATGTATCATATATTGACCAAATAAAATTGGAAATGGAAAATCAGGAGTTGGGTGAGGTTGTTTACACTTCTCTCAAAATTATTTTCAAAGCTTACTGCTCTCCCTTGGCTAAATTATGTACAGCCAATTCCATAATACTGTATGTATATGAACTATTGAACTATCTCACTTGATAGGCTACTATGTAGGAGACTATATACAGTACAGTACTGTATTACCTTTCGAATTGAAACTTTACCACTAGACCTATTATTTCGGTCAATCCATCTCGGGTGCAGCGCTATCGATCGATGGCATAGATCCATAACATCAGCATCGCCCAACCACTACCAATATGAGTTAATTTACGTTTGTCTTAGTTTTATACATTAAGTGTATTTTGTGTGGTAGTTTAGGGTATAACCGTATAATAACATCTTTGTACAGTGATATGTTATATATCGTGGTTTTCAGCTGATGAAAGGTAGAAATAGTACAACTTTCGGTCAGCGCCAGAACCAATACCTATTTTTCCCATTTATCTTCAACGTCCATGTACGCGCAAATAAAACTAAGCGCCGACAGCGCACTACGCATCCCACGCGTAATTTGAGGGTTCACTGTATAGGAAGCATGTAATTGCATAGCTTTGATGTGCAACAAACTATTGCTAAGGCAACTATACCATAATGAAAATGTTAAAAGTCATATTAAAAATCTAGGCACAGATTTTTTAAACTCAAATGAATGTATATTTTATTTAGACCAACACGAATGTGGAGTCTGTTCGTCCATATAGACTAAATTTCACCACCAAAATCAAACTCCTTCATGTTATGACATTCTAGAGCTCTGTAAAGTTGGGCACATTAATTTGTATCAACTCACTAGTTTTATGTATGGAAGTGACATAGTATGATTGATTTACAAGAATAATTTGCTATAAAACTGTTAATTGGTCATATTAGTTAACTACTGCATGAGAAAACATTTTAATTCAATCATAATCATTTTCCTTAAATAAATAAAAATTACGGAGCATATACAAATTTATGTGGGCAACTTTACAATTTAATAGTTTTGTCTCCAATCACATTTTGCACATATTCTATGAAAATTTCATTAATTGATGCAACTACATTTAAATGTTCGGCCAGGCAGCTTGGGGAACAACAACAACAACTATATCCATACTCCTATCCATCCAATCACTCAATGACAACACGCAGCTATCAGAAGAGACCGGATGACTCCGTCGACGACACCTACCCGGGATGTAACACAGCACCCCACACCATTAACCCTTCCTGCCCGGGCAGACTTTTAAAAGGACGCACCTTGCGAAGGCCAGGACCCCGGGCGTCCTTTTAAAATTTGTAAGCTTGAAAGCGTATTAAGCTTGTTTTGAAAGCTGCGCGGCGAAACGTTTGTAAACAAAGCCGATCGGAGCAACGCCAAGCCTCAAGAAGAAGAAGAAGTCCGACCTTGTCCGCCATTGCCAGTTAGAGTGAAAATTAATGTTTCTAAGTGTCCGATATTGCTAAATCCGCGGAAAAACTCTCTCCACGGAAATCGTCATCACACCTGAACCAGTTGATCTAGAGAGCTCTACTCAATGCCAGTCTACAGATACAAGTAAAGGCTACATTTTGAGATTTTTGTGAATTCTCTAGCAGTTAAAATAACAAAATAGGCCTATGTTTATATAATGTTTTTTGTCCAGATCGTCCGAATAGGCCTATCGTCATTTATAAAGCCTGCCCGGGGAGGAAGGGTTAAACACCATATAGAAGACTGCATTTCACACAATCACTCACGCCAACAACATATTCTACACTCCTTGAGAGCCCTGTGGGAAAGCCTGATCGTGGCCATGGCATTCCTTACGGACTCGGAGCTGTTCGGCCAGGCAGCCTAGGGAACGACAACAAAAACAACTACAGTATAGTTATTCCTCAACTTAAAGTTGTAGTTACGTTCCTGAAAATTGAGTTATGAAATAATTTTATGTTACTATAGAATCTATGATCTTCAGGTGTGAGAGTGTATTTACCTAATTGTAGTACAGTATTCAGGGCTTGAGATTTTTAGGCTCGTATTGTCCCGCTTCCTGAGTTACAATTATCTAACTTTGCTTTAAAAATATGAATATTTTTTGCACATACCACTTCATCTGATTCCATTTATTTATACTTATGTAAGGGAAACTATACTTTCTCACATCTCCTTTACATCTTCCTTTCATTAACTTATATCTCTATCGTCCTCTAGTTATCCTTCACATTATCCTTCACAATATAATCCTTCTTGTCCACCTTCTAGAGTCCTCTCACACATTTATACATCATAATCATATCACCTGAATAAGCCTGAATAATCCTCTTCCTCTTCATTAAAACATTCCCCACTCGTATCGGTGGCTTCGGTGCCAGCCATTGTTGTTGTCACGTGACGTCACCTACCAGCTGATTATTCAAAACAACTCTCTAACCTTCGTTATACATCCATATTTTTAACTTAACTTGCACTGTACAGTTTCCTCTTAGACTATTATTAGCGGGGCAATACACAATAACCTCCTGTATATCCCACTTTCCTCTTAGACTATTATTAGTGGGGCAATACACAATAACCTCCTGTATATCCCACTTTCCTCTTAGACTATTATTAGTGGGGCAATACACAATAACCTCCTGTATATCCCACTTTCCTCTTAGACTATTATTAGCGGGGCAATACACAATAACCTCCTGTATATCCCACTTTAGGCAAGGCAGAGGGTGGTTTGAGGAGCGCCAGCCAACGACGTCTGCTCCCTCTCGTCGCTCGTGTGTTTTTTTCTGTTCAAGTATTTACATACATACAGTACAGTAAACCCTCGCCGTCTCGGACCTCTAGAAGTCGGAAACCCGTACTAGTCGGACTGGCTACGGCCTCTCGGACATGCACTTCGGTATTTCGGACATTTCCGTCATCGTTCCGACAGTCTCTGACGTTGTCGGACTTTATATAAGTATTCGGAAAATGTCCGATATTATATTTTTCAATTCCATTGCATTAGAAATGATTCAAAGATTACAAGAAGTCCAAATAAGACATAGTTATGTTAATGTATAAGGGAGTTACGTAGATGCATTAGAGAGATAGATAGATAGAAAGAGAGTTACAGAGGGGGAGTGAGTGATAAACACGAACTATTATGAGACGGACTTAATTGGTTCTGAAAAGACAAAGGAGACTTATATGGACTCTTTTTCATGTTATTATTTGTGTGCTAGAAGGATAATATTGTTTTCAATTCCATCGCATTAGAAATTATTTATAGATTACAAAAAGTCCAAATAAGACATAGTTATGTTAATGTATAAGGGAGTTAGTTAGATGCATTAGAGAGATAAATAGATAGAGAGAGAGTGGCTAGGGGCGAGCGAGCGATAAAATACTAACATATACGAGACGGACTTGTTTCTGAAAGACAAAGGAGACATTTTTATTTACTCTCTTTTTCATTTTATTATTTGTGTGTTAGAAGGGTAATATTGTTTTCAATTCCATCGTATTACAATTGATTCATAGATTAAAAAAATACCAAATAAGACATAGTTATATATATGTATAAGGGAGATAGATGCATTAAATAGATATATAAAAAAAAAAAAAAAAAAAAAAATCTCAATTTCTCTGGTGACGCGGACTTTCCTCTTCTAATTCGGAATTTTCCCTCTCTTAAGTCGGACATAAGTCGGACATCTCGGACTGGGTCTCCCCCCAATTAGTCCGAAATAGCGAGGGTTTACTGTATATACACATATTAACCCTTAAAGATCGGGGCCCGACTTAAGTCCGAATCGAAAAATTTGGACTATGTGACGGGGCCCGCCTTAAGTCCGAGTGCAATTTTGGCGCAATATTGGCTCTGAGAGAGAGAGACGAGTGACTGGAGGAGCATGGGTTACCTCATGACCGCTCGCCACGGCCGCCGTGGACCTACTGAGATTTACTCCACTTACATCCACCCTCACTCCTTCGCTACATACGTAATTATATAAAGAAATTACCGTATTTTAGCGATTTTGCCCTTCGGTTGCACTATCGTTGCAAGAAAACCAGTGATCGTAGAAGGATGGTTTGGGTGTCATTGGAAAGCTCAATTTACGCCCTTTCAGGGATACATACTTGTATTACGCTCTGGGTCTTGTTTATGCATGAAAAAGAGCATGGAAACAACCCCATTTATGGTAAAAAAAAAACCCGCTGTGGGGCACGGTCAAATATACCGCCTAGGCCGCTAAATAAGGGTTAAAGACAAGAGTGCTCCACATGAAGCGCAGTTCCGGTCTCACGTCCTAATGGCAGCGTTCCTGGCAGCCCTGTTGAGAGCTGCCTCACTTGTCAGTTTTTTCTATTCTTGGTCTGCCCCTTGGTGCAGCTCCTTCCATGTTCACGGTCTTGCATCTTTTCACCCAGCTTAGTTCATCCATCCCCTCGACATGTCCAAACCATCCTAGCCTATTAGTACACATCTCATCACTGATATTCTTGATACCTAACCGTCTCGAACTCTCCCCAGCCGCATCTTATTCTGGATATACTGTAGTGGCGGCCTCCGCTCTACCACCGGCAAAGATGGTGTCTACGAAGTAGCAAACCAAGTCCACTATCTCCAGTACCTCATTGCCAAAAGTTAACTTGAACTAGTCATTGAACACAACCTCACTTTTACATACTAAGCATCCAAATTTCTCAACTATAGACTTCTTCCTCGGTTGAGGTCCTTTTATTCAAGTGCGGCGCTTCCTGTAGTGTACCCAGCAGCGGCAGATGCTACACTGTATTGGGTTTGCGTCCTTTCCCTTCAATGGAAAAGGGAGTTTTCTCATGGTAAGTAATGGCAACAGTTCTCTGAACTTTTCCCAGCCGCATCTTATTCTTGCTATAGTGGTGGCCTCAACCCCACCACTGGCAGAGATGGTATCTACAAAGTAGCAAACCTTGTACACCATCTCCAGTGCCCCATTGCCAAACTTAACACTCTCAAGCCAGTCATTGAACACAAGCTCATCTTTTCATACGGTACTACTATGCATACAAATTTCTAAACTATGGATTTCTTCTTTGGTAGAGGTCCCTATATTCATGTGCAGCGCTTCTTCCTTTGGTGTACCCAGCAGCAGCAGACACTACAATGTATTGAAGTTGGCCTCTATCCATCATCTGAAGTTTGCTTCGGCATCTCGCTCACTATCTGCGATAAGTACTAGGTCATCTGCGTATAGGAGTTCCCAGGGGAGTCGAGCTCTGAAATATCCATATAAGGCCTCCAGAACCATAACAAAGAGGAGTGGCCTTAACAAAAGGCCCTGATTAATTCCAATGCGGACTGTAATAAATTCTTCACTTAATACACTTTTCATCTTCATCTAATGGTGGAGGAAAACAAAAATATGTCTCACACATCCTACTGCGTGTCGTACAAGGCGACTAATAGGGGGGATGGCGAACGACTTGTGGACCAACAGCCATTACTATGCGATAAAGTCTTTATCTTAGCACTGCCGAGGCTTGTGGGGTGCGGACAGGTGCCACAGGGGACTGAGTCTTACTTGGGCGCTGTTTGGCACCACACCTGTATCGGCAACCGTGTTTGCATGTTGGGGCAGGACTTTATTGTTCTATAGTCCAAATTGCCTAATATACAGTAGTTGAGTCTTGTTATGGTACTGTCTTTTTGTAACACTGTTAAGGCTGATGTGGTTGCAGGTGCAAGTGCTGCAGGGGGTCTCTGTTGAGTCTTACTGAGGCACGGTTAGCACTATACCAACATCAGCCACAGTGATGACTTGGTGGGACAGTGCTGTGGCGGGACTTTATTGTATTACAGTACACTCCAACTACTGAAAGGCAACCCCGTCTGAGCCGTTACAATGCATGTAATGGACAAATTACGCTAAACCATTGTATGTATGTATGTACACTTTTCACCCTCACTGCAGTTTGTGGGTCCTCGTACTTCTTCATTATCAAACGTACTACAACTCCTATATGCCAAGTTCTCACATGGCCCACTGCATAACATCTCTGGACAAGCTATTGAAGGCCTTTCCAGGTCTACAAACACAAGGTACAGATCACTATCTATAAGTAAAATATCTTTCCTGTAGCTGCCTGACTATGAAGATAGCATCGATTGTTCCACAGCACTGTCAATTTCTCTTCTCATGCAAGCTCATAAGTTGGAGTCACACGATCGCTTTTTCCGTCAATTTATACGGGCCATTGTAGTCTGCAGCAATGAAATTTAAGTTGTCTAATAATTCAGCCACCTAATATAATCTATAAGTCTTTTCGATGCCAACGTGATTTAGCTTCAAAATATTACGAGTAAAACTTGCTCTTCGAAAATAGCTGGATAAAGCGCTGGTGTGACACCGGGTTGTATGTAGGGTGAATTATCCCAGGTGATTCAGTCCTTTGACCTGTTGTTAAGTAACATATTGTCTTGAACACTAACGTCTTTCCTAAGATTACTAAAATTTTGTTTTAGCCTACCTAGATTAAATAATATTGTCATTATTTATTGTATTGTTACTATACTGGAGTTACTTGACCACTTGCGAGTATAAATAAGTTATAGCTGTAAATATTACTATTAAACAAATTCAATAACAATAAAGGTTTCTAATAGATAGAACAAATGTTAGAATTTATTTTATGTATTTAGAAATGCACTGTAACTGTATATTGGTTATTCTGCTAAATATTGATGTCGACAACTACAATTTCCTTTTAACCCCAAACTCACAAGTGGTCAATTATGTAACTTGATAGTGTGGCTTCTCAATAAATGGTGTTTAGGTCTGTCCAAATTTTTTTCTTGTCCTTGTGATTGTGTGAAGCTGTTCTGTCAAGATAAAAGTAAGAACTTATTATGGTAAGTAACAGTTCAGATTAATGGAAGAAATTGATATGGCTGTCAGTTGCTGTTTCTTTTTTATAAAAGTAAGGACTAGGTATGGTTATTAGTTGCTCTGTCAAGTTAACCTTTAATTAGCGGCGACCATCATATGACGTGAGAGAGGAAATACCCCTTCTGTACGGTGCTCGTCATATGACGGGCACCATTTTGAGGCTATTAAGAGCCCTGAGAGAGAGACCAGGCGTTGGAGGGAGCATAGGGGGGCTCCAACTGCTCCCCACAGCGTGCTGGCACACACTGAGGGCGAGAGACCGCTGTCTCAGTCTCGCTCTTGTGCAGTGTCACACATAGCAAAAACGGCCAAAATTGCCTTTTTTTTTTACCGATTTTGGCCTTCGTTTGCAAGATAACCAGATGTCGTACAGGTGTAATTGGAAAGCTCTATCATTGTACTTTACGGATATATAACTGTATTACGCTCGGGCTCTTGCTTATGCATGAAAAAGAGCATGGAATGAAGGTAATTTTTGGCAATTACGCCAGCTTGGCACTACGGTGATGTAAACAAGATAGCCCGCAATAATGGAGTTAATGGTTATGTCCATCACTCTAGATTATTACACTAAGTCTTTATCATCACAGTGTTTAGTGAACTATTGATTGCATTGGTACAAAAACCTAAGATTCATTCCCAAATGTTTTGAGCAATCCACAAAATAGACAGAGCTTACATCTTGGAATACTGTACAAAGGTCAGAAAAACTTTGACAAGAGCCTAAACGGAAAAACCAATGCGTTAATATACTTGGACTACCAGCCCAAGTGAGGTACCGTTTTTGGACTCGTGGTTAAGTGTTCGCCTTGAATGCAGGGGACCCGGGTTCAAATCTCATCCCGGGATAAGTTGTCAATACATATTTCTGGAAGTAAATTTCCACATCTAAAGAAGTTGAGCCACTCAGATAATGTTGTATAGAGTAAAGGTTTTTGTGAGTAAACAAAAAATGGGGTTACATTCCTGTTTCAATACAAAGAAGGAAAGGAGGTTTTTGGAGTTGACACATATGTGGTTGGGTTTAACTGAGAGTTGCCATGTCCAAGAGGTATCTTGTGATGTTGTTCAAGTGCCTTTCTGCCATCTCTCTCTCCCCCCCCCCCCTCCCACCTTATCTGCCTAAAGCGAGTATCACACTGGGCCAAATTCTCACCCTTCTCCGATCTCCGATCTCCGTTTTCAGCCAGTAGCGCCGGCAACTCCTATCACACATGTATAGGCTTTACCACGGTTAAGCGATTGTTATATTGTGGTGTTTCACCTAAACTGTAGAATAATATGGATTGATATTGAAAAATTTAGTGTACAGTAATAGGACCCAATCTATACGCTAATGTTGCTATGTTTTGCGTTTGAAGCTTATATAAGTAGTTACGAGGAGGATTTCGCAATATATACAGCCTGACAGCGCCCCTGTCGTTACCGCAGCACTAAACGACCGTTATATTGTGCTGTTTCACCTATAATTTAGAGTAATATGGATTTATATCGACAATTATATTTCAATGCTACTCAATCTACAAGTTTGCGTTATTGTTTTTTATATCTGGAGCATATATGAGGAAATATTTTTAACTTTTCTGAGATTTTAGAATGCTTGGTATAATCTTGTGTAGCGGGTAGACCTGTATTTATCTCAATAATTTGGTAATGTTACAATATATTTTTACATTTTACATTCATAAATAATCCACTAATATACTAGGTTAGGCTAGGTTAAATATAGTGTTCAATGATTTTTAGTGAATAGGCATCTGAAAAACAGTTCCTCATGCTACACAGGATCTTACCGAATGTTTTCGCTTCATACCAATCGCCGTGGCGTAGGTAGGAAGTGGTTATTTAGCTGCAAGTGGTGTAGCTATTTTAGCATTAATTCACTTAGTTTATGTCTATCCGCAGCCCTTCTCACAATCAAAACCTACAATTTGGTAGCAAAATATATATTTTGACATCAAATACTTGAGATATCTGTTAGTCTTAGTAATCAGAAACTTGGGTATTAAAGTGAATATGTTATGACAATATACATAAGTGGAAAAAGTACAATAAGAATAAGTAGATAAATAGGTATTAAGTAATTATGTTGTGAGAAAACACACAACATAAGTGGGAAAGTACAATAAGAATAATGTGGAATAAATACAATATATATTGCCTAAAAGATACGTAATCGGAAAAGGAAAGAAAGATAAAAAACAAATTAATTCAAGTGGGGCACGGAAACTAGTGCGTATATGGAGCGTCGATGTTGTGACGTCATGAGCAGGGCGATGAGTAACTGAGTCATGGCGTCGGAAGACAGTTGACCGTGAGTAACGATAGCGGATGGAAGTGCTGACAGTGGAGTCAAGTCCTGGCCAGGCAACAAGAAATGAGTCAGCACTCAAAGCTTATTAGTGCACTGGAATATAATCTGCTCACCCCGCCCTGGACAATGAATCAAGTATTATCCGCCAACTCTGCCTGCAATACTCAGCATATGGAACTCTGCCGGTGATACAGCGAGGTAAGGCGAATACAAAGTGAGTTCAACAGTGGTAGCAGAGCGTAGTTCGCAGTTTTACCGAAATATGGCGTCGGTGATTAAAAATCCTCCACAAATGACATCGGAAAAAGACTATGAGAGGTGGAAGAAAGATATCGAAATATGGCAGAAACTAACGAGTGTGACACCGGAGAAGCAAGCATTGGCGGTTCATTTGACATTGACTGGCAGGGCTAGAGATGTCAGCAGCGAAATAGATACAACAGTCTTGGCGAGTGACAAAGGAATGGAACATTTGCTGACAAGATTAGACTCTGTTTTTATGCTAGATACAAATAGACGGGCCTTTATGGCTTATTCTGAATTTGAATCGTTCAAGCGCCCCGCTGAGATGACGATAACTGACTATTTGGTGGAATTTGGTAGAAGATATTATAGATTCAAGAAACATGGTATGGAACTGCCAGATCAGGTGTTGGCGTTTCGGTTATTGAAAAGTTGTGATTTGTCAGATATTCACTTCCAATTAGCGATGTCAACTACGACTTCCATCACATTCGAGGAGATGAAAAAGACATTAAATAGAATGTTCGGAGGTGGAATTGTAGACCACAATTTAAGTGGAGATGCACATAATGACACAGTGCAGGTGCAGGTGAAGTCTGAGCCCATTTTGGAAGTCAGTAGAGCTCCATTTCGAGGCACCGGAGGCAGATATAAACGTGGGTATAGACGTGGAACACGTAACAGGTACTGGAGTCCTAGAGGTGTTGGTGGTGATGCCAAAAACCCGACAGGACCAAATGGTGAGCTCACAAAATGTTTCGTGTGCGGATCTGTTGACCACTGGGTCCGAAATTGTCCTAAGAGAGGATAGGGATATGGAAAATAAGGTTGTGATGGAAGATATTGGCGAAGTGCAGCTGACATTGCTATCAGACGGGGTTGATAAGAGAGAAAAATTAATGTCGGAAGCTTTGGGAGCCCTGGTTCTTGATTCAGGATGTTCTACAACGGTGTGTGGAGAAGACTGGTTACAGGCTTATGTGGATACAGTATCATCATAAGACGTACAGTTGATAAAAAGAGAGAGATCAGAGACATCATTTAAATTCGGAGATGGAAGACAGGTGACATCAAAAGGTATTGTGCATATTCCCTGTTATATACATGGGATAAAAATCATGATTCGGACCGATGTGGTGGATTGTAGAATTCCACTACTAATGAGCAGGTCAGCCATGAAACGTGGAGGCATGATATTGAACTTCAGAAAGGATACAGTGCGTATGTTTGGCAGAGAAAGTAAGCTGCATATCACCTCTACAGGGCATTATACACTTCCCATAGTGAAGACACCATGTAAGCAAATGGTAGACTGGGTATTGGCCACAGAAGGTTATGAAGACATTTCCAAAAAGGTGGTGAAGTTACATCGGCAATTCTCACATCCCACTGCAGAGAAGTTAACGAGATTAATCAAAGAGGCAGGGATACTCAATGAACAATGGAAACTGGAAATAAATAAAGTGAGTGATAGTTGTGATATTTGTAGAAAATTTAAGAAAGTGCCTCCCCGTCCTGTGGTGGGACTCCCCATTGGTAAGACGTTCAATGAGGCAGTAGGAATGGATCTGAAGGCATGGAAGAGTGACTATTTTTTTGTCTTGGTTGACTTGGCAACAAGATATTGTGTGACTACGGTCATCCACAATAAGAAACCTGAGACCATTATAAGGGAGGTAGTGATTCAATGGATCAGCCGATTTGGAGCACCTGACAAGTTCTTGACCGACAATGGTGGAGAGTTCAATAACAGTGATTTTCGGAGCATGGCCGAAAATTATAATATTCAAGTGATGTGCACAGCCGCTGAAAGCCCATGGAGCAATGGCGTATGTGAGCGGCTGAATGCCGTACTTGGTGATAATGTGGCAAAGATTGTGTTGGATGCAAAATGTGGTGTATCTACAGCACTGGCATGGGCTGTATCAGCACGTAATGCACTCCAGAACAACAATGGCTTTTCCCCAAACCAGCTGGTGTATGGATTCAACCCAAGTATACCTAGTGTGCTGAATAATAAGATTCCTGCTCTTGAAAACAGGACATCATCGGAAATCGTGGCTGAAAACCTTAATGCTATGCGTGTGGCCAGAGAAGTGTTCATCAAAAATGAGTCCAATGAGAAAATACGTAGGGCACTACTGCATAACGTAAGAGCAGACAACATGGTATGCTTGCAAAATGGAGACAGAGTATATTACAAACGAAACAGTGAAAACCAATGGAAAGGCCCAGGTATAGTGATTGGAAAGGATGGTAAACAAGTTCTTGTGAAACATGGAGCAACATATGTGCGAGTGCACACTTGTAGGTTGCAGAATGCCAGTTGCAAGATGCAAGACATGGACGATATCAGTAGTGGCAAAACAACGGAGACAGGATTGCATGTTCCAGTTGAAGACGAATCAAACGACGTTAACATAGAAAACGAAACAGAGAATGAGCCTGAGGACGCCGAAATGGATGATAATGAGAAATGCAGTGGTGAACAGGAGTCCGGAGATGGAAACAGTGTAGCCGCTGAAGCTAGAGTGCCTAGAATGCCTAGAGTGGGGGATAGAATAGAAGGATACAAGGATTGCATGTTCCAGTTGAAGACGAATCAAACGACGTTAACATAGAAAACGAAACAGAGAATGAGCCTGAGGATGCCGAAATGGATGATAATGAGAAATGCAGTGGTGAACAGGAGTCCGGAGATGGAAACAGTGTAGCCGCTGAAGCTAGAGTGCCTAGAATGCCTAGAGTGGGGGATAGAATAGAATGATACATGGTGGAAAACAAGGAAAAAGTAATTATCACAATCTTAAGTAGAGCCGGTAAAGCAACTGGCAAACATGTTTCAACATCAGAGACGAAACAAGTAATGTGACAAAATGGATTGATGTAGATAAAGACATCTATAATTGGCGGATTGTGAACGATACAGAGGAAGTCATGATAACATATTCCAATGATGCATGCACAGAGGCAAAAAGGGCAGAAATGAAGAATTGGATTGATAATGATGTGTTTGAGGAAGTTGAGGACCAAGGTCAGAAGGCCATATCAACAAGGTGGATAATGACACAGAAAATAAAATCTGGCACTCAGGTTATTAACCCTCTCACCACGGAAGGGCTCTTGAACGCCCATAAAAAAGCATATAACAGGTACCCGGAAGGGCTCTTGAACGCCCAGTGGTTGAAAGCCTGTGAGCTTCGTGTGCGAGGCGTCGGTCCGACGCATGTAAACAACAGCCGGCTGGACCGACGCCCCGCATCTCCGGCCACAAGAAGGAGAGCGTCGCTTGTTCGTGTGTGCCTGTATGTTGTTGTTAAGTATCGAAAAGTAGTGTAAAGTGGCTGTTTTGGCCATAAAGTTATCTCCAATGAAATCATCATCACAACTCAACCAGTTAACTTAGAGAGCTCTACTTAATGCCATTCTACAGGTAAATAACACAGCTACGCTTGGGGATGCGCGGGAATGCGGGAAGCAGTCAGATTAACACATATACGGTAGCCTAGCCTAGACGTTTTTCGGCCAAAACACCCGGGTTTCGAGGAATATATATATAATACATAGCCGGGGCTGGAGGGTTAAGGCCCGTTTAGTGGCACGTGGCTTTGAGGAAGAATTAAAGGATGTTCCCATTGATTCTCCTACGTGTTCAAAGGAAGCTTTTAGACTGGCTTTAACCCTCCTGGCCCGGGCAGGCTCTCAAAATGACAGTGTGGGCTACCCGGGCGATCTGGCCGAAAAACGTCTAGGCCTAGGCTACCGTATTTTTGTTTAGTTTAACTGCTAGAAATTTCCCACGCATCTATAAATGTAGTGCGGTTTCCAATCTGTAGACTGGCGTTGAGTAGAGCTCTCTATGTCAACTGGTTCAGTTGTGATGACGATTTCAGTGGAGAGCACTTGCAGGTGATGTTAGCAATATGACAATCTTTTCACTACTGAAACAACGACATACAGACATACAATAACAAACGAGTCTTCTCTTTCTTGTTTTCGGAGGTGCGGTGACGTAACGATCGGCTTTGTTTACATGCGTCGGACGCACGGCGTTCAGACCAAGCTGAATAGGCTTTCAACCTTACAGATTTTAAAATGACACCCGGGCACCGGCCCTTAATTTGTGGTGTCATTTTAAAATGACAACCGGGCCAGGAGGGTTAAGTATTGTGTCCGCCAAGAATTGGGACTGCCATGCACTGGATGTGAAAGCTGCTTTCTTACAGGGGCATCCTATTAATAGAGAGATTTTCGTGTTGCCCCCTGAAGAATTCTACAATGGATATCTATGGAGATTAAAGAAGACAGTATATGGTCTCAATGATGCGGCCAGAGCATGGTACGAGAGGGTGAAGCATGAATTGCTTACATTGGGTATTCCATGTGTGGTTTAGAACCAGCACTGTTCTTCTGGCATAATGATGGAAGATTAGAAGGGATCATTTGCATCCATGTAGATGACTTCTATTGGAGCGGGTCAAATGCATTCAAGATATCTGTAATGTCCCAGTTGGAAAAATTATTTCTGATTGGTTCTGAAGAGAAGACTCGTTTCCAGTACCTGGGTATCACAATAGAACAAGCAGAGGATGGCATTATGATCAATCAAGACAATTACATTAGACATGGACTCCAAGAGATGAACATGATCAAATCTTATAAGGACAGAAGAAATGATGAAGTCAGTCAAGAGGAGAGAACAAAATACCGATCTGTTGTGGGCCAACTAAACTGGGTAGCCACACAAACGAGGCCAGATATATCATATGATGTATGTGAACTGAGTACGGCATTCAATTGGACAACTGTCGGAGATGTAATCAGAGCCAACAAAGCCGTCAAGAAGGTCAAGGATAACCCACTGTCAATTTGGTTTGGGAAAGTGGACCTGGACGAGTGTACACTTGAATGCTACAGTGACGCGTCTTTTGGCAATTTGACAGACCTTGGGTCTCAGGGTGGTCACATCATATTTGTGAGAGACAGAGAGGGAAATAGCTGCCCCATTGCGTGGAGATCAAGAAAGGTGAGACGGGTGGTGAAATCGACTTTGGCAGCAGAATCCCTTAGTCTATTAGATGCAGCAGAGAAATGGGATGTATTTGGCACATATGCTGAGAACAATCCTCGGAAATCAGCACACAATTCCGGTAAAATGTTTTTCAGACAACAAATCTTTGGTGGATTGTTTGCAGTCTACCAAGTTGGTAGATGACAGAAGCCTAAGGATAAATATAGCTGTGTTGCGAGACATGATAGCAAGAAAAGAAATCCAAGAAGTGAAGTGGATAGAAACAACGAAGCAGATAGCAGACTGTCTCACGAAAAAAGGAGCCTCTCCTATGTTATTACTAAAGGAGTTGAGCAAAGCAGAGTAAAGAAAAGAAAAAAGACAAAAAAAGAAAAGAAAAAGAGGGGAATGTGTTAGTCTTAGTAATCAGAAACTTGGGTATTAAAGTGAATATGTTATGACAATATACATAAGTGGAAAAAGTACAATAAGAATAAGTAGATAAATGGGTATTAAGTAATTATGTTGTGAAAAAACACACAACATAAGTGGGAAAGTACAATAAGAATAATGTGGACTAAATACAATATATATTGCCTAAAAGATACGTAATCGGAAAAGGAAAGAAAGATAAAAAACAAATTAATTCAAGTGGGGCACGGAAACTAGTGCGTATATGGAGCGTCGATGTTGTGACGTCATGAGCAGGGCGATGAGTAACTGAGTCATGGCGTCGGAAGACAGTTGACCGTGAGTAACGATAGCGGATGGAAGTGCTGACAGTGGAGTCAAGTCCTGGCCAGGCAACAAGAAATGAGTCAGCACTCAAAGCTTATTAGTGCACTGGAATATAATCTGCTCACCCCGCCCTGGACAATGAATCAAGTATTATCCGCCAACTCTGCCTGCAATACTCAGCATATGGAACTCTGCCGGTGATACAGCGAGGTAAGGCGAATACAAAGTGAGTTCAACAATATCAATGAGATTAAATGCAATCTGTAAAGAGGCTGACAATTTACCTCCTTCAAAAGACGATGCTTCCCACCCAGTGCGGGCTGCATCTTAGCTCCGTCAAACGGCGATATTTGTGCTGGAGAATGGCGGTAGCTCCGTTTATTGCAGTAGAATGGCGAAAATTGGCCCAGTGTGGCCCTTAACCCATTGGCTGCGGCTATGTTTGGGTTTTTACAGGCTTATAAAGCCTGGAAATTGCTGTAACTTGCCAGGACGTTCCAGAACGGCACCCGCAGCGAAAGGGTTAACCCACATAATTTGCTCAGACTTGTTTCTCTTTTTTTATTTTTATTTTATTTTTTAAGTCTTTGCATCGCGGAGGATGAAGTGATGTAAAACTTAGACAAATGTGACAAAAGCCTAAACGGAAAACATGATGCAGATAAATACTTTGACTGCCAGCTCCTCAAAACATATTTTCATAGGTCAATTTCCACATCTAACAAAGTTTAGCTGCTATGGTAACATTGTAAAGAGAAGAAAACATATATTAATTTTGTGAATAAGCAAATACCGGGGTTTCACTCCCGGTTCAACTAAAAGTATAATTATTTTTTCATAAACATTATGTAACAATCACATAGTTCAGATATAGGCCTACAAACGTACTTCGGTTGGCCCAGCTCACCGGACTAAATTGGCCCTCACGATGAGCACAGGGCAAAGCTCCTGGGAACCCTGTGCTCGGAAATGTGTCGGGGGACCCTGGCATAACTTTTGAAGTTTTAGAGGTGGTCGCAGCAGTGCAGATGTTTCATAACATAGAAGACACACTCCAGGAATAATATTGGAACATCTTAACACTCCCGGATGATGACGGACTGCCCTTTCTATCTGGAGAATTATGGAGATTAACCCTTGACAGCAATCTTCTCTTAGGTAAGGCAAGATGACAGAAAAATATCAACAGCTGAATTGGGGAAAGTGTCTTAGCATCTCCAAACTAATGAGGTAAAACATCTTATAATCTCCAAACTAACGGAGCAAACTATGGAAGTCCAAAAAGATCTGCCTCAGATCAAATAGTGTTCACTACTGGTAGAAGTTCAGCCACCTAAGAGAAGTGTGAGGTACACCACCATATACAGCTATAACATTCTAAAGAAGAAAGTGCCAACTGTAGGGTTACTGAAAATGCATTCAGAAAGAGGGAACCTCTGCTATGTGAAGAGTGTAGGCTATAAATATAATTAAAGTAATCATATCTTTATTCCAGACTAATAATACATTTTAATAAACGGACTTATCAGTCCATATCTTAAGAGAAAACTATATAGTGCTATTAATACATAGTAAATTTACTGTACAGTATTTAGCCTATGTTACTGCAGTGTTTAACAACTTCATCCAAAGCTTCCTTAGTTTGGAGTGGAATCTAATGCTCAAGGAGAGCATTTTCTGGAAGAGTCCATTTCCTGTTGCTTTCGAGCGGCAAGGCAAGTTTCCCGAGTTCTCTCTCACAAGTTCTAACGTTAGTGGAACCAAAAAAAAAAAAAAAATGGTACTTTCATACTTGGAAAGACCCAACAAACACTACAGTAGGCCTCTCATTTGGAAGGACCATATTACCAGTCTTGCTAAGGCAGCCTCCCAGAAGCTGGGTGTGCTCAACCGCCTTAGGGGGTTCTTTTCCCCTGCACAGCTTCTTGCTCTGTGCAGGGGCATAGTGCGCCCTTGTATTGAGTATTGTTCACATGTGTGGGGAGGTTCCTCTCACACCGCTCTCCTAGACAAAGTTGAAAGGAAGGCCTTTCGTATCATTAACTCCCGTCCACTCACCAACTCTCTGCAATCTCTCTCTCTCCGCCGCAATGTTGCATCTCTCTCGCTATTCTATCGCTACTATAATAATCAGTGTTCCTCAGAGCTATCCCAGTGCATACCACCTCCTTTACGTAGGACACGTGGTACCCGTCTTGCAACTCAATCCCACCCCTACTCTGTGCAACTCTCCAACCCAAGAGTGAAACGTTACTCTCAAACTTTCTTCTACTCAACATCTGAGCTCTGGAACTCTCTCCCAGAATCAGTCTTTCCCTCTTCCTATGACTTAAATTGCTTCAAACTCCGTGTGTCCAGGCATTTTGGCTCGAACGTCCCTTGATTTTGGCCCTGTCACTCTTTCAACTATGGGGGAGGCACTCGCTATAGGCAGTTATGCCTTTTGCCTCCCTCAATCACATAGAAAAAGAAAAAAAAATGGTGATAAGTAGACTGTAACTTATGTATTTTGGTATTTCACATTTCCTGTAGGCTACCTGAAGAGATAATAAATTATGAGCAGTGTACATAGGGGAGCAATATGTAATAATAATAATAATAATAAGAATATGCTGGTATTTTATTTGTTCAAGCGCCAATTCTCCAAGTGGATTCACGATTGATCGCTAATATTATCTAACTTTTTCCATTTCTAAAAAAAAAAAAAAAAATCAAAGTTTATAGTCATCAGTAACTCTATGCTCCCCAGTATCATAAGCCCTCAGAAATATGTGTGACTTCAGTTGTTTCTTGAAAGCGTCAACACAATTCAACTGCTTAACCTGGGAACGGCGAGAACACTCTTAACCCGCTGAGTGCCAGGGACGTATATATACGTCCTCGCCGAAAAAAAATTGTAGCAGCGAAACGACTGCACCTATGGCTTTCATATTTTTACCACATGTACCTTACCCTTTTGGCTATCCACCACAAAAATCCCAAATCCCTCCTCCCACCCACTCGCTGACTGTCGGTCCCGTCAGAAGGACAAAAAAAGGAAAATCTGTGGCGGTGAAACGACTGTACCAATCGGTTCCATATTTGTGTGACAAGTCCCTTACCCTTCTGCCTTCCCCCCCACCACACCTCCAACCGCCTCCCACCACCCACTTCCAGCGTATCCGTACAAAGAAAAGGAAAAAAAGGAAAATCTGTGGTGGCGAAACTACCTCACCAATCGGCTTCATATGTGTAACACAAGTCAATTACCCTTCTACATTCCCCCCACCAACCCCAAAACCACACTCCCACCACCCTCCCACCCATACATTCCGATACCATAAGTCTCTGTAGTCTATAGTGTCTTTTCAGCTACTTTCGGGACCATCGGGGACCTGATTTCTGGCGAGGGGAGTGTTTTTTTTACCATTATCCTTCCTTTCTCTCCCAACTTGATAGATTTAGCCAAAAAAAAAAAAAAAAAAAAAACTCTGGCACTGGCAGAAGCACACCGTCAAAATTGGCTGGCACTCAGCAGGTTAAGAGGCTTTTGTAATGCCCTGTTTTTCTACAGGATTAACTTGGGTAATGTGAGTTTTAACTGACTAGGTATAGAAGGCTGCATGCACAAAACAAGGTATGAGGAATAGAGAACACAAAATAAACACATGGTAACAAGACACACGATCACGTTTATTGATGTACACACTTCTGTAGTTTTCCTGATGATGATTAATATGAAGCATAAGAAGGTATGAATACTCGTACAAGACAAATGATAGAATTGAACAACTAGCATTAAGTGGATCTGGAAGGAGCCTAGTCTCCCACTTCCAACGTTCAGGTATTAATCTTCTGATCACTGGCTTTATTCACAAGTTGATATACTGGAGACCATAAATGTTACTTATAGATTCATATTCACTATTAGATTTATCACTGGTAGCTCTGATGCACAAATAGTAGTTCACAGACTAGATTAGACACGCGTATTTTAGAGCACGGGAATTCTAGTAACCTCAGGGGGGTACTGATCTAAGTTTTATATTCTTGTATCAGAAATACATAGAACGCAAATCACTGGGCGAACATTCAGATATCACTAGGGTTTCACTTCTATGTAATAATATCTGGATATGGGTAATTACGAGAGTTAATATCGCCTGTTAATTAATAAACACTGATACGCTTAGCACTTCCTAATGGAATGGTTAGATATGAATTATACTGGGTCAAAGATATAGCCACTTCATAGAAATATTAATAAGTGAGTCTCTAAATAGCACTGTAACACTGATAGAGTGAATCTTGGGTAGTATTTGATTGGTCTGGTCCTGGTTATCTTGCGTCCATGATGTTGGGGGCTAACGACTGGTTCCACGGCCGTCCAGATGGTCCATATGTAGGAAGTTCTCAAGACGGATTCTTGGCGATCGTTGCTGGTTACACTCTTATTATACCCACTGGTTTATGAAGGTTATAAGGTGCACAAAGATTTCTTGTACGTGGACAGATCCTTCTATCTAAATCTGCCACAGAGTCTGCCGGCTCTGGAACTCAATTCTCAGCAACAAACAATGATAGAGCTCGAGGTCAACTCTGGTGACCAACCACTGGTTGGTGTCTATCTTTCAACTGATTTTACTGGGAGCTGGAGCTTGGTTTATAGGTTCGATTTTGGACCCTGTTGGCCATAGGGATCTCGAGTTTTGATGGACTTATTTGAGCTCTCAATCGATACGGGAACTAGGTAAGGTGGTGATTACTGTTGTGGCACATGGCTGTATGGAGCCTTCATAATGTGATATAACCGAGCCTTAGTAAGAGGTACTATTTTGGCTATACTGGAAGTATTTAGGGGAGAGAGACTGGATCTACTTTGCGAGGCGGTTTGGGACATCTTTGATAGGAGCGTCTCTCTTAGATTGCTCAGTCTTCATTCTATGGTATAGCTGAGGTGCTAATTTGGTTATCAGAGTATGCAAGAAAGGTTAATGGGTTATTGTGGGTTAATAGAGGTTAGTAAAGGTGTTAGTCATACATGGTTAGTTCATTGATAGGAAGAATTCCTGTGCTACCTGGCAATGACCCGGAAGTCAAAACAGGGGTCAGGTATACCTCCGCAGGGGTAGGGGTCTCCCTCCTTGGGTGGGTGAAAGGGGTAGGTGCGCGCCCTCTCTCTGTGATGGTCGTCCAGGCGGCTGTGGCTGGGGGCTTGCCATATTACAAGTGTTTGTAATAACCCTCTGTTTATGAGACAGATGTGGGTGTTCGTAATACCAAAACCGAAGGTTCCTTGACCAGCTGGTTTAATTGGTTGGGTTGTTAATTGCATGGTTTGTTGGATGTGGTGGAGACTGGGTTGCTAACTCTGCCACGTTTATCTGGAAGTATGGCAATAGAAGTTAGTCACTGGCGAGACGGCTAGCCTCGCACTGACGATCATTTGGTACAGGGTTGTGAATGGGTTGTGAGGGAGTAGATGGCATGCAAAGGGTTAGTAAAGTTCTAATGGTGTTCCTACTGGGGGAAGGTAGGCTGGATAGGAGTATATATACAAATGGTTTGAGAATGTTAGTAACGGAAAAGTTAAGGATATTCAGGGGGTATGGTGAAGAGGCTAGGTTAGGAGGGAGTGGAGGAGCGTGGGGGTTAACGAGAGGGAGAGGGTTAAGGGGGTCTACGTGGAAGATTGACCCTAAGGTCTCTGGGCGTAGGTGTGGCATTAGGCTACAGTTGGCATCTTAGACTGGGGGTTACTGACAGGGAAGGTAGGGTAATCAAACGCTACCGGGGGATGAGCAATAGGTGGTGGTATATGAGTCTGGAAATTATAGAATCATGTGGACTGTGGGGAAGATGAGGTTAGCTGTAGGTGTGTGCTTGACTGTGGATAAAAGTAGAGAAAAACATAGTGTACTATTACTCGTCAATACGAGGGGTTATGGACACCATTAGTCGACATGATTTCTTGCTGATCTAGTTGTCCCTGGGAACTGCGTTTTCTATGAAATATATATACCAAAGAAAGCGACAGTTCGTAGGGGTAGCTTCGTTATTGTTTCTTGGTAGATATGCGTCGAGACAATGGTAAAAAAGGGTTATCTATACAATCTCTGGTTGGGGTTAGAATTAGAGTTACGGCATGGTTGCTAACATCTTCAGTCATTATCTCTGTCTAGGTCTTACAGGAATAATGGTTATATATACAATGGTGTACCCGTGGGTATCATAGTTTCTTATCAATTATGACATGGGGGTTAACATATTACATCTCGGATGGAAGAACATACATAGATTTATGGGGGCGGTTGGTCGGTTGGTCTTCAGAAACTTAGTCTGGCAAGACAAGGTATTTTAGGGGGTTAACATATTACTTCTCGGATGGAAGGACATACATAGATTTATGGGGGCAGTTGGTCTTCAGAAACTTATTCTGGCAAGACAGGGGTTAACATATTACTTCTCGGATGGAAGAACATTATAGGTTTGACTCCTGTAAGGAGATAAAGAAAACCTAATATTTAGTAGTGGCCCCGTAATCATTGACGAACATGCCTATTACATAAGGCATCCTCTTCAAACACTAATCCGCCGTAGTTTGAATCTACCGCGCAGAGCATTTAAAATCTGAGGAGCCTTCATCATGAGCGCACGCGACCTCACTCATGGCTTCAGTCATTATGAATTGGGTTCTCACTACGGAAAAAAACTTCGTAAAAAATAAAAAACAAAAAGAAAATAAGAATAACTATCCAATAAGCTTTCCATCATATCGTAGATGTACTTGTGTGGATCTTTGACCAGACGCTGATTCAGGCGTCATTCTTCCTTCACTGACATATCAAGTAAACCAAAATCCTTAATACATCAACGAATGGGAAGGGGATGGTCGGGAGGGCCCCAGTCGTCAATGATTACGGGGCCACTACTAAATATTAGGTTTTCTTTATCTCCTTACAGGAGTCAAACCTATAATTTATTAGTGGCCCCTCCATCATTGACGAACATGCCTGATTTCTAAGACTGGAGGGGGACATTCGTAATCTTATCATAACTCTAGAAAAGCAGATAATCAAACAACCACATAGTATTCTTACTTTTGTAAAAAAGATATATTCGGGTTCATAAACTTTATACAGCCTAAATCTTCAAAAAGGGGTACAAGCAGGAGCGTGCTTCAAAGAAGCCTGCTTGAAAAGGGTTAACTCTGAGACTCTGTGCACAGATCTGCTAGTTAAGAAGGCACCCCACTTAAAGTAAGTGGTGAAAACTAAAAACTTATAAGTTTACATGTGCACATATAAACCCCATTAACTAGTGGATATATTCCTAAAAATATAACCAAACATAAATTAATTCTTGTACATTCGTAGAAGTACTGAACTCGTGTACTTATGCAGAAGTAATTACTGCAAAAGTAAAAGTCGTAGTTGCCACTACCGAGATTTCTCAAAAATCTATTGCTTCACAGCCAAAGCTACTTACAACAAGAATTGTTGTAACACTACTATTGGCCTTTAGCACAATTTCCTGCAATGAATACTACAGAGAAATTTTATAATACAATGCCTACAACCAGTATCACAGCTCGTATGTTCCGAACACATACTCCGGAGGGGTCTAGGGTGTCCTATGTCACACTGACTGCACCCTCCCCCCCCCCCCCCCTTTTTCTTGAAATTAAACAAAACGTGACTAAAAGGGCCACCTAGACCCTCTGCCGTAAAGCTATACATGGCAAGGAAGGTTTGTCCAGAGCTACTGAAAGGTATCGAGGCAAAAACTCCTGATTAGAGGCCCACAACTGTGTGGACGTAATAACTTCCACCGAAAGATTATTAAGGAAACGTAAAGAGGATGTCCCCTTGCGTAAATCGTGGGTCTTACCCACAACGCCGGGATGCTTCTCTTTAAAGTCCTCGACCAAGAGAGAAGCCAGTGTACGCTCCATCAATCGTTCACCCGGACTTGCGACCCATAAAGCACCCTGGTGATTTAGAGGTGCCACTCTTAAATATTTGGTTAGAGCTTGCACTGGGCAAAAAAGATGGTGCACCTTTCCCCTGTTTAACGCTGGCACCGTGAACTCTGAAAACACGTGTTCACTGTGCTCAATCTCGGCTATGAATCCTGGGGAAGGTGCAATGTGAATACACTCATGAAGCCTATCAAACCTGAGGCAATTAGGTGCGTTGCTCATCGCCGCCAGCTCAGATACTCTGTTCCCGGTAGCCAAAGCCATAAGGAATACTGCCCTTTTGTAAAATCTGCAGTCTTTGGTACATCCGGGAACGAGAATAACGACGATGCTTTGTCCAGAGACCATGTAGGCCTGAGCTGACGGGGAGGTGGGCGGAGTTGAAAACCTGCCCACATAAATCACTTTCAGATAAATGTTTCTGCATGAACAGATAAATTAAATAATAAACAACCAACGCCACCGAGGGCACAGTTTGTTTTGTTCTAAGAATCCGAGACGTAAAAGCTTTCCAATGCGATTGAAACTGTCGCTTTGTAGACTGGGTATATTGATTCGTGAATATCTTGGTCACGTCGCTACCATAAGGTGCTAGCCACTTGGCCTACTGAATGTCCAAAATGAACAAGTCCGCGAGGTTTCTAGGTTGCCAATTGTGTTCTAAGTGGGACAACCCGACCAGGAGGTACACTGGGTGCGGGCACCATGTGTTCAAATGCTGGTACCACACTGCGCCGGCCACAGGGGCGCGATTAGCGAGACTACGCCTCGCCAATCCTGTAGTTTGTTGACTACGTGGCACATTAGAGACGCGTCTGGCGGCGGAAAAGAGATAATTGGAACTCAACCTGTTCTCGTCCGTCATCCGCCCGCCGGCGTTATCGTCCGGCGGGTAAGGTACGACTGTGAGTATCGCCATACACCTTGGCTGTGGCTGTCCCTCGCTTGCGAGCTCGTTATACTCCCTGACCGGGAGCCCTCGTCCGAGTCCCGTAAAGGTTTATGATAATTAAAAGCTCCCATAGCTCATTAACACATTGAAAGCAGAGCTGGTGAGCAAAATCATAAAGTATACTAATTAATTTAATTTATATTTAATTGTATTAAAATAAATTACTATAAATAAACACAATATTACCATAATATAATCATAGAAAATATATGTTATTATGATTCAGCTATTAAATTATTTCATTAACAAATCAAAATAAGATAGGGCTACCTGAACTTAACGGCGTTGAACATACAGCAATGAGAGGTTCAAGCGCCGACACGACAGAGACTTGGGGAAAACTACCCCGCCCCCGGGAACTACCTGGTCACCTGGTGCAACACCGGTAATCCGCCCTGGAAAGAGAATTTTCCGGGGATTAATGCTCATAGGGTTACACCCAAAAAACGGTACAAAATATGTGCCTCAAAACCGCCGGTCAACGAACCGTAGCACTCCACCACTACTTTTCGTTGTCCTTTAGTATCATATTAAAGATTTCAGCATATCTTTACCTGTCCAGAAGATTTAAGCATATCTTCTGAATCCTCATAAAGATGAAGCATATCTTTATTAAAGATGAAGTCTTTCAAGTATCCCTTTACACTTGAAACACTAGTAAGATTCCGGCATCTTTTTATCCCATAAAAAGTCTAAGCCTATCTTAATCTCTAATCTGGCGTCACCCAGAAGCCCTCATAGATCGCCGTCTTGAAGGCCGTGATACCCTATTGTTTGGCAAATTATCTCGAATCGCAAATCCGTTAATATAACCACCCGAAGGTACAACCGCCGGGTTTTATATACAAGGACCCCAATGGAAATACGCCTAACGGCCTTATTGGGCTATCCTTAGTTGGAATTATGCAAGGCTGGTACATGTCATATTTATAACATACTATGTGGTACCAACTCTGTAAATTGCTAACTGAATAAATATTATTATTATTATTATTATTATTATTATTATTATTATTAAACCAATTATACCTGCCCCAGACCTCTTTGTAAAAAGGTCGCCGGGAGGTAAAGACCAAACAAACAGACAGCATTGTTTCAATGGCTTTGAAAAGCAGAGAAAACCAAGGCCAACAGGTGTCAGCCTGATCACCTAGAAAACTGAGTGGAGCCCCCCTCGACGGGAATAACTCAGGAAGCCTGATCCCAGGCTCGACCATAGAGAACGCAGTTTCTGATGAGCCCTCAAGCGACCAAACTCGTTGGGGTAACTTACCTATTTTAGCCATCCTGACTAAAACTCGGTAAACAAAAACGGTGTTCTCGGAGCAACGAGAAAAATGCCGGAAAGGTAACCCACACTAAACTATACATTACAGGAGGGCGTAATGCATAAAGCAATGAATAACACAGGAAGCTTGCTCCCAGGCTCGACCACAGAAAACGCAGTTTCTTATGAGCCTTCAAGCGACCAAACTCGTCGGGGTAACTTACCTATTTTGAGCCATCCTGACTAAAACTCGGTAAACAAAAACGGTGTTCTCGGAGCAACGAGAAAAAACGCCGGAAAGGTAACCTACACCAAACGAGACATTTTAACACATTTCATACAAAGGGTGTGCGCAAAAATAGGGGTACCTGAACAGGAGGGCGTAATGCATAATGCAAAAACCGGGGCAAAGGTAGCCATGACAGAGACTGGTGGGATAATTACTCCAGGTTCTGCATAGACCCGCCGGGACCTAGCTCTGGAAAAAAATGAAATTTCCATGAATTAATGCTCATAAGGTTAACCCAAACATGTTCGCACACAAGTGTTAAATAACCCGCCGGGTAACGAGACGTAATACTCAACGACGACAGCTCGCTACGCGGTGGGGTTTCCTAAGTAAAAGATTTCAGAATATCTTAATTTGTCCAAAATATTTATGAATACCCTCTGACATAATATATAAAGACCAGCATGGCGTTTATAACTGATGAAGTCTTTCCGGTGGAGTTTGTTTCAAGATTAAATTTTGGAAAAAAAAAAACTAAAATAGACGCCGGCCCCCGAATTATCTCGTAGATAAAAAACTGGGAAGCCTGACAAATATACGAGATCTAACTTCTCCCGAAGTATCTTTTTAGATCGCCGTATGTTGAAGGCGGCGATACAAAACGTATCCCTCAATTGTCTGGTAAACTAACTGAATCGTAAATTCGTTATTCCCATCCCTCCCAGGAGCACCCGCCGGGTGTGAATATTAGTTTTTAAAAAACGTTAACCCCAATTGTGCCCTAAAGTGCCGTATGTTGAAGGAGGCGATACACAATGCATCCCTCAATTGTCTGGTCAACTAAACTGAATTTTGCAAATTCGGGCATCCCACCCTTCCAGGTTGCACCCGCCGGGTGATTTAAAGTTTAAAAGTTAACCCCAAATGTTCCTAACCCCACCTCTTTGTAAAAGATCGCCGGGGAGGAAATACAAAGATCGCGAATTGCAAATCAGTCAATATAACCACCCAAAGGTACAACCGCCGGGTAGTATATGCAATGTCAAACCAATTGTACCTGCCCCAGACCTCTTTGTAAAAAGGTCGCCGGGAGGGAAAGACTAAACAAACAAACGGCATTGTTTCAATGGCTTATTAAAGATTTCAGCATATCTTTCACCTGTCCAAAAGAATTAAGAATAACTTCTTAATCCCCATAAAGATGAAGCATATCTTTATTAAAGATGAAGTCTTTCAAGTATCCCTTTACACTTGAGACACTAGTAAGATTCAGGCATCTTTTTATCCCATAAAAAGTCTAAGCCTATCTTAATCTCTAATCCGGCTTCTCCCAGAAGCCCTCATAGATCGCCGTCTTGAAGGCCGTGATACCCTATTGTATCAATCAATTGTTTGGCAAATTATCTCGAATCGCAAATCCGTTAATATAACCACCCGAAGGTACAACCGCCGGGTTTTATATGCAATGTCAAACCAATTATACCTGCCCCAGACCTCTTTGTAAAAAGGTCGCCGGGAGGTAAAGACTAAACAAACAGACAGCATTGTTTCAATGGCTTTGAAAAGCAGAGAAAACCAAGTCCAACAGGTGTCAGCCTGATCACCTAGAAAACTGTGTGGAGCCCCCCTCGACGGGAATAAACCAGGAAGCCTGATCCCAGGCTCGACCATAGAAAACGCAGTTTCTGAGGAGCCCTCAAGCGACCAAACTCGTCGGGGTAACTTACCTATTTTAGCCATCCTGACTAAAACTCGGTAAACAAAAACGGTGTTCTCGGAGCAAGGAGAAAAACGCCGGAAAGGTAACCCACACTAAACTATACATTACAGGAGGGCGTAATGCATAAAGCAATGAGTAACACAGGAAGCCTGATCCCAGGCTCGACCACAGAAAACGCAGTTTCTTATGAGCCCTCAAGCGACCAAACTCGTCGGGGTAACTTACCTATTTTGAGCCATCCTGACTAAAACTCGGTAAACAAAAACGGTGTTCTCGGAGCAACGAGAAAAAACGCCGGAAAGGTAACCCACACCAAACGAGACATTTTAACACATTTTATACAAAGGGTGTGCACAAAAATAGGGATACCTGAACAGGAGAGCGTAACGCATAAAGCAAAAACCGGGGCAAAGGTAGCCATGACAGAGACTGGTGGGATACTTACTCCAGGTTCTGCATAGACCCGCCGGGACCCAGATCTGGAAAAAAATAAAATTTCCAGGAATTAATGCTCAAAAGGTTAACCCAAACATGTTCGCACACAAGTGTTAAATAACCCGCCGGGTAACGAGACGTAATACTCAACGACTATAGCTCGCTACGCGGTGGGGTTTCCTAAGTAAAAGATTTCAGAATATCTTAATTTGTCCAAAAGATTTATGAATACCCTCTGACATACTATATAAAGACCAGCATGGCGTTTATAACTGATTAAGTCTTTCCGGTGGTGTTTGTTTCAAGATTCAATTTTGGAAAAAAAAATAAAAATAAATAAAAAAGACGCCGGCCCCCGAATTATCTCGTCGATCAAAAACTGGGAAGCCTGACAAATATACGAGATCTAACTTCTCCCGAAGTATCTTTTTAGATCGCCGTATGTTGAAGGCGGCGATACAAAACGTATCCCTCAATTGTCTGGTTAACTAACTGAATTGTAAATTCGTTATCCCCACCCTACCAGGGAGCACCCGCCGGGTGTGAATATTAGTTTAAAAAACGTTAACCCCAATTGTGCCTTAAATTGCCGTATGTTGAAGGAGGCGATACACAATGCATCCCTCAATTGTCTGGTCAACTAAACCGAATTTTGCAAATTCGGTCATCCCACCCTACCAGGTTGCACCCGCCGGGTGATTTAAAGTTTAAAAGTTAACCCCAATTGTTCCTAACCCCACATCTTTGTAAAAGATCGCCGGGGAGGAAATACAACAACAGCATAGTTTTATATTGGCTTTGCAAAACCGAAAAAACTACAAACAACAAGTGTCCGTATGAACACTGTTAGATGGGTACAGCCAACCCGCCGGGAATCAGAAGGAGCCTGAAACAGGCACCCCAGAGACGCAGTCCTGGGGAGCCACAGACACCTACTCGCCGGGGAAACAAGCCTGTTTTTAAACCACGCGTGGCCAAAACTCGGCAACCAGCCGGGTTTTTTCATGGTGTAACCGAGAAAAACCCGCCGGAAATAACCGACCCCGTCCAGATACCATCTGAACGCAACACAGGACCAAGGCGTAGCCAAAACACAACTAACGCCGGGCCCAACATAGTCCGTGGAATTAGCCAATACACAACTAACCCAGGACACATAAATAGTCCGTGGAATTAGCCAATACACAACTAAACCAGGACACACATCACACAGTAGTACATATTTAGAAAATAAATCAATAACACTTGTATATGTGGTAAAGCTACGAGAGGCTGGCTAGGCCTAGGCAGACGGATAACATTAACATGTCGGAATATAAACAAAAAGCACTGAATTATATCACAACAGGAACCACCGCCAACACACCACTGTACAAATACTTCCGGCAAAGGGAAGAACTGACTCGGGACCCAGAAAAAACTTCACTAAGTGAAGAAAAATACGCTGGGAACGTCAGCAAAAATACGCTACCTCATCAGAAAGATAAAAGGAAGCAATAACGCGTAATGAAAGCCGCCTGCATCACAAAGCTAGCTAACTGTGAAAAGTTCACCTGTCCACAACCGGACCACGAGGGTACATCCGAAATAGATGCCCCAAACACACGACCCAAAATACACTGCACTGCGGGCAACCAGCCCAGGACACTCCTGCTACGCATATCCTAACCTTACTCGATACATCCCGGAGTAAACAAATGAGAAAAAACTCACTAGGGACGCAGCAAATGCGGAACCAGCGGAGCGTGGAGAGACACGTCCGGGCCGGCTGACCGCAGATCAGAGAAGGAAGAATGACGCCTGAATCAGCGTCTGGTCAAAGATCCACACAAGTACATCTACGATATGATGGAAAGCTTATTGGATAGTTATTCTTATTTTCTTTTTGTTTTTTATTTTTTACGAAGTTTTTTTTCGTAGTGAGAACCCAATTCATAATGAATGAAGCCATGAGTGAGGTCGCGTGCGCTCATGATGAAGGCTCCTCAGATTTTAAATGCTCTGCGCGGTAGATTCAAACTACGGCGGATTAGTGTTTGAAGAGGATGCCTTATGTAATAGGCATGTTCGTCAATGATGGAGGGGCCACTAATAAATACATAGATTTATGGGGGCGGTTGGTCTTCAGAAACTTAGTCTAGCAAGACAAGGTGTAGGACACGAGGGGTAGTGGATACGCGAGGTGGGGGAAGGGTCAGCGGTTAAAAGCGATAGGCAGGTGTGGTTTTGAGCTGCTTAGCCCTGTGGGCTTCAGCCTGTCTGAACTGGTTGGCTTGGTCACCTGGTCCTTCGGGCTTCTTGTTCTGGGGCATTTTAGTTTTGGTAGGCAAAGGCGAGGACCCTCTGAACCCGGCAAGTGCAGATCTCATCATAAGAGTTTTACCGGTGTGCTGCGGATCTCCTCATATAATCCAAGGCCTAAAAAAAAAAACCATTTAAATCAGCCCAGTATCACTTTTTTTTTTTTTTTTTTTTTTATTGCCCTTTGGCCATGCCAACTATCACTCCTCCACATCCCCTCCTTCCCCCCCCCCTTCAATTATCACCTATTCTCCCTGTTATTCCCTTATTCTTAGGTATATTTTTGTGCTAACATTAGCGAGTTGCTAGCAGGGCGTGGTCATCTGTGTTACCAAGCGTGGGAAAGAGCGAGAGAGAGACTACCACGCAACAGTGTCTCTCCAGCCGTCGTGACGGCTGGCTGGCTGGCAGGCTGCCTCGGCCATAAGTTATGTAACTCCCGGCCTCTATCGCCGATTTTGACCATCCAAACGCTGTTTCCACTTGTTTTATTGCTGTAACAGGTTAATACCTTTATAATCAACGTAAAATAGGCGCATATGGATAAGTATTAATGATATTTAAGGTGCGATGACTATTTGAGTTTAGGAAACAGTCTAAATACCTCCGCACAGGGAGGGGTGGCCACTAACCCACCTACGCAGCGGAGAGGTTAACCCGGGAACTGCCGGGAAACTCTTAAGAGTTCCCCCGGCGAACTGCGGGAAGACTCTTAAGAGTCAGGGAAAAAAAAAATCCATTTAAAACACCCAAAACAAATTTTTTTTTTTGTTTTTATTTTTTTTTTTTTTGCCCCTGGGCCATGCCAAATATCACTCCTCCACCTCCCCTCCTTCCCCACTTTCCTCCCCTCCTTCAGTTATCACCTATTTTCCCTGTTATTCCCTTATTCTGTGGTCTATTTTCGTGCTAACATTAGCGAGTTGGTAGCAGGGCTTTGTCATCACTGTTACCAAGCGTGGGAAAGAGCGAGAGAGAGACTATTGCGTAACAGTGTCTCTCCAGATAAGGGGAGGGGAGGAGGGCAGGGAGGTTGCCTCAGCCATACATTATGTAACTCCCGGCCTGTGTCGCCGATTTTGACCATCCAAACACTGTTTCCACTTGTTTTATTGTTGTAACAGGTTAACACCTTTATAATCAACCTATAATAGGCGCATATGGATAAGTATTAATGCTATTAATGGTAAAATAACGATGTTAGTGATGGGAACAGCTCAAATACGTGCGCACAGGAGTGTGGTGTCTCATACCCCCCATGCGCACGTCTTAGGTTAAGAGGTAAGGCCTAAAAAAAAAAAAAAATTAAAAGGCCCCAGTAGCACTTAAAACAAGTGAAATGGTTATTAAGTGAGATAATTCCCCTCCATACCTCCTATCACTACTCCACATCTGTCAAAATCCCCTCCTTCCCCCCCCCCCCACTTCAATTATCACCTATTTTCCCTGTTATTCCCTTATTCATTGGTATATTTTCATGTAAACATCTCCAAGCCGGTTCTATGGTGTGGTCATGTGACTAGCCAGTGTGTTACGTAAGGAAGAGAGTGGGGTGAGTGAGTCAGTCTGACTCAGTCAAGCTCTAGGCCTCGCGAGTGGAGGGTCTGCCTCGCTCTGCTCCACAATTCATGAATGAACCGCTCGGCATTTCGCGATTTTGACCATCCAAACACTATTCCCACTTGTTTATTGTTGTTACATGTTACTATCTTCATATTCAAGGTAAAATAGGTGCGCATGAATAGGTAATAACGATATTTATCGTAAAATGACAATTAAAGGCGGGAATGGAGCTTAATATTGCCGCCTAGAAGTGTGGTGCCCACTACACCCTGCGCACACTAGCCGGGTTAAGTAGAGATAATCTACAAGCATTTTTTTTTTTTTTTTAAATTGAAAAAAATTAGAAGATAATATGAGCGCTCGTGGAGAATTGGCGCTCGAACAAATAAAATACCAGCATATTATTATTATGATTGTAGTATTTATTTTCTTATCTCAAATCTTATATATATCTCTTATATATATCTCAAATAGCAGGTAGTAGGGGTAGGCAGCCCCGCCCAGGGAAGTACTACCGCCAAGGTTTCGGGAGACTCAGGGAATAGCCTGAATTCCATTTTCTCTCCCAGGCCTTGGTAGCTGGATACATATCTTTCTGCCTCACACATCAGGGGTATCAGGAAAACCCTCTTTATATAACATACACATCCAACTTCACATTGCCCTACATTGCTATCCTCTATCCATAAAACACTACTCTTCCCACTACATATCATACATGTAACACCATACACCTTACCCAATAAATATGGCAGTACAATTGTTAAGAGCAAACCTGGTGGTCCCTCGGATATCCACCCCCGGCAGGGTTGGGTCATTGACACAGGGCCCTCCCGGTCGTCATCATGCGACTGTGTCAAGAGCATTGCAACGTCCCAAAGCTACTCGTCGGTGCAGCTTTTTCTTTAGCAATATAAGGGGACTTCACTCTAACATCAATTCTGTACACCAATTTCTTCAAGCAGAATCCCCTACTCTCCTTTTTTTGACAGAGACTCAAGTAACATCCACATCTGACACGTCTAGATTTAATTTTCCAGGTTATCAACTGCTCCAAAATTTCAGACCTAAAGGAGGTGTATGTTGCTTCGCAAAATCTGAAATTGCCCTGGAGGAGGTTACTAGTTTCAATTGTCCCTATTTTGATTATTCTATATACAAATTAATTTCTGCTGGTAAATTTAAATACATATGTTGCATCTACCGTTCCCCAAATACTCCTCCAGAGCAAAGTCTTTTTGATTCTTTGTTCTCACAACTCAGTGTCCTCAACTTAAATGCTTCTTCTGAAATCACTGTGTTGGGTGATTTTAATGTCCATAATGTTGAATGGCTCACTCATTCAGCCAGGACTGATGATGCTGGTCTTGAATGTGAGCTATTTGCAGACTCATTTAATCTCACTCGACTAGTCAACCAACCCACCCGTGTACCAGATAATCCTAATCATAATTCCCACCTACTGGAATTATTTTTAACAACCAATTCAGAAAATTATGATGTTGCAGTGAGGTCCCCGCTTGGATCTTCTGATCACTGTCTGATACAGGCCACCTGTCTATCAGCTACCACACCTTCCCACTCTGAACCTGTTTTGGTGACTAAATGGCATTACGATAGGGCAGACTGGGAGGGTCTTCAAGGTTTCTTTATTGATATTCCCTAGACCTCTTTCTTTTCTAATGATGCACACTCCACCTTGAGCCACATACAAGATTTTGTAAAAATTGGAATGGAAACTTTTATTCCTCATCAAAAGTACAGTAAAAGATCTAATTCACCTAAATGGTTTGACCATAATTGTGCTAGAGTAACTGAACAAAAAGCAATAGCCTACAATGCATACACAAGATCAAAAACACATGAAGCCTTTAATTACTTTAGAAACATCAGAAATCATGCCAAAACTGTATTAAACCTAACTAAATCAAACTTTCTCCACAAGCAGGCAAATAAACTTCTAAATAATCCAAATGATAACAAAATATTTTGGTCTACTCTTAACTCATTTAAATCCAACTTCACTACTGCTTCATCCATTCCACCATTAAAATCTCCGACTGGCAATCTTGTAAGAGACCCACGAGGTAAAGCTAACCTTCTTGCGGATATTTTCTCCACCAACTCAACCTTAGATGAAATAAATCAAGATGTCCCTGTACTTAATTTTAATTCGCCTGAAATTCCCTCACTTAAGATCCACACCAGACATGTCAAAACTATTTTGCAGAACCTCTCAGTAGATAAGGCTCCTGGTCCAGATGAAATTCCTCCAATAGTACTTAAGAATTGCTCCTTGGTGCTCGCTCCTGTATTGGCAAAATTTTTCCGTCTGTGTACTCATACCTCATGCTTCCCAGTACCCTGGAAAGAAGCAAACAACCATCCAGTTCCTAAAAAAGGTGCCTCTTCAGATCCATCAAACTACAGACCAATAGCTATAACTTCCACTCTTGGTAAAGTCTTTGAAATTATATTAAATAATCACATAATTAAGCATCTTGAGAATAATAAATTAATCAGTGATAGGCAATATGGTCTTAGACGATGTCGATCAACTGCAGACATGCTTTGCCTTCTTACGCATCAAATCAACCAAGCTACAGACCAACATGGTGAAACACATACAATAGCACTGGATATATCAAAGGCATTTGATAGAGTCTGGCATCAATCCTTATTGTCGAAGATGTCACACTACGGCCTTGCATCATTAGTTCCACTAATTTCTTCTTATCTTCATAACAGAAAAATATGTGTAATGGTAGATGGCCTTTATTCTCAATTTCACTCAATAAATGCTGGTGTTCCCCAGGGATCAGTTTTGGCCCCAATTCTGTTCCTCATTCATATCAATGATCTCATATCTACCACTCATAATCCAATACATTCCTACGCAGATGACTCAACACTCCACAGTTCCTTCACATTTACCAATTCTTTCACCCAACCCGATCTTATAAATTCAAAAATAAACTGCAATTTCTCTGAACCAGGACCTTTCTAGAATTAATGGATGGGGACAAAAGAATCTAGTTTCCTTTAATGCACAGAAAACCAAGTACATTCAATTTTCTAACCGACAGAATCTCACTGACTCCCATATATTTTTTAATGATGTAAATATTCCCACTTCCCCTAGTATTGACATCCTCGGTGTAACATTAACTACTAACTTGAGCTGGACACATTATGTTAGAGGCTAAAAAAAAAGGCTCTAAAAAACTGGGACTCCTGTACAGAGTTCGAGAATTCTTCACTGACGAGCAGTTGGCCGTGATATATAAGTCATGTGCGTTCTCAGATGGATTACTGTTCACCTCTGTGGGGTGGAAGTGGAGTGGTTGCATTGAGGCAGTTGGACAAAATTCAAAATAAAGCTATTAGATTAATCAATAACCCTGCAATCACACAGGACCTTCCTACATTATCCATACGAAGAAACGTTGCATCCCTTGCATTATTCTACAGATATTTTCACAGCAATTGTTCCGAGGAACTTGCTTCAATTGTGCCGCCTCTCCACATCTTTCCCCGTAGAACTAGGGCAGCTGAGAGCGCCCATGAATTTACACTTTCTCCTCCACAATGCAGAACTTCTGCTTATCAGAATTCATTTATCCCCAGAGCTGCTACTATTTGGAATTCACTTCCCTCGAATTGCTTTCCACAAACTTACAATCTACAAATGTTTAAATCCAGTTGTTACAAACATTTTATGAATGGAGGATGCCTTTAGGCACATGGACCTTTTTGTTTTATCTGTGTTTTTCCTTCCTCCGTTCATTGTCTTAAAAAAAACAAAAAAAAAAAAAAAAAATACTACTGTAGAGTGGGGGATAAATCGACAGTCATTCAGAAGTTTGTATACTTTATTTAACAAACTTGCTTCTACACTAATAATATGTTTCTCTGTTCGGGCCGAGATGAGTTCAAGACACGGATTGAATATTACGTCGACCCAACATAGGTTGTACTTTGGAACCCGAGAACTCCCGTTACTCCGTATTTGGATTCCCGATATTCGGGTATTGACTTAAAATGCCCCAGAACGAGAAGCCCACCACGGAAGCCACGAGCGAGAACAACAAAGAAACGGGAACAGAAACACCCGAAGGAAAGGCCCACAGAACGAAAGGACCAGGTGAGAGCAGACGCCCCATAGATCAGCGTGAGAGAAGAAAGAAGGAGAGAAGGCACCAAGCCAACCAGTTCAGACAGGCCGAAGCCCGCAGGGCTAAGCAGCTCCAAACCACACCTGCCTATCGCTTCTAACCACTGACCCTTCCCCCACCTCGCGTATCCACTACCCCTCGTGTCCTACACCTCTTACCCGCCAGACTCTACCTACATGATGATGAACATGAATACACCTTAATTTAATACACCCATGCCCTGTCCCTAAGTTAAGATATCAATATCAACATACCCTAAAATACCTTGTCTTGCCAGAGTAAGTTTCTGAAGACAAACCGCCCCCATAAATCTATGTATGTTCTTCCATCCGAGAAGTAATATGTTAACCCCCATGTCATAATTGATAAGAAACTATAATACCCACGGGTACACCATTGTGCAACCATTACGCCTGCCCTATCTTGCCAGATCTCACGACTGAAGATGCCGCGAGCAATCCAGTAACTATATTCCTGCACAGACGAGATGGTATAGGAAATTCCATTGTTCCTGTATTGCCCAATTCTACTCCATGTTCATCAAACCAGGGAATCTTATGTAAGAACCCCTTGCCCCCCCCCCCCCCTAGATTAAGTACACAATGATACCCATGGGTACACCATTGTATATATAACCATTATTCCTGTAAGACCTAGACAGAGATAATGACTGAAGATGTTAGCAACCATGCAGTAACTCTAATTCTTACCCCAACCAGAGATTGTATAGATAACCCTCTTTTACCATTGTCTCGACGCATATCTACCACGAAACAATAACGAAGCTACCCCTACGAACTGTCGTTTTCTTTGATATATATTTCATAGAAAACGCAGTTCCCAGGGACAACTAGATCAGCAAGAAATCGTGTCAACTAATAGTGTCCATAACCCATCGTATTGACGAGTAATGATACACTATGTTTTTCTCTACTTTTATCCACAGTCAAGCACACACCTACAGCTAACCTCATCTTCCCCACAGTCCACATGATTCTATAATTTCCAGACTCCTATACCACCACCTATTGCTCATCCCCCAGTAGCGTTTGATTAACCTACCTTCCCTGTCGTTAACCCCCAGTCTAAGATACCAACTGTAGCCTAATGCCACCCCTACGCCCAGAGACCTTAGGGTCAAACTTCCACGTAGCCCCCCTTAACCCTCTCCCTCTCGTTAACCCCCCACGCTCCTCGACTCCCTCCTGACCTAGCCTCTCCACCATACCCCCTGAATATCCTTAACTTTTCCGTTACTAACATTCTCAAACCTTTTGTATATATACTCCTATCCAGCCTACCTTCCCCCAGTAGGAAGGAACACCATTAGAACTTTACTAACCCTTTGCATGCCATCTATTCCCTCACAACCCATTCACAACCCTGTACCAAATTATCGTCAGTGCGAGGCTAGCCGCCTCGCCAATGACTAACCTCTATTGCCATACTTCCAGATAAATGTGGCAGAGTTAGCAACCCAGTCTCCACCACATCCAATAAACCATGCAATTAACAACCCAACCAATTAAACCAGCTGATCAAGGCACCTTCGGTTTTGGTATTACGAACACCCACATCTGTCTCATAAACAGAGGGTTATTACAAACACTTGTAATATGGCAAGCCCCCAGCCACAGCCACCCAGACGACCATCACAGAGAGAGGACGCGCGCCTACCCCTTTCACCCACCCGAGGAGGGAGACCCCTAACCCTGCGGAGGTACACCTGACCCCTGTTTTGACTTCCGGGTCATTGCCAGGTAGCACAGGAATTCTTCCTATCAATGAACTAACCATGTATGACTAACACCCTTACTAACCTCTATTAACCCACAATAACCCATTAACCTTTCTTGCATACTCCGATAACTAAATTAGCACCTCCGCTATACCATAGAATGAAGACTGAGCAATCTAAGAGAGACGCTCCTATCAAAGATGTCCCAAACCTCCTCGCAAAGTAGATCCAGTCTCTCTCCCCTAAATACTTCCAGTATAGCCAAAATAGTACCTCTTACTAAGGCTCAGTTATATCACATTATGAAGGCTCCATACAGCCATGTGCCACAACAGTAATCACCACCTTACCTAGTTCCCGTATCAATTGAGAGCTCAAATAAGTCCATCAAAACTCGAGATCCCTATTGCCTACAGGGTCCAAAACCGAACCTATAAACCGAGCTCCAGCCCCCAGTAAAATCAGTTGAAAGATAGACACCAAACAGTGGCTGGTCCCTTGTGTTGACCTCTAGCTCTATCATTGTTTGTTCCTGAGAATTGAGTTCTAGAGCCTGCAGACTCTGTGGCAGATTTAGATAGAAGGATCTGTCCACGTAAAAGAAATCTACGTACACCTTATAACCTTCATACAGACCGGGAAGCTGAGCGATCGACGTGAGATGCGCTTGGCGTTAATTCCGATCCAGATTGACAGGAAGATCCTAATATCTGTGATTCAGGTCTAGAAACCAGAGGGTAAATAAGAGTGTAACCAGCAACGATCGCTAAGAGATCCGTCTTGAGAACTTTCTACATATGGACCATCTGGACGGCCGCGGAACCAGTCGTTAGCCCCCAACATCACGGACGCAAGATAACCAGGACCAGACCAATCAAATACTACCCAAGATTCACTCTATCAGTGCTACAGTGTTACAGTGCTATTTAGAGACTCACTTATTAATATTTCTATGAAGTGGCTATATCTTTGCCCCAGTATAATTCATATATAACCATTCAATTAGGAAGTGCTAAGCGTATTAGTGTTTATTAATTAACAGGCGATATTAACTCTCGTAATTACCCATATATCCAGATATTATTACATAGAAGTGAAACCCTAGTGATATCTGATGTTCGCCCACTGATTTGCGTTCTATGTGTTTCTGATACCAGAATATAAAACTTAGATCAGTACCCCCCTGAGGTTACTAGAATTCCCGTGCTCTAAAATACGCGTGTCTAATCTAGTCTGTGAACTACTACTTGTGCATCAGAGCTACCAGTGATAAATCTAACAGTGAATATGAATCTATAAGTAACATTGATGGTCTCCAGTATATAAACTTGTGAATAAAGCCAGTGATCAGAAGATTAATACCTGAACGTTGGAAGTGGGAGACTAGGCTCCATCCAGATCCACTTATGCTAGTGTTGTTCAATTCTATAATTTGTCTTGTAAGAGTATTCATACCTTCTTATGCTTCATATTAATCATCAAGGAAACTATAGAAGTGTGTACATCAATAAAAGTGATCGTGTGTCTTGTTACCGTGTGTTTATTTTGTGTTCTCTATTCCTCATACCTTGTTTTGTGCATGCAGCCTTCTATACCCAGTCAGTTAGAACTCACATTACCCAAGTTAATCCTGTAGAAAAAACAGGGCATAACATGACTTAAGGGGAGGTATTTAGTTTGTTCCCTACGTTTTCATCAAGCTTAAAATTACACCCCCTTGACCCCCTTTCAAGACAAATTTGTATATTTTTCGGTAAAAAAATGACCCGGCCGAAGGCCGATTCCTCTTAAATTACAGGCTCGCTATCGCTCGCCAGGAAATAATCGACACCTAAATGGGACGAAATGTCTTAAAAGTGACATAAATGGGGTGAAACTTCTTAAAATCGCCAAACTAATGGGGCGAACGTCTTAAAACTTCAAATGCAATGGGGCAGAAAGGGGTAAAGAAAAAATCCCTCAAGTGGAGATCTCCCCTTAAGTCGGCTTCGATCCATAGGCACGTTATTAGTTTCTACAATAATATGGTTTTTACCGAGCCCTGCTGTGTCTACTCCAGAGACCAGGGCATTAATGAATCATACCTTTATTCACTTAAAAACAAGAACATCGAAATGATATACTTTTACTGGGCCTACTATGTCTACTCCAGAGACCAAGGCGTTACTACATAATTATGACCTTTCAATTATTATATCCTCTTAACCATATATGCCTACTATAGCCTACATTTACTAATATGACAAGGGCGTAGTTACAATCTGACCTTAACTTCCCTTCTAAATACTCTTTGATTATATATTATCCTAGTTACTCCATACAATACATTTCCTCTAAATGACCAGGGCGTTGTTACAAGTTACCTCGATTGCCTTATCTAAATACTCTTGGATTATATATACGCGTAATCCTATTACAAACCATTTATATTCACATATATCACCTGGTCAATAATAATTCTTAACCTAATGTAAGCAGCACCTCAATAACTCTACATGCATGGACAAGGTTCTCCGCTTTTATCCCTTTACATAGATTCCTATGATTACAATATTATCCTGGACTTAACAC
Source organism: Paralithodes platypus (assembly GCA_032716605.1). Lineage (NCBI taxonomy): Eukaryota > Metazoa > Arthropoda > Malacostraca > Decapoda > Lithodidae > Paralithodes > Paralithodes platypus. The sequence continues at coordinate 58,738,200 of CM064582.1, forward strand.
CCGTAACGCTTAACACAGACCGAATATTCCTTTAACTATGATAACAGATAATGTTTCCTTTATAACCAAAGATTTCGTTGATCATACGGACTAGTGTCCTTCCTACCTATTTCTCAAACTAAAGCTAGTCTAATGGCAAATATTATTTATTCCCCTGAGCCTTATAGTTGCGTGTCTATCTTCATGAATTATTCCCTTTTACTTTACTATTAATATCTATGTGCTGTCCTAGCAGATCTTATGCTAGCTATAACTAATCGGCATGGAGCCTTCTCTAACAAGAATAACTATTTCCCTCTTAACACATCATCATTTTATTTATCAACAAAAGTCTAGTATCTTTTCTCTTTAGTCTGTCCTATAAGAACACATCAATTATTATGGAACCACTGGGTTAGTCATTTTTTTTCTCTCTTTCTTTAAGTCTGGTTCGGGTCCAATATGGGTCCTTTAAAAATATATATTTATGCTATACTGCTAGGTGTGTACTGGAACAATTTCACCACCTCAGAGCTGGCCAATAGTTCTGGAAATTCTCGCTCCCGTCTACTATCTGTCGTCCCTCTTGAATCGCTTGGCTGTAAGTATGCAAGCCAGCGATGTGACGACAGGCGGCCGGATACTGAAGGTGTATCTGCCTAGTAGGTGAGAGCGATGCTAGGCCTGAGGTGGTCTTTACTGGAACATTTGAGGAGGGCTGGGTGGCTGGAATAAGTGGTTCCGAGTTCCCTTTGGTGCCCAAGCGAGAGAGAGGAAGTGGGTTGCAAGATACACACCCAGTGGGTTCCGAGAGGTGAATGACTTCTGCAGCCTCCCCAACCCCCCTAATATAGTCACGCCTCCCGCTCTCTGGCGCTGTGATTGGCCGAGCCGGCCGCTCGGCCCCCCGCGCATCTTGAATTCTCTGTCGCTTCGCCTCCACTCTTTTCTCTTCATAATATGTTCCTGGAAGCTGGTTGCAAATGTCTTTTAGTGGCTTACGGGAGTGTAGGGCTGGCACTGATATATTAGACCCATTGCAACCAGAGGAAACGGCCTGTGAAGAGGGCGAGAGCGAGTTTAAAGGTGTGGCGGTACACGTAGCCGTGCGCTCCGAAAATGGAAGCTTCTGATTGGTCGGCCGGGAAGGCGTGGCATGTTTATGACGTGAGCCCGAAGTGTCAAACTCAGCTGATGAAGAGAGAAGGTAAAAGGGGGTGCGCTGATTGGTGGATGGCCTTTTTACTTTTATTATTATAATTATTATTATATGTAGTGGGGAAAGAAATAATAGGCTCACACCATGCATTAGCCCTAGTGAAAACAGTGACTGTGTAGGCCTATCTAGCTAGTAATAGCACTGGGCAGAGGGAGACCAGGACCAAAAGTGGTAGACTGGTGTACCCCCCTAGGAAATTAGATTTATGAACTAATCCTATTAACCCGGGAACTGCGGGGAGACTCTTAAGAGTTCCCCTGGCGGACTGCGGGAAGACTCTTAACCCGGGAACTGCGGGAAGACTCTTAAGAGTTCCCCCGGCGGACTGCGGGAAGACTCTTAAGAGTCAGAGAAAAAAAAAATCAACTTTAAACATTGAAAAAAAAAAAAAAAAAAAAATTGGGGGGCCCCTGGGCCATGCAAAATATCACTCCTCTACCTCCCCTCCTTCCCCACTTTCCTCCCCTCCTTCAGTTATCACCTATTTTCCCTGTTATTCCCTTATTCTGAGGTATATTTTCGTGCTAACATTAGCGAGTTGCAAGCAGGGCATTGTCATCAGTGTTAGCAAGCGAGTGCAAGGGAGAGAGAGAATATCGATCGACTGTCTCAGTGGCCTTGGGGGAAATTGGCGGGAAAGCAGGTTGCCTCACCCATACATTATATAACTCGCGGCCTATATCTCCGATTTTGACCATCCAAACGCTGTTTTCACTCGTTTTATTGTTTTTTCAGGTTAATACCTTTATAATCAACCCATAATAGGCGCGTATGGATAAGTATTAATGCTATTTATGGTAAAATTAATATTTTAGTGATGGAAACAGCTCAAATACGTCAGCACAGGGGGACGTTTCTAATTACCCCCATGCGCACTTCTTAGGTTAAGAGTCAGAGAAAAATAAAATCAACTTTTGACATCGAAAAAAAAATATATATACTGTATATATTTTTTTATTTTTTTATTTTTTTTTGGCCCCTGGGCCATGCAAAATCTCAGTCCTCTACCTCCCCTCCTTCCCCACTTTCCTCCTCTCCTTCAGTTATAACCTATTTTCCCTGTTATTCCCTTATTCTGAGGTATATTTTCGTGCTAACATTAGAAATCCGGTTGTAGGGTGTGGTCATCACTGATAGCAAGCGAATGCAAGAGAGAGAGAGAGTATCGATCGACTGTGTCTCAGTGGCCTTGGGGGAAATTGGCGGGAAAGCAGCTTGCCTCACCCATACATTATACAACTCGCGGGCTATATCTCCGATTTTGACCATCCAAACGCTGTTTTCACTCGTTTTATTGTTGTTTCAGGTTAATACCTTTATAATCAACCCATAATAGGCGCATATGGATAAGTATTAATGCTATTAATGGTACAATGAATATTTTAGTGACGGAAACACCTCAAATACATGCGCACAGGGAGAGGTGTCTAATTACCCCCATGCGCACTTGTTAGGTTAATTTGCAGTATCAAAGAATCAAACCTTTGTAATGTCTTATGCTGTCATAATTTTGTTTTATTTATAAAAGGGAAGATGTAATGATTATATATATTAGCCTATATACACAATATTATATTATATTACTGATAAAAATATGTAGGGTATATTACTACATTAAAATATCCTATATAGTGATATTGGAATATATCATACATTATGTTTAAAATACTAAAATTACGGACGTTGAGTTATCTACTATTATTGGAACATGACAGTTCAGTTTGAATACACCTTCTAGCTCAACTAGGTGTTTGATTGCCATCCTCTCTATATTATGGCTGTATAAGACAACTATGAGAAATATTACAGTCTGTGGCAGAGTTTATTGGGCCAGTCCTTCAATCAAGAACATTGGCACTTTTAATTTCGGTGAAAAACGCGCCTCAAGATGCGAGAAATGTGGCTTACGTGAGTTGGCAACAATGTCATAATAAAAACAAGTTAGCCTATTACAGGACGATATGTAGGCTACAACTATTTTGACCTCCGTGAATTGCTTGTACCCAATTAATAGCAAGGTAAGATTCAATTTAGATTATAACATGAAAGTAAGAGTGCAGCAATTAAAAAATTGGCTATATAAAAGGAGGGGAAATCTCCAGTAATGTTTGTTATTGTCTGGAGGAGACGGACGCCATTTTCCGATTTTTTTTTCTTAAAAAATACATCTATGTAGATTATAGGCTATAATTGCCAAAGTAAGAAAATATTTATGGTCAATATACAGGAGGCGCTACAATATAGGTAGCAAAATGATAATGGTAGTTTTGGGTTCCTATCATCATAGGCTATGCTTCATTTCTATATTCTTTTTATCCCCGGGGAAAAAAAAAAAAAAAATCTTGGGTTTTTTATTTTTGTTTTGGATTTTTTTTTTTTTTTTTTTTATTAACCTAACCAAAAAACCTAACCTAACCTAACCTAAATGTATTTGGGGGCTATTAGGTTAGGTTAGGTTAGGTTAGGTTAGGTTTTTTGGTTAGGTTAATGACCAAAACAAAAAATCACAAGAAAATAAATGAAAAATCCCAAGATTTTATTTTTTTTTTCCCCGGGGATAAAAAGTAGGCCTATATATTAGGCCTTATATTATATATATTATATATATATAAATGATCCATAATATTAGAAATCTTTCGTATGAAGAAAGGTTGAAGAAATTAGGTTTACATTCGTTAGAGAGACGCAGAGTTAGAGGGGATATGATAGAGGTGTTCAAGTGGGTTAGTGGGATTAACAAAGGGGACATGGCAAATGTACTAAAGCTCAGTGATAGCGAAAGAACTCGTACCAATGGTTTCAAATTAGATAAATTTCGTTTCAGAAAAGATATAGGCAAGTATTGGTTTGGTAACAGAGTTGTAGATGGGTGGAATGGACTACCAAGTGCTATAGTGGGATCTAAAACTGTAGGGAGCTTTAAGATAAAATTAGATAAGCATATGGACGAGAAGGGTTGGGTGTGAAGGGGGATCAGCCGGGTTGGGCCAATCAGCGCTCTGCAGACCTCCATAATCCTGCGTTAATCTCTAACCGTTTTGGTAAGATGATCCTCAGGGTATTAGAGTGTGAAGCCTATAATTGGGCTTTGTAATTGAATTGGGGTTGTGTGGGACAGGGATCTGCCTTGCTTAGGCCAATCGGCTTTCTGCAGACTCCCATTTTCTTATGTTCTTATGTTCTTATATAGAAATGAAGCATATGATGATAAGAACCCAAAACTACCATTAGAATTTTGCTACCTATATTGTAGCGCCTCCTGTATATTGACCATATTTATTTTTAGGCTAGGCTATACCACGATGTTTCCCAGTGTTTTTATATTTTTATTTTGTTAATTTGCATCAATAGCCTATAGGCTAGGCCTAGGGTTTTTCATTAGGCTAATTAGAAATCTCGGCAAGAGTTGTGGGCAAGAATGTTAAGTGCGCGCCAGCCTTGTTTACACTATGCGTAGTGGCGTCGGACCTTTCCCATCATGTTCCCGTCTATTTTGACTGCCTTTGGATATAAAAATACATTAGCCTAACCAAACAACCTAACCTAACCTAACCTAGTATTCATGTAGTAATGACAGGGGGCAAATAGCAGAAAATATAGCGTCGAAATAGACGGGAACGTTACTGCGAGCGCACATGACGACCGTACGCCCGATCACTACATCCATCCCGAGTTGTGTTAGCGGGCATATCACCTACGGTCAGGGTGTCAATCCACAAAATGTGAATTGTGTTATCATTATGGTTTATTATTTTGTTATCATTATAGCGCAGCGAAGACGCGAGCTCTAGGGGGGTCCGGGCCATTTTTTTTTTTTTTAGAATTTAGGTGTCTAAAACAGTATTTCCTGCAATAAAAAAACAATCAAGATGGAAAATATGGAGACCAAAATTGTGTCAATTTAGCCTAGCCTCCTTTTTTTTTTGGGGGGGGGGGGGGGGAGTTTCTGTTATCATTATACAAAAAGTTCATTGCGTTATCACTCAAAAAAACAGCGTCGTTTGACACCCTGCCTACGGTACCTCTGACCGGGTATATCCTACTGTTTATTATAGGCCTACCCCTTTGAAAGGACATTAGCCTAACCTAACCACCTTGCCTAACCTATCCTAGTAGGGCTAGGCTAAGTAGGCTATTATGGGTGGGGGCTGCCGCGGCGCTGCCCCCACACCCCCGCTATTTGACATCAACTCACGTTTTTACAGTTTTACACGACGTACGCCCGGTAACAACTCATTCCGAAATCTCTGAAAACCAATTTTCCCCATTTTCGATCAATGTTGAGACACGCGGCACACGGGGAGCAAGACGTTTCGCAGCAAGTGACGGTTCGCCTTACCGCGGCGAACGAGCCCGGACGATAATTGGAACTGCGGCGAACCGTCCCACAGCTACCAAATCAAGATGCTTATACCGCTAGTGTCGTGGGAAAGTACGGTAGGCTAGCTAAATTGACACTGACCAACACAGGGTTATTAGGCCTAGGCTATTATTATTTTTGTATTAATATTGTTATGCCAGGTTTTTACTGGGGCTGATTGGTTTGACTAAGTGGATTCTTCCTAACTGGAGAAGTCAAAATCTTTTGACCCAGGGTGTCAAACGACGCTGTTTTTTTGAGTGATAACGCAAATGAACTTTTTGTATAATGATAACAGAAACTCCCCCAACCCTTTTTTTTTTTTTTTTTTTAACCCTCCTGGCCCGGGCAGGCTCTCAAAATGACAGTGTGGTCTACCTGGGCGATCTGGCCGAAAAACGTCTAGGCCTAGGCTACCGTATTTTTTTTTAGTTTAACTGCTAGAAATTTCCCACGCATCTATAAATGTAGTGCGGTTTCCAATCTGTAGACTGGCGTTGAGTAGAGCTCTCTATGTCAACTGGTTCAGTTGTGATGACGATTTCAGTGGAGAGCACTTGCAGGCGATGTTAGCAATATGACGATCTTTTCACTACTGAAACAACGACATACAGACATACAATAACAAACGAGTCTTCTCTTTCTTGTTTTCGGAGGTGCGGTGACGTAACGATCGGCTTTGTTTACATGCGTCGGACGCACGTTTTTCAGACCAAGCTGAATAGGCTTTCAAGCTTACAGATTTTAAAATGACAGCCGGGCTCCTGCCCTTAATTCGTGGTGTCATTTTAAAATGACAACCGGGCCAGGAGGGTTAAAGAAACAAAAAAGGTAAATTGACATAATTTTGGTCTCCATATTTTCCATCTTGATTACTTTTAGATTGCAGGAAATGCTGTTTTAGATCCCTAAATTCTCAAAAAAATCACGGGGGGGGGGGGGGGCATGCCCCGGACCCCCCTAATCACGGGGGGGGGGGGGCATGCCCCGGACCCCCCTAGAGCTCGCGCCTTCGCCGCTCCGTCGCGCTATAGGCTAATGATAACAAAATAATAAACCATAATGATAACACAATTCATATTTTGTGGATTGACACCCTGTTTTGACCACAGACACAGAAAGTAATAGTATTTCTTAATAAACTTAATAAAATAGTCTAGGCCTAATAGTTGCCAGAACATAATATACTGGATGGGTTAATATCAGCTAGCCAAAAATATAATTATATGATAGCCTACGGTATATAATTACCACTAAACCCAGTAGGCTACAGCCGCTACACTACACCAATTTAGGAATTTGACCACTTGCGAGTTCGAGGCTATAAGGAAGTTGAAGATGTAGACATGCATCAATTGTAAACAGAAATGCAATAATAGGCTTAATGTAGGTTTCTGATGGCTAAAGGGTATATGTTGAATTGGATTCTATGTATATATAAATTAACTACAACCGTATTTAAGCTGGTAATCCTGCTAAATATCGATGTCTACAACTCCAACTTCCTTATAGAACGAAACTCGCAAGTGTTCAATTGAGACAAATAAACGCTAGACTGACATTAGGAATGCGCTAGAGAATGTATCATAGATAGTATACACATAATAATAATGTTTCAAATGAACATATAAATCATAACACACAAAGATGATAAGTCTGATCAAATCAGAAGACAAAGTCCCGAATTAAATAGGCCTACAAAGCTCACGAGGAAGTCCCGGGACTCGAACCTGGGATATCTCACACAGAAACTAAAACTTGCCAGCACCACGAGAGACCTAGACAGATTGTTTTATAATGGGAGACAGGAAAAACGTTGTCGAATTTGAGAGTAATATGTCTGTAACATTGATACATATAGAAATGAGTGATATTTTGATGACGTTTTCCTGTCCCCCATTGCTAGCCTAAGTCTTTCTTAATAAACTGAATCAAATGGTCTAATAGTTGCCAGAATATAATATTTGTTAGTAGTCTTGGCAAATCCAACGTCAAGGCTATTAACCTAATTGCAATGATGACTTGTCTATTTTGACTGCTATGTCGTCATTCCAACCGCGGTTAAAAAAGAAAACGTCTAGAGTCTACTCCTTATCTTGCTCTAGGAGACGTTGTACATTAACCAAAACTACCACCGAAGGTGAAAAAAGCATAGAAGAGAAGAAAAAGGGGTTTACCTTAGTTACCGCTTAAGGCCCATTCCGTGTTCCGTCATGTGCAGATCCCTGTCGAACGTGCGCATGAGCGACACTCTCTTGTTATAATTTGTTCACGCGCCTCCATTGATTGAGTCCGCTTTTGTTGTGCTCCTTTAATTCACCCTGTTTAGGTTCGTTTTCGGCTTATCTGGCTTTCTTTTTTTGTTAGACAGATGTTACGTGATCTAGGGCACACGTAAATGGGCTCCTAAGTGTGTATAATGGAGACGCGTGTGGAAATAGCCTACCGAAGGTACGGGGGCGCCTGGCGTTCCTCGTATATGTTTTTCATTCTTTCTCTTTTCATATTCTTTTTTCCTGTTAGTCTGGGCATAGTTTAGCTTTTAGCTTATTTTAGCCTAGCTCGTTTTCTCATTCAGGAATTGCTATGCCCCTATGAGTTTTCATTTTTTCATAGCCTAAGGTGTAAAGTTGGTAAACAATCTGAGATTTCGATGGTGGCGGTGCTGTTTGTAGAGTTTGTGTCGGCCGTATTTTTAGCGTTATTCCCGAGTCCCCCCTTTCGAGCCTTCACTGTGTCTCAAGGGCCTGGGCGACAGGTGGTTCGTGATATTCCAGGGGTACCCCAGGGGGGCCCCTCCTTCACACCACAGGGTTTTTTTTCGCACCTGACACATTCTCTGCTCACGGCTAGGCCACCCTTTTTCTCACCAGTTTCGTTTACTGGTTTTTGTTTTCCCTTCCTGTTTTCACCTCCATCCTTTCATAGTCTTTTTGCCCAATCCAGGGGTACCCCAGGGGGGCCCCTGTTTGTGCGAAACCACCCTCCCTGCCACTTCTCCTCATGGGCTTTGCTCTATCTCTGTGGGTTGGGTGGTTCCTGGGGGATGTGCCTCCTCTCCCCTGGTGTGTCTTCCTTGCCTCTCCCTTTACCGGTTGAGTTAGGATCATATATCAAGGAAGACACTGCTCAGCTTGATGGCCATCCACGCTTGGAGTTCATAAGGAGATGACGCTTTTTTGTGGCCTTTTTTTGGTATTCCCTAGACGCTCCTCTCGCTTTTTCGGCGCCGGACCATCTCGGCCGGTCCCGCAAATTTGCGGGAGCTCGATTCGGTCCTCTGGGACGTTTCGGCTCCCTGCAAATTTGCGGAGATCGCTGGGGGGTCCCACAAAGATGCGGGAGGGTTGTGCCGGTACGGTTGTGCCTCCATTCGCCCGCAAATTTGCGGTAATAGTTGGCTTTCACTGTTGACCTTTTTTATGTCATCTTGTTGCCTGAAACTATCTTGGTGTGTGCACTTTACTGGTGTTATAGGCCCTGCATGTAAGCTGTTGAGTGGTGGTTAACACTTTCTCCATCTTTGCAGGTTCTGCTAGTGCTCTTCCACCTCGCCCGCCCTACTCACCTACCTCTGTGCTCCCGGTTTAGGGTGAGTACGGATACCTGTTTGCATGTGTGTTCCTGTTTCCCCATGCTCCTTCCCTGGTTCTTATTGGACATTCTCTCCACTTACTCCTTCGACGTGCTGATTATGGTGTGTGTTCTTCCAGTGCAGGTAGGCTGCCTTGCTTTTGCCATGGTTGTAGCTCCCCGTGCTTGGAGAGCCACAAGTCCTGCTTGCGCCACTCGCACTGTGTGTCCTCTACGGCCTACCTCCCTGCTCTGTGTGGCCCGTGTCTGGCCCTGGTGGATGTGGTGCACCATAGCCCTGGTTCCTCAGCGGCGGCAGTGGCCTCTGCTTCCCTTCAGTCGGTGTGGGCGATAGTCTCCCGCCACATTAGGACTGTGGGCCACCGTTCCCCGGCCTTTGTTGCCGCCCGGATCCGCGTCGCCCTGGGTATCCCTGACCCGACTGAAGGCCGTTCGCCTGGCCCTCTCCCTGCTCGGGCCCTTCTCCCCTGGGTCCCGCAGCCGGTCGTCACATCGTCGGGGGGATCCCCTGCTCCGTCCACGCTCTCGCTCGCCTCGTCGCCCGTCCTCTCCTGCCCCTCGTTGTCCTCCTGATCGCCTTGACGGCGCCCATCGCCCTCGTCATGGTTCTCGCCCTGCGGCCGGGGTTAGCGGCTCTGCCCCTGTGCGCCCTCCCCTGGCCTCTACGGGTAGGGGCTCTACTACCTTCCGCCCGCTTCCCCTGCTCGAACGACGTCCTCTTCCTTTGTCCTCTACGCGTGCGGAGGTTCAGGCTGTAGCTGGCCCTCTGCTCCCTCCTCCTACACTGTCCAGGAGGGTCCGCCAGGATGTAGTTGCTTCTCCTCCTACTTCACCTGCTTCGGTGCCTCTTCTTCCTTCACGGTCTCGTCCCACGTTGGCGGTCCCTCCCTCCTCCGCCTCGGTGTCGGGCCGCCCTGTTATCTCAGCCCCGGGGATCCTTGCTCTGTTTCCCCCCGCGGCTCCTTCTGACCTCTTTTCACCCGGCCAGCCTTCCCACTCCCGTCATCCTGCTCCTCCTCCTTCTTCTCTCCCTGACCTTCACTTACCGTCTCGCCACGGGGGTACCCCTCCTCTTGGCTCGGTGGGGTATAGCGAGGTTTCGGGGTCCCCTTTCTCAGGGGCTGACGTGTCGCTGGAAGAGGGGGATGGTGCTGTTTCCCCCTCGGGCGTTCAGGGACCAGTCCCTCAGCGGCGACACAACTGTGGTCGCTCGCCTTCCTTGGGCCGCGACTCTGCTGGTTCGTGTCGTGGATCTCGCTCCCGCTCACGCTCGCCCCTGCGGGCCGACCAATCTTGGGGGGGGGGGGGGGGTCGCCTCTCTCGGATCGATTGTCGGCTATGCAGGGGTGGCTTGTGTCACGCATCGACGGGCGCTTGGAGTCGATGCAAGACTCCCTCTTATCGCGCTTCTTGGCGGTGACACACCCTCAGCGCCTCACCCTACCTACCTCGAGCACCTCCTGGCCTCCCAAGAGTGGCCAATACATCCCGAAGACTATTAGGTACACATAGTACTCCAAACAATCCCTCCCCAATCTTGTTTGCAAATATCCAAGGCCTAAAAAATAGAACCACGAACAAAGTACCATTTATTAGGGGCCTGCTAGAATAAGGAAACGCTATATTTGCGGCTCTCACAGAAACTCACATTAAAGATCAGGAAGATAGTGAGGTATGGATTCCTGGTTACAACCTACAGTGGAATCTCCAATCTCGATCATAATTGGTTCCCACAAATACCGATCGAGATTCGAAATATCGAGATGCGAAGTTAACTTCTTATGGGAAAAAATACAATCGGTTCCAGCCACTTGCCGACTAACCTACATCAAATCTGTCAATTTTCACATTTGCCCCCCACAATCACATGCAATATATATAATATGTTAAAATAGATAAAATTAATAATGAAAGAGTTTTATTTTTACCTTATATTTATTGATAAAGAGGTTTGTGTGGTTGATTGTTGGTTCCGAGGCGAACGCAGTTAGGTTACTGCGTCTCCGCACCCGGCGCACAGTCACCGTCATCAATTCTTGCAATTGCTTCCCTCACCCTGTCACCACTAGTACCGGCATTTTATGAATGCGATAAAAAAAGGTCCAGGTAGACGACTTCACAATACAAGTTTTCAAGCGAATGGCGGATGTGTGACTGGTACACCAAGTGGCCGCTAGATCTACCAACTTCAATAAATTTTCCATGGTATAAAGTTTAATCAAGTTTTCTTTTGTCTTTACTATTATTATTAGATTTTCCTCATACAAATAATAATGTATATTAAAACATGGTAAAGTCATTTTATTACTACGTAAATGAAAGCGGCAGAGACAGGTTAGACTACCGCTTGAGACGATCGATACTAGCGGTACATTAGTATACAGGTGAACAAAACACAATGACTGTGAGGTTCACACATCGATTTGGTCCAGATTAATCTGTTTATATTAGTATATAAGCATCTAGCATCGATATTTAGCTATTAGCTATCGAGATTAACGTTTTTTCATCGAGATTTGTGATTGGGGAGAGCTTGAAGGTGGCATCGAGATGCGAAATATCGAGATGAGATTGATCGAGATATGTGAGCCTACTGTACATAGGGCGGACAGAATGCATAGATCACATGGAGGTGTAGCCTTGTACATACATGACTCACTGATATGTACTGAATTCCTAAATAACAGTAATGAAGTGGTGGAAATACTTGGAGTTAAAATAGAATCCCTAAATTTAGCAGTTATTGTTACATACAGGCCTCCAGACTCATCCCGAGAAGAATTTAAAACCCAGCTCAACAAAATAAAATCAGAAGTGGAAACCCTGGGGAACCCAACACCAAATATTATATGGCTAGGAGACTTTAACCTACCAAACATTAAATGGAGGACAACTAGAAAACCAGTTAGTGGCAAATAACACCGGAGAAGCAAATACTAATACGAGAGAGCTTTTTGAACTTTGTGATTTTTTTAGTCTTACCCAACATATTGCTGAACCCACACGGGAAAACAATATCTTAGACCTGGTCTTCACTAACAACGACTCTCTAGTACACAACATACTCAGATCATAAATTAATTGAGATCAAAACAACCTTAGAAAGTGTACAGACAACCTCAGAATCGAGAACAAAAACCGGCCCCTTCAGTAAATTTAACTTCAATAACAAAAACATTAGGTGGGAAGAGGTAAATCAAGAAATGGAGGAAATAGACTGGGAAGATTTAATGGATAACCTGACACCAGCAGAATGTCTAGTCTTAATAACAGAAAACCATGACCCAAATCTGTAGCCACCATATACCTGCAAGACAAACAAAACAAAGAAGCAAACAAGATCGGGAAAGGAGGAGGCTGTACAGAAGAAGAAAATTACTCACACAAAGACGCACACATCAAAATCTACAGGATAGGCAAAAGGTCGAAATAGATAGAGAAATTGTGGAAATTGAACAAAGGCTAAGAATATCATATGAACTACAACATATGGAAGAGGAGAGGAAAGCTATTGCAGGTATAAAGGAAAATTCCAAATACTTTTCATACGCCAAACAAAAGGCTAAAACAACATCAAACATCGGCCCACTGAGCAAAGGGGACGGCTCTTTCACAGGGGACAAAAAGGAAATGAGCGAACTCTTAAGCAGGCAGTATGAAATGGCATTCAGTGAGCCTGATGAAACAAAAGTCATCAGAGACCAAAATATATTTTTCATGGAAACCTCCCCCATGGAAACCCCTCAGATGCTGGATATTGATTTCGGTCCAAAAGACATAGAAGAGGCCATTTCCAACATGCCATCCCACTCGGCGCCAGGCCCAGACTCATGGAATTCGATCCTAATGAACAAATGTAAGGAAAACCTCTCAAAACCCTGGCTATAATGTGGAGAAGGAGTCTAGACACTGGTGACATACCAGATAGCTTGAAAAACGCAATAATTGCCCCACTGCATAAAGGAGGGAGTAAAGCACTACCAAAAAACTACCGCCCGGTAGCTCTAACCTCTCACATCATTAAAGTTTTCGAGCGAGTCCTGCGAAGCAAAATTTCAACATTCATGGAGGCAAATGAACTACACAACACCGGTCAACATGGGTTCAGAGCGGGAAGATCATGTCTCTCACAACTTTTGGAACACTATGACAAAATTCTTAAAGCGCTAGAAGAAAAGAAAAACGTGGATGTCATTTACACCGATTTTGCTAAGGCATTTGATAAATGTGACCATGGTATAATAGCCCACAAACTGAAAGTAAAAGGTATAACTGGGAAAATCGGACGGTGGATATACAATTTCCTCGTAAACCGAAAACAATCGGTAGCAGTAAACCAAGTCACTTCTGAGCCTTCGGATGTCAAAAGCTCAGTGCCCCAAGGAACAGTGCTAGCGCCCCTTCTGTTCCTCATACTAATTTGCGACATAGATACCAACACCAGACACAGTACGGTGTCGTCTTTTGCTGATGACACAAAATTAAGCAATATTTTTTTTTTTTTTTTTTTTTTTTTTTTTTAAGAGACAATGAACGGAGGAAGGAAAAACACAGATAAAACAAAAAGGTCCATGTGCCTAAAGGCATCCTCCATTCATAAAATGTTTGTAACAACTGGATTTAAACATTTGTTGATTGTAAGTTTGTGGAAAGCAATTCGAGGGAAGTGAATTCCAAAGAGTAGTAGCTCTGGGGATAAATGAATTCTGATAAGCAGAAGTTCTGCATTGTGGAGGAGAAAGTGTAAATTCATGGGCGCTCTCAGCTGCCCTAGTTCTACGGGGAAAGATGTGGAGAGGCGGCACAATTGAAGCAAGTTCCTCGGAACAATTGCTGTGAAAATATCTGTAGAATAATGCAAGGGATGCAACGTTTCTTCGTATGGCTAATGTAGGAAGGTCCTGTGTGATTGCAGGGTTATTGATTAATCTAATAGCTTTATTTTGAATTTTGTCCAACTGCCTCAATGCAACCACTCCACTTCCACCCCACAGAGGTGAACAGTAATCCATCTGAGAGCGCACATGACTTTTATATATCACGGCCAACTGCTCGTCAGTGAAGAATTCTCGAACTCTGTACAGGAGTCCCAGTTTTTTAGAGGCATTCTTAGCAATGCTTCTAACATAATGTGTCCAGCTCAAGTTAGTAGTTAATGTTACAACCGAGAATGTCAATACTAGGGGAAGTGGGAATATTTACATCATTAAAAAATATATGGGAGTCAGTGAGATTTTGTCGGTTAGAAAATTGAATGTACTTGGTTTTCTGTGCATTAAAGGAAACTAGATTCTCTTGTCCCCATTCATTAATTCTAGAAAGGTCCTGGTTCAGAGAAATTGCAGTGTTTATTTTTGAATTTATAAGATCGGGTTGGGTGAAAGAATTGGTAAATGTGAAGGAACTGTGGAGTGTTGAGTCATCTGCGTAGGAATGTATTGGATTATGAGTGGTAGATATGAGATCATTGATATGAATGAGGAACAGAGTTGGGGCCAAAACTGATCCCTGGGGAACACCAGCATTTATTGAGTGAAATTGAGAATAAAGGCCATCTACCATTACACGTATTTTTCTGTTATGAAGATAAGAAGAAATTAGTGGAACTAAGATGCAAGGCCGTAGTGTGACATCTTCGACAATAAGGATTGATGCCAGACTCTATCAAATGCCTTTGATATATCCAGTGCTATTGTATGTGTTTCACCATGTTGGTCTGTAGCTTGGTTGATTTGATGCGTAAGAAGGCAAAGAATGTCTGCAGTTGATCGACATCGTCTAAAACCATATTGCCTATCACTGATTAATTTATTATTCTCCAGATGCTTAATTATGTGATTATTTAATATAATTTCAAAAACTTTGCCAAGAGTGGAAGTTATAGCTATTGGTCTGTAGTTTGATGGATCTGAAGAGGCACCTTTTTTAGGAACTGGATGGATGTTTGCTTCTTTCCAGGGTACTGGGAAGCATGAGGTATGAGTACACAGACGGAACATTTTTGCCAATACAGGAGCGAGCACCAAGGAGCATTCTTAAGTACTATTGGAGGAATTTCATCTGGACCAGGAGCCTTATCTACTGAGAGATTCTGCAAAATAGTTTTGACATGTCTGGTGTGTATCTTAAGTGAGGGAATTTCAGGTGAATTAAAATTAAGTACAGGGACATCTTGATTTATGTCATCTAAGGTTGAGTTTGTGGAGAAAATATCTGCAAGAAGGTTAGCTTTACCTCGTGGGTCACTTACAAGATTGCCAGTCGGAGATTTTAATGGTGGAATGGATGAAGCAGTAGTGAAGTTGGATTTGAATGAGTTAAGAGTAGACCAAAATATTTTGTTATCATTTGGATTATTTAAAAGTTTATTTGCCTGCTTATGGAGAAAGTTTGATTTAGTTAGGTTTAATACAGTTTTGGCATGATTTCTGATGTTTCTAAAGTAATTAAAGGCTTCATGTGTTTTTGATCTTGTGTATGCATTGTAGGCTATTGCTTTTTGTTCAGTTACTCTAGCACAATTATGGTCAAACCATTTAGGTGAATTAGATCTTTTACTGTACTTTTGATGAGGAATAAAAGTTTCCATTCCAATTTTTACAAAATCTTGTATGTGGCTCAAGGTGGAGTGTGCATCATTAGAAAAGAAAGAGGTCTAGGGAATATCAATAAAGAAACCTTGAAGACCCTCCCAGTCTGCCCTATCGTAATGCCATTTAGTCACCAAAACAGGTTCAGAGTGGGAAGGTGTGGTAGGTGATAGACAGGTGGCCTGTATCAGACAGTGATCAGAAGATCCAAGTGGGGACCTCACTGTAACATCATAATTTTCTGAATTGGTTGTTAAAAATAAGTCCAGTAGGTGGGAATTATGATTAGGATTATCTGGTACACGGGTGGGTTGTTTGACTAGTTGAATGAGATTAAATGAGTCTGCAAATAGCTCACATTCAAGACCAGCATCATCAGTCCTGGCTGAATGAGTGAGCCATTCAACATTATGGACATTAAAATCACCCAACACAGTGATTTCAGAAGAAGCATTTAAGTTGAGGACACTGAGTTGTGAGGACAGAGAATCAAAAAGACTTTGCTCTGGAGGAGTATTTGGGGAACGGTAGATGCAACATATGTATTTAAATTTACCAGCAGAAATTAATTTGTATATAGAATAATCAAAATAGGGACAATTGAAACTAGTAACCTCCTCCAGGGCAATTTCAGATTTTGCGAAGCAACATACACCACCTTTAGGTCTGAAATTTTGGAGCAGTTGATAACCTGGAAAATTAAATCTAGATGTGTCAGATGTGGATGTTACTTGAGTCTCTGTCAAAAAAAGGAGAGTAGGGGATTCTGCTTGAAGAAATTGGTGTACAGAATTGATGTTAGAGTGAAGTCCCCTTATATTACTAAAGAAATAGCTGTACCGACAAGCAGCTTTGGGACGTTGCCATGCTCTTGACACAGTCGCATGATGACGACCGGGAGGGCCCTGTGTCAATAACCCAACCCTGCCGGGGGTGGATATCCGAGGGACCACCAGGTTTGCTCTTAACAATTGTACTGCCATATTTATAAGGTAAGTGTATGGTGTTACATGTATGATATGTAGTGGGAAGAGTAGTATTTTATGGATAGAGGATAGCGATGTAGGGCAATGTCGTGAAGTTGGATGTGTATGTTATATAAAGAGGGTTTTCCTGATACCCCTGATGTGTGAGGCAGAAAGATATGTATCCAGCTACCAAGGCCTGGGAGAGAAAATGGAATATAGTAAACACACAAGAGGACACGGGCCGACTGCAGGAAGACATGAATGTAGTGTTCCAGTGGACCAGGGAAAACAATATGCAATTCAATGAGGAAAAATTCCAATTAATACGGTACGGAGATAATAATGGTGTTAAAGAAATTACAAATTACTTAACAGAATCTAACCACATAATAGAACGGAAAGACAGTGTGAAAGACCTTGGGGTATTAATGTCTGAAAATATGGGTTTCAAAGTACATAACCAGGTCAAAGTGGCGGCTGCGAAACGTCTAACGGGTTGGATTCTGCGTACTTTTAAAACACGCGGTGAATTGCCTATGATAACGTTCTTCAAATCTCTAGTGCTACCGCGGCTTGAATACCGTAAAATGCTGTAACTTCGGACATTTTTCGATGTTTTTTAATAATTTCTCCTGAGTGTAAACACATTATAGAGATTTAACTAGGTCAAGTGATGTATGGTGATAGTGCACCGTAATCCAGGAAGCCTCCTAAAATTATCCTCCATAAGAAGAGAGCTATCCTTATCCTAAATGATGTCCGAAGTTTGCTTGAAAAGTTGATAACTTCGGACCTGTATGGCTAACTTCGGACATAGGTGATTTCTTATGGAAAATGGTTGCCAAGAAAGCTGAGATAACTTCGGACGAACGGAGGAGAACTTCGGACCTACGTTCGTGGCCTTATTTCATTCATTTTTCGGCTCCTATTTTATATGAATATTTTATTATTGCTGCTTATTCCTGTCCGATGTTATAGTGGAAAATGCACAGTCAATACTTTTAGGCCTGTATAATCAGTGTAGGAGGGGGATATATACGATGTTTAACATATATTCTGTTTGGATCTGTTTTCGTTAGGCATCGAGCTCACTCCTAGAAAATATTGAGCAGGAAAAATAACCAATGCTGTCAAATCAATAAATCGAAAATTAACTAGGCCTAGTGAAAATATATAGGTATGTATAATATATCAATGCATATACACTTTTATGAATTTGAGCATTTTTATAGGTATAACGTATTTGTTGGTGTTTCTTTCGGCAGATAAAAAAAAATTTGGACAAGATATATGCCTCTCCTAATTTATATATATTATATATCCAGAATTATCCGAAATACATAAATCGGTTAGCATAGTATCATATTTTTATGGGTTTTTTTACTCAGAGAATGATGATTTGATCTTTAACCACCATGTTAATGATGTACAAGTATTATGAATGATTTTCATAGGGCAAATAATAACAAACGATTGTTTTGTTCCATTTCCGAAGTTACCATGTATTTTTTTTTAAACACAATCGGTTAAATGATACTGTTCTAGCTAGAGCGTTATACAAGTGTAACAAATTTCCTTTGGTGGATGTTGTCTCTGGTAATGTTACTACAAAATTATATCAGTCACAACATCATTCATACAAACAAATTTCTTCAGGGTGATAGAAGTTTGGCAGGGTAGCGAAAAATTTACATATTTTCGTCACATATATAATATTTTTTTCGTGTACATATACTCATATCAGTTCCCTAGGACTTTTACATGCTCTTCCTTTGCCATTTCTCTAAACGGACCCCACAAAAAAATAAAAAAACAGATTTTCCATTATATAATGACAATGTCTAATTACTTATTATCGCCGATGTCCGAAGTTACCCCACTTTACGGTACTGTAGCGTATTAACATCCCCATACAAAACAGGTGAAATAAATGACGTAGAGAGTGTACAAAGAAATTTCACTTCGCATATAAGTTCGATAAAACATCTACACTATTGGGAGCGTTTAAGAGCACTGAATCTGTACTCACTGGAACGTAGAAGAGAACGTTACCTAATAATATACACATGGAAAATCGCAGAGGGTTTAGTACCAAACCTACATACTCCGATAGTCATGAAATTCAGTGATAGGAGAGGCTGGGAATGCGAAATCCCCCGGATGAATAACAGGGGTGCTATGGGCTCTCTGCGAGAGGGCTGGTTATCACACAGAGGCCCACGTTCTTCAACAAACTCCCACGGCGAGTAAGAGACATGAGGGACATCTCGTTAGACAATTTCAAGAGAGCCCTAGATGTCGAACTGCAAAAAGTGCCAGACGAGCCCATCCTCGCAAGGGAGCGAGCTGTCGCTTCAAACAGTCTACTGCACCAAATCACCACCCATAACGAGGGGCGTCGCGCTCCTTGGTGCCGCTAGAGGAGTGGCGAATACATCCAAAGGTATCCAAAGGTAAGGTACCCCTGCTACGGTCCCCCTCCCTTCTGCAGGCCTCCGCTCTGGTCAGACTTCAGCCGCCGGGACATCCTTCGGGATGGTCAGTCCCTGGATGTGTTGACGGGACTGTCCTCCTATGGGCCTGGTTTGTGCGCCGACAGTACGCCTGGCTTAGCCATCATGCTCGATCACCCTCCCATTGGGGGCCTGGTTTGCTGAGGCCTTTTACTTCGCCAACCGATCCGTCGACGGCTCTCCTTTAGTCCCTCCCCCGGAGTCGTCACTGCTTTTGCCTCCTCTTGTGTCTGTCAGCGAGTTGGACAGCGCGTTCTGGTCCTGGATAAGCGCGCCGGTTCTTGAACTTTGTTCTATTGCTACCCCGTTCTTCTCTCACCCAGATAAGTCCTCTGTCGCCAGGGATTTTCCCTTACGACGGTGGGTGACGCACTTCTTATCTTGTCTTTTCGGTTCCCTCCAGACTCCTGTTCACCACCTGCGGCTTATCGGGGCGTCTGCCCCAGGCGATCTTCGCGAGGGTTTGGTCCGCGTTCGGCGGGTCCACCTTCGGCTTGCGGTGTCTTTGGTTCCCGAGCTGAAGGCGGTTTTGTGCGTGGCAACTCGGCAACGCCGGACGGTACGGTCCTCGTTCTGCCGGACAGCCCCCTTGGACATTCGTCAGGGTTTGTTGTCCTCTGCGCTCTCTACGTCGGGGCTTTTTGCGCAGGATGCATGGGATCGCTACGCTTCTCTGTCGGCGGACCCTGCTTACGTCACGCAACGACGCGCTGTGTCGGGAGCAGGGTCTTCTCAGTCCCGTCCTTCTGACGGTCCTCTTCGGGGTGCTGCCGCACGTGCTACCAACCATGTAAGTGTGCAGGACAGGGCCGTTTGCAGGCCAGTGCGTCGGTTCCGCCTCGCACTTCTGTTCTTGCCCCCTTTCATCCCCGCCGTGTCGGGGCTGGCCAGCCTTCCACTTCCGGCCGCCCTTCGACGGGGCGGCCCCAGCGACGAACGGGGGGGGGGGGGACCCGCCCTTTTCGACGAAGTTGGGGGGGGGGGGGGGTAGAGGGGGTCAACGTGGCGCTCATGACCGCAAGGACCGTACCGGGGGTACCTCCACGTCAACACAATGTGTCGGGTCTCCGGGTCGGTCTCCTTGTTCTCCTTCTCGCCTAGCCGAAAGGTTTGTCGCTCACCTCATCTCGGGAGCTCCCACAGGTTGTTTTCGCCCTTGCGCCCCTCGATGGCCGCGAGGGACGTGGGGGCGGCAGATTGCGCGGAGGGGTCTAACCTGGAGATGGAGGTCCAGACCCCCACTCCGCTCTTGTCACCGACGCCGGCCCGTCTCTTCAGAGGTGGCCGACGTGTTCACATCCCTGCACGGGCAGGGCATCGTCGAGGGGGTGAACGCCGGTCACCCGGTTTTCCTCTCCCGTTTATTTCTGGTACCGATGAAGAACTGCGACGCAATGCGACCGGTGGTGGATCTGTCGGCCCTCAACGGGCACATCATGCACACACGGCTTCGGATGCTGCCGATACCCCAGGTGCGCCTGGCCCTGCGCCCTCTGTCGTGGGTAGTGTCGCTGGCCCTCCAGGATGCGTCTTGGCTCGTTCCTCTCCATCCTCGATTACGGCGATTCTTGGCCGTTCGGACTTCCGATCGTGTGTTCCTGTTCGACAGACTTCCCTTCGGTCTCCACATCGCGCAACGGATCTTCTCCAAACTGGTGGGGCAGGCTCTGGATCCTCTCATCAGGAGCGGGCTCCAGATCCTGTTTTCCTTGGCCGATTGGTTGATAGTTTCCGAAGCCCTAGGACTGTGCGTACGCGACATCCTCACGGTCGTTCGCCACGTCGCACAGTTGGGGTTCCCCATCAATGTTCCCAAGTCACGCCTGATCCCGTCGCGTGTCGTGCCGTGGGCCGGTCTCGCATGGGATTTGTCCGGCGCTACGGTGGCCCAGAGTCTGCCAAACGCGGTGCAACTTGGACGGAAGGTCTTCGCCGTGTTGCACTCGGTCTCCCTCACGAGGTGGATCTGGGACTCGTTAGTGGGTTCGCTGAATTGGGCCGCTCTGACCATTCCCTTAGGGAGGCTCAGGCTACGCCGCCTAATCCTCATGGGCACCGAGTGTTTCCGTGACCCCTATGGATCGGCTCCTGCCGCTCCCGCGTACCATTCGCCGACAATTAGGACACTGGGTTGATCGGGGCACGCTCTCTGCGGCTGTGCCCTGGACCGCCCCCCCCGCCGACGATCTGGGTAGACCAGATTGAGTCGAGCGAGGGTAGGGTGGGGTTACCAACTCAACCTGGGACCATCAACTTCACGGCAGTATGGGTTGGGGACACACACACTTACACACTCTTGCCCTAGAACGTGTGGGTTCCTTTGTTTCTTACTGAGGGGATACCACGCGGCTGGCATTCGGGGAAAAAAGAGGAAAAAGTCGGTGGCCTTCGGGGATGGAACAATCAGACAGCTGTTCCACTGTATCCCAAAAGCAGGGGTCCTCCAGGTCATTGGACTCTGTTGGGGATCTCGGAGTGAAGTTGTTCTTCCTCGCGCAAACCGGCACCAAACATCTCCCTGCATGCCTCCTACCTGCCCGGGACTGCAAACCTGTGGGCGGACGCCCTGTCAGACCGGAGCGACAGGGCCCCAGGGGTTCTTGTAGAATGGGCATGATGAAACGGAGGACTTGTGTTCGACGACCGCCTCGCAGCTTCCTGGGGTGTTCCGGAGGTCGACTTGTTCGCATCGAAGGTGACGCACAAGTTGCCCCAGTACCTATCCCTCCGGACTCGCACTCCGGAGGGGGGTCCGGACGCTTTCATGGAAGACTGGAACAGGTGGCAGTCGATATACATATTTCCGCACCAGACGCACTGTGATGTGCAAAGTCCTCGCGAGGCTGCGGCTGTACCGCGGCAGAGTCTGGCTAATAGCGCCTCTGTGGCCGGCCCACGCTTTTTACGCCCAGTTGAAGCGGTGGTGCCCGAGTCCGGTCCCTCTACCTGTCTCAAACTTCCACTTGAGCCAGGTTGGAGACCTGCGGACCTCATTGGCCTTCGCATCGTGGATGTTCGTGAGGCCGGTGGCTCCCAGTCCACGGACGGGACCTGATGACTTCCTGAAGCGTTCATGGACGTTCGACTTGGGGGACTTACGAGTCCCACTGGAGGTCTTTTACTAGGTGGATACAGGACACTCGCCAGACAGTTAGCTCTCCTTCCCTCATACTACACTACTTGTTTCACCTCGTCCGTACACGCACTTTCAAGTCAACACTATACGTAACCACTTGTCTGCCATCCGGGAGGTATTTGAGTCCGTCACTGGGCTGGTCGTTCCGCCGAAGGAGCTGGATTCCTTCATGCAGGCTGCCTTCAGGGAACGAAGCCTCCGCGCCAGATCCCTCCACAGTGGGATCTGGGGCGAGCTCTGGAACTTCTGGCTTCACCCGCGTATACACGGGACACTACACCGGTTCAGTTGCTCGAGCGTACACTCTTCCTTGTCGCTATGGCCACTGGGGTTAGGGTGTCTGAACTAGCAGCCATGTCACGGTCCCAGGAATGCATGCGATTCTCCCCGTCCTTGAATGTCGTCACGTTAGCCCCCTCCCCTCATTTTGTTGCCAAGAATGAGAGAGGGACCCACGTTTTCAAGCCTTTCACCATCCAGGCTTTCAAGCGTGGGCATACTCGCCATGTGTTGTGCCCGGTGCAAGCCTTGCACTCCTATGTTGAGTCTGTGGCGCCGCCTTCGGGTACTGCTGTGTGGGTGTCTCCTCGGACTGGTGGGAGGCTCTCGAAGGTGCAGATAGGACGCCACATTTGTCGGGTCATTCGTGCCAGTCACCCTGATTGTAGGGGTTCTGCGCACGATGTGCGTTCCTTTGCTGCCTCCTTACGGTTCCTGCAAAGTCGATCCTTACCTGACATCGCCTCGGCGGGTTTGTGGCCTTCTGTCAATACCTTCGTCTCCTCCTACCTCTCCATGTCCATTGTTAGACCCCCTCGGCCAGTGATAGCTCTCGGGAGTCGTGATTCCTAGAGCTCTGGCGAAGATACCTGGTCTTCCCCCCTTGTCACTTTTTTTTTTCCTTTTTTTTTTTTGGAAAAGGGGGGGGGGGGAGTACGGGTTTGCAACACTTGATTGCAAGTTTGGGATTATGTATTATGTATACAGTACATAAGTGTTTTTACCAATTTGAACATTGTGTTTTGTTATTGTGTTCAATGTTTTTGTTGGTTTTGGAAGAAAAGGGTTTTGGGTACAGTACTTTTTTGGTTTAAGACAAGTCTATGTTTTTGCATTACTATGAATGATGGGCACGTGTTAAAACTGTTCTTTTTAGCTACTCCTCAGTTTTTCACTCTTTTATTAAACTCTCTTGTTTAAATTGTGTTTCTTTGTCATTCATAATTTTGTCTTATGCATTCGTTTTTTTTGGTATGTTGGGCTTGGATGTCCTCTTCCTATTTGTTACGCAGCCTTGACGTTGGATTTGCCAAGACTACTAACAAAATGGGAGGTTTTGACGTACCTCCCAACCTACCAAATAGGAAAACCTACTATTTGGTAGTTAGTCTTGGAAAATCCCAACGTACATAATACCCTCCCTCACGCCGGACCCCTGCCCATCCGCGTTCTTCTGCTGACGTGAGATGTGATAACAAGAGAGGGTCGCTCATGCGCACGTTCGACAAGGATCTGCACATGACGGAACACGGGATGGGCCTTAAGCGGTAACTAAGGTAAACCCCTTTTTCTTCTCTTCTATGCTTTTTTCACCTTCGGTGGTAGTTTTGGTTAATGTACAACGTCTCCTAGAGCAAGATAAGGAGGAGACTCTAGACGTTTTCTTTTTTAACCGCGGTTGGAATGCCGACATAGCAGTCCAAATAGACAAGTCGTCATTGCAACTAGGTGAATAGCCTTGACGTTTAGATTTTCCAAGACTACTACCAAATAGTAGGTTTTCCTATTTGATAGGTTGGGAGGTACGTCAAACCTCCCAATTTCTGACTTATCCTTCGGCAGGGGCCCCCTTATTCTACTACAGCGCTTACTCCCATGGTGTACCCAACATCGACAGATGCTACATTGAATTGAGTTAACGCCCACTCCCTTTCCACACACTGCACATGGGTATGCACCGCTCTTTTCCACATTGCCTCGTCTCAAACTACAATGCATAACCTTGGTTTTGTTAATATTGACTCTTAACCCTTCCTACCCGGTCTGCCTTAGGTAAGGACAGCACGAAAGAAGGGCCGCTACCCGCTTATGCCGTATCTAAGGCATGAGCTTAATAGCCTAATTAAGCTTGGTCTGAACGCCGTGCGTACGACGTATGTCAACAAACCCAAGCGTTCGTCACCGCACCTCCGAAAACAAGAAGGAGAAGACTCCTCAATGTTATTGTTCTGACGTCATGACGAAATTAGTGTCTAAAAAGCCCCCATATTGGCAACATCTCTGCAATATTGGCTCCACTGAAATCGTCATCACAACTGAACCAGTTGACTTACAGAGCTCTACTCAATGCCAAAATACAGATTGAAAACCGCACTACGATTATAGATGAGTGGGAAAGTTCTAGCAGTGAAAGTAAACATAAATACGGTAGCTTAGGCCTAGACGGTGTTCAGCCATATCGCCGGGTAGGGGCGACCGTCATTGGTAAGACAGCCCGGGGAGGAAGGGTTAAACCCTTGCTTGCCATGCCCTCTCTCCACTCTCTGAATTTGGCCTCAGCATCCTGCATACTGTCAGCTATTAGGACTAAATCGTCTGCATAAAACAGTTCCAACGGGAGTCCGCCTCTAAAACTCTAGGACAGCGCCTCCAAGACCATAATAAAGAGGAGGGGGCTTAACACTGAACCCTGATGGACTCCAACACGGACTGCGAACTCATCACTCAGTACACCCTTCACCCTCACCGAACTTCGCGAATCCTCATACATCTTCATTATCACACGCACCAGCCACTCTTCCACACCAAGAGTCCTCATAGCCCACTGCACAACATCTCTAGGTACCCTATCAAAGGCCTTCTCCAGGTCCACAAACACAAAGTAAAGATTCCCGCCCTTTTGTAAGTATCTTTCCTGTTTTTGCCTGACTATGAAGATAGCATCGGTTGTACCACGTCCTGGCATAAAACCAAACTGCATATCATCAATAGAGATGCTTTGCCTGATCAAACCCTCAAGGACTCTCTCACATGACTCCTCCGGACCTCGGAGCTGTCAACACCTCGCAGGTGCTCTCCGATAATGAGTTACCTTGTGTGAAGTTGATAGGAGTGTCTAAGTGTTGTCCCGGAAATTTATATGTGCATTTCAATAAGTAATTAGGTGTTTTATGAGCAATTCAGATGTAATTGGATATTCAAGTAATTGAAAATATGGATTTAAGTAAAAACAAGTTCCTGGAGTGAGATGGGATAGTGGGGCGATTGTTGTTTTTAGGCTGGCAGACGGACCACCTCGCGAGTGGCGGGAAGGCGTGAAAGCCTAGCTGGGGATGAGGAGGAATATGAATTTGAAGAGCTTTATCACCGAGGGACAAGGATGATCAGTTGGCAAGTATTGAAAAAAACAATTAATGGGTGTTGTGAGATGGAGGGGAGTGATGGAAAATTGGAGGAAGAGGTTAGGGGCTAAAGTAGAAGTTTTGTCCGATATGTGTGGCGTTACTAGCGGGGGTGGATAGGCCTAGGCCAGTAAGTGACAGCCTAGAGGGCAGTGATGGCCAGAGTAGACGAGTTAGCGTCGGAAAATGTGGCACTCAAGGCTCAGCTTAAGGAATTATGAGGGCCAACTGAGTGAGGAAAGTAAAAGGAATTAGTGAGGTTAAAAATATGAGTGGACCAGGGTAGAGAGTGCCACGATGGTAGCCCTTGAAGAAATTGTTGAAGGAGCAGAAGGAAGAGAGAGAAAAGGAAAAGAAAGAGTTTGAAAAAAATGTAGTGCAAGTTTTAAAGAAGAAAGAGAAGGTAGTGAGAGAGACAATAGATAGAGGTAAGTGTGTAGTAATCTTTGGAGATGTGGAAGAGCACCTGGCAGATATGAAGGTAAGAAAGGAAAGGGATGTTGTGAAAGTCAAGGGGATACTGGATTACTTAGACGAGGGTTATGGATGGGTAAAAGAAACTGGAGGAGGTGAGAAGGTTAGGAATATATAAGAAGGGCGAGGATGAGACCACTAAGAGTGGAACTAAAGTTTAGATCAAACAGCAGAAGCAGTAGCCAATGTGAGCTGGAAATTAAATTCGACAGAGCTGAATCATATAAGGGTAAAAAAGGACCTAAGTGTAGAAGAACGAGAACAGTTAAGGGAACTCCAAGCTAAGGCTGATGAAGAGAATGGAAAGTTGTCTGAAGAGCAAAAAGAAGAAATTTTTTTGGAGGAATAAGGGAAGGGCAAGTAAGGAAGTGGTACATCATGGAGCCACCAAGAACCGAAAGTAAGAGGAGTGATAGGGAAAGAGACAGAGAGACAAGTACGAAGTCAAAGCAAGGAGACGGAGCGAGAGATAATGCAGGGAGCAACCGGAGAGAGAGCCAGGATGTAGAGGGGAGGAGAATAGAATTTAGCGGGGGAGGTGGAAACTGGGTTCAGGGAAGGGATGGAGGAGGTGAGGTGAACCTGGTAGGAGGCAGAGAGGAAGAGAAACAAGGAGGTGGATTCAAATATACTGTGCCTACTACACTAATATAGATGGAATAAACAGTAAAAAGGTAGAGTTAGATAATTAAGAAAAGATCAACCACAGATAGTCTGTTTGACAGAGACAAAGCTTGAACCAGGACTTTGACAGAAACATTGTGTTTAGGAAAGGGAGATTATAGGGAAAAGGGTAGAAGGGATAGAAGGAGTAGAGGTGAAGGGCACGGACAAGGGTAATATTTGGAAGTATCCTACATTAAGAGAAAAACCAAAAGGATCTGTCCCCAGATATAAAAAAAAAAAAAAATTTTTGGAAAATTTACCATTATCAGAAAGATTCGGTAATCTGAAAAAAAAGAGCTTGGGGCGCAGGCTGGCTAGATTTTAAGAAGAACAAAAGAGCTTTGGGTAAGCTGGGGAAAAAATAATAAATATAAAACAGGAGAGGAATAGATATGTTAACATAATTAGGCAAGTTAAAATGAAACTATTGAGAAGAACATAGTAAATAATTGTGAAAGTGACCCTAGATTATTTTTATTAAATATATAAACAGTAAGTAGAAGGTTAAGAAACAAATTACTAAATTAAGAGTTGATGCTAGGACGTATGAAAATGTATCGGACATGTGTGAGGTAATGGATAACAAATTGGGGTCAGTTTTTACTAGAGAGGTAGGTTTTGACGAACCACAGGCGGGAGTACTGGAGAGTGGTCTTAGTAAGATTGAAATAACTAGAGATGAGCTGTTATCTGCGATGAGAGGACTTGAAGTAAGGAAAGCTATGGGACCGGATGAAGTGTCTGCCTGGGTTTTAAAGGAGGGTGCAGAGCAATTATGGCAGCCAGTGAGGGACATAATCCAAGCTTCCTTAGATAAAGGACATGTTCCTGTTGAATGGAAAAGAGCTAATATCATTCCGATATACAAGAATGGAAACCCTGAGGACCCTCTAAACTATAGACCAGTTTCACTTACTAGTATTGTATGCGAGATTTGTGAAAAGCTAATTAGGAAGAGATGGATGAAAATGTTGGAGAGAAAGAAGATAATAAGCCCAAAGCAATTTGGATTCAGAGAAGGGGACATCTTGTGTTACCAGTTTGCTATGTTATTACAGTAGGGTGATAGATGTACTCCAAGAAAGAGGCGCATGGGTGGACTGCGTCTACTTAGACCTTTCCAAAGCATTCGATAAGGTACCACATAAGAGATTGTTATCTAAGCTTGAGACGCTAGGATGTGTTCAGGGGGGAGTTTGCTGAAATGGATGGAGAGCTATTTAACAGATAGGGAAATGAGGACCAACATTAGAGGAACTTACTCATCGTGGCGGAAAGTTGAGAGTGGTGTGCCGCACGGATCTGTGTTGGCACCTCTCATGTCCCTTATGTACGTGAATGACCTGCCGATAGGCATAAACTCTTACATGTCAATGTTTGCAGATGACTTAAAAATTATGAGGACAAATAACAAAATAAAAGTAGTTGTGAGGAGCTGCAAGGGGATTTAGATAAAATATACGAATGGAGCACCAAGTGGAAAATGAAATTTAATATATAAATGCCATGTGTTAAATATGGGAAGAAGTGTGAATAGACCAAAGTGGGAGGACAGGATGGGAGATATATAATTAGCAAGGCCGAAAAAGAAAAAGATTTAGGGTTGATTATACAAGATAATTTGTCGCCAGAGAAACATATTAACAAGCTCTTTAGCGGAAGGTATGCAATGGCCGGGAATATGAAAGTTGCTCTGAACTACTTGGATGAGACCATGGTAGCGAAAATTATGAAGAGTATGATTAGACCAAGATTGGAGTATGCAGCAGTGGTGTGGTCCCCGCATCTAAAGAAGCATATTCACAAGTTAGAAAGAATCCAGAGAGCAGTCACTAGATTGGTTCCAAGTCTCAGAGAACTGCCATATGAAGGGAGGCTAGACCAAATTAAATCTACCGAGGTCTAAAAGAGAGGAGAGAGAGGGGAGACATGATAATGATGTACAAATGTACCCGGAGGCTGGATAGGGAGGATATATTAATTATGGATACAGGAATAACTAGAGGCCACAGCTACAAAGTAAAAAGACCTACCTGCAAGAACGATATCAGGAAGTTTAGCTCCCCTATAGATGTATTGACAAATGGAATGGGCTGGAGGAGGAGGTGGTTGGGGCAAGGAACATCCATATTTTCAAGAAAAAATTGGATAAAAAGTTAGACTGAGAGACGGGACAACACGAGCTTAGGAAATACAGACCTTCATGATTTGGTTCAAGCAATTTTCAGGCCCCTATAATTTCCTCTATCTAGCGCATCCCCTTTTCCTTTGTATATATTTACTATTACACTTTTGAGCCAATCCTCTGGGATTTTCTCATCTTTAATAATGGTGTTTATCAACTCAGTGACTAAGTATACCCCAATCTCCCCTCAGGCTTTTATCATCTCAGCGACAATGTCGGAGCAACCTGGAGCTTTACCGTCCTTCATTTTATTGATTGCGTCACTCACTACAGCTGGTGCTATCAAAGGAGGGGGCCCAGATATTGGTTTTTCGATACTAAGCTGTTCCTTATCCCATTCAAACTCTACATTTAGCAATCGTTCATAGTGTACCTTCCATGCTTCTCTGATTTCGTTTTCTGCATACACAATCTTCCCATTATCATCTCTAACACACTGTTCACCTATAATATCTCTACTGTCACTTTTAACTCTCCTAGCTAGGTTGAAGATCCCATTGGGATTGTCAGTGTTACACACTTGTTCGAGGACCAAGTCCTTAATGCGATTTTTAGCATTGTAAATAACTCTTTTGGCAGTTCGTTTAGCTGCCTGGTATTCCTCCCTGCTGCCTCCTTTCTTCCATGCTTTGAAGCATCTCCTTTTCTCTTTCACAGCATGTTCTACCTCATCATTCCACCACCAAGAGGTCTTATTCCTGGGGTGACCCTTTGTTTTCCCACAGACTTTGTCAGTGGCAGCGATAAGGCTATGCTTAAGAAAGTTCCATTGGCTATTCATCGTTAGGCCTAGCTTCCTTATTTCTATTCATTTCCTCTAGTTCATTATGAAACCTATCCCTAACTTCCTTGTCCTTCAGCAGCCACACTTTCCTTTTGGGTATGTAAACCTTCTTGCGCTTAGGATCTCTGTATAAGCTCATGTCGCACACAAGTAACTTATGCTGGGGGATACATTCTTCACTTGGGATGACCTTTACATCTCGAACTAGTTTCCAGTCTTTCCTGTTAACCAAGAAGTAATCTATCTGGCTACTGGAGACCCCAGAGTTATATGTGATCAGGTGGCTCTGTCTTTTCTTGAACTTTGTGTTACACACAACCATGTTGAGTGCAACGCAGGACTCCAATATATTCCCCCTTCTAGTTTTCTCCTTCCGTAACCATTTCCTCCATGTCCCCCCTCGTATCCATCTGCAGATGCTCCCACGTGACCATTGAGGTCCCCCCCCACGATTGTTATTTCGTTCTCCGAGGCCTGAAATGACACTGACGGTGTCATTCCAGAAGTCCTCTTTTATCTCTTTCTGTAAACCAGCCTGTGGGGCATATGCAGATATCACATTCAGAATTCTTTCACCAACTTTCAACTTCAAAACAATCAGCCTTTCACTAACTCTCGTAATCTGAAGCACACTTTCCGCCAGCTCTTCAGCCACCAGAACACCCACTCCTCCTTTCGCTTTATCAGTCTCCACACCCATCCAGTATATCCTATATCTTTTCCTCCTTCCGACAATCCACTGTACCCTGTAACACTGTATTTGCCGGCATTTCATTTCCTATATTCAACCAATTTATTGAAGTACTCCCTCCCTCATCGACTCTCGTTTGCTTCTCTACTAGGCACCCATTCTTAATCACACCCTTTCTATTTCCCTTGCCCCCTCCCTAACTTTCTTGACTTCTTTCCAGAAACAAATTCGTACACTCCCTCCACTTTACCTTAAATTCCTTCCAAATTCCTGATCTTACTCTTCTTACTATCCCTCAATACTCTTTTCACCTCTCTTTTTCTCCAAGTACCATTTCCCTTTCTGTCTCCAAATCTTTGTTGTTGTGGTTGTTGCTGTTCCCCAGGCTGCCTGGTCCGAACAGCCCCAAGGCCCCGAGCAAAGGCCATAACCGAGAGCCCCCAGAACCCTCCCTGCCTACCACAATAAAGGGGTGACCGAAGCCACTCCATGGCGGGGAGCTGAGGAGGTGTGGGCCCTGTGCCCCTCAGCAATTATGAAGGAGGAAAGTCGAGGGGCAAAGGAAAAAATGTGACGCTTCGGCTTCCAATCTGCCAACCTCTAGGTGGAAGATTGAGAGGTCAATCCTCCGAAGGACACCGTCACTTTAGATCTAGAAAAATATATAGGTAAGTAAAAGGAACAGTCAGAGTAAGCTATGGGTATGGCAAAGCTCGCTCAGTTCTCACTCCAAATCTTTGTCCTCTACTACCCAGCCACACTCAATATGCTTTCTTTTTCTTTCAACTGCTAGGTTCACCTCTGTCCACCATGCTGTTCTTTTCACTCCTCTTCCTCCCTCTTCTCCTAACTCCACATACTTCCTCACATGCTGCACACACCTCTTTCAAAAAACATTTGCTCACCTTCCACTGCCTTTATTCTCTCCAAGACAAATATATCTAGTCGTCTTTCTACTGTTATCTTGAACTCTTCCCTAAATTCTCCTGTGACCTTTCCACTCACTTCACCACTCCATCTCCTCTTTCCCTACTCTAGCTCTCTTCACCCACTTCTGTATCCTAATTTTAGCTACTACTACATAATGGTCAGGCCCCCCCCCCCCCCCCCCCCCCCCTATACCCCTATATAAAGTACAATACCCTATTATCTAAAGCCCGTTTCGCACTAGCCGTTTTTGGCCTATACAAAAAATGTGACGTCATTTACAGAACGGTGACCGTACGTCTCGTGAACCGTGAATCCGTTCCCATAATACAGATCACACAAAAAGATGAATTTTATCTTTTTTGCGCACAACCAGTACGTTCCATACTTTAAACATAGAAGGATGTATTAAGTATTTCTGTTAATTTCATCATTTATGGTAAATATCGCTAACGCAATATACGTTATATGTATATTATGACAGCACAAAATTAACCCCTCAGACCCGGTTGGGCTCTGAGGCATCCATAAAAAAACAACCGCGGACCGGAAGGGCTCTGAGGCTCCGGCAGCTTGAAAGCCTGTAAGCTTGTTTTGAAAGCCGTCCCGACGCATGTAACAAACAGCTGACCGACGCCGCGCATCTCCGACCACAAGAAGGAGAGGCGTCCTTGTTCGTGTGTGCCTGTATGTTATTGTTAAGTAGTGAAAAGTAATGATAAGTGGCTATCGCCACAAAGTTATCTCCACGGAAATCGTCATCACAACTGAACCAGTTGTTGTTGTTGTTGTTCCCTAAGCTGCCTGGCCGAACAGCCCCGAGTCCCTGAGAAAGGCCATGGCCACGATCGGGCTTTCCCACAGAGCTCTCATTGAGTGTAGATTGTGTTGTTAGCGTAAGTGGTTGTGTGAAATGCAGTCTTCTATGATGTGTTGAATGGTATGGGGTGCTGTGTTACATCCCGGGCAGGCGTCGACAACGGAGTCATCCAGTCTCTTCTGATAGCTCAGGAGAGCTGGATGGTGTCCGCATCTCAGCCTGGCCAGGTGGACTCTGTCCTCGCGAGGAAGGGAGGATTCGGAAGGATGGATTTCGGGAGGTCGTGCATGCAGCGTGTTGTCTGTGAGTGAGTGGATGGATCGGTGAGAGATATGAGTATGGATGTGCTTCTGGAAGTTGGTTCGGGGTGGGCAGGGAGGGAGAGAGGACAATAATTGTGTGTGATACCGTGTGCTGGGTGTTGTTTTGATATTTCTTGGTGTCTGTGGGTGTGTTGCCATGTAGTTTAGTGGGTGGTCTTGGTTCGTGGAGGCTGCTGCCAGGAATTGAGTGCCTCTCATGTCCAGATGGTCTTTGACTTTGAGGATTTTGGTTTCTTGATGTAGGTGATCTGTGGGTGCAGTAGCTGTGCAGCCTGTAATGATCTTCAGGGCTTTGTTTTGAATAGTCTGTAAGGTCTTATGATGTGTTTCAGCTAGGTTAGAAGCCCAGGCTGGGCTTGCGTATTCCATCACTGATCTTATGTATTGTTTATATACTGTGGTGGTAGTTTCTTTGTTGTGTCCAAATTTTGTGTGAGCAAGTGACCTGAGGGCGTTAAGTCTGGGTGTCAGTTTCTTTTTAATGTTTGTGGTGTGCTGTTTGAATGTCATAGGAGTATCATATGTTACTCCTAGGATTTTGGGTGTGTGTGTATGTGTTAGGGGTGTGTTTTATGGTGAGTTGAGGGATGTATTCGTGTTCTCCTGTCCAACTTGTGAGCAGGGTTGCGGTGGATTTGGCTGGGGCTAGATTAAGTCTGTTTGTAGTGCACCAGCCATGTAGTGTGTTGAGATAGGGTTGAAGGAGATCTGTTGCTCTTTTTGGGTCATGGTGTGTGCATGTGAGTGTTATGTCATCTGCATAGGAGGCTAAGTTTATTTGGGGCGTATTGGGTGTAGTTATATCGTGCATGTACAGATTGAAGAGTGCGGGCGATAGGACGGATCCTTGTGGGACTCCGTTTGGAAAGTTTCTGATTTTAGATGACTGACCGGCAAAAGATACGTGTGCACATCTGCCTGCTAGGAAGTTGGCCAGCCACCGTTTTGTGTTGTTGTGCATGTTTGTGTTGTAGATTTTGTTTGTTAGGTTGTGGCGGGGGATGGCATCGAAGGCTTTACTAATGTCGAGTGTGGCTAATAGTGATCTGTGTGGTGGTCTAGCTGAATTGATGCCGTCGAAAGCTCTTTGTGTAAGGTCTGTGAGAAGAGTGTTTGTGGAGTTCAGTGGCCTAAAGCCATGTTGTGTTGGAGCTAGGGGTAGGTCAGGTGTAATTAGTTGTAATACTAGGCGTTCCATGACTTTGGAGGGGGAGCAAAGGAGTGTGATGGGGCGGTGCGAGGAGGGTAGCGTGGGGTCTTTGTTGGGTTTGGGGAATGTGATGATGATACCATGCTTCCAAATGTCTGGTATTGTGTTGTGTGAATAGCTGTAGTTTGATATGTTAGTGAGTGCTTGTATGCCTTGTGGTCCCAGGTGTCTGAGGTGTATGTTGCTTATGTTGTCTAGGCCACAGGCGGGTGAGTGCTTGAGATTGGTGATGATATGCTTTGTCTGGTGATTGGTGAAGGGTGTATAGTCAGGGTCTGTGGGGAATTGTCTCTTACGTCGGATGACACGTCGGTCGTCTTTGTGAGGTTTTAGGTGGCTGACATGTGAAAAGTGATTGATGAGAGTGTTTGCTTGTTGTTTACATGAAGGAGTAGAGTCTGTTGTTGTGATTGCATTATGTGATTGTGTTGTGTTGCTGTTGGAAAGTGTGATGCTGTTTAGTGTTTTGTAGAGTTTTTTGGGGTTTGTTTTGTGATCAAGTGTTTGTAGGAAGTTATTCCAATTTAGTTTTTGTTGTTCTTGTATTTTGTTGTTAGTTTGGGTGTTGAGTGCTTGAATTTGTTGTGTGATGTCTTGTGTGTGGGGTGCTGGGGAGTGTTTCAGTATGTCGCGTTGTCTGATGAGGTTTTGAATTTCTGGTGTGAAAGTTGGGGTTGTGTCTTTTTCTGTTACCTCTTGGAATGTGTTTCTTGTCAGCGTTTTGGATAGTTTTATTGAGTATGTGTACAGCATTGTTGATGTTAGTGATGGGTGTACTGTTTAGAGTTGTGAAGTGTTGTTCTGTCTCATTTGTGAATGCTTCCCAGTTAGCTCTTTTATAATTGGTGTATGTGTGTTTGTGGCTAGCTGGGGTGAGTCTGGTTTTGGTGGTGATAATGATCGGGGAGGTGGTCAGAGCCTAAGGTTCTGACCACCCTCCAGGATGTTGTGGGGGGCGAGTTCTGGGGAGCAAAAGGTGATGTCTGGAGATGATGGGTTATAGAGGGCTTGGTGAGGAATATGGGTATGTTGATGGATGTCATTAAGGATGATGAGGTTATCGGTTTGGTTTTGTAGTACCAGCCCTCTGTCTGTGTCGGGGTTGTCGACAAACCAGGCCGACGTCTTGCGTTGAAGTCACCACCCAGGATGGTGTGTGGGGTGTTTGTGATGTGTTGTAAGTGTGGTCTGTATTCATTTGGTACTGTAGGGGATGTTTGGGGAGGGATGTATGTGTTTATGATGGTTATGTTGGAGTTGTTGCCAGTGCATATTTTAATTGACTGTATTTCTGTTGTGTTATCATTTGGGGGGAGGAGTGATTTGGTTTGTACACTGGTTACTATGTATGATATTTCTTTGTGTACCAGGGTGATGAGTCCACCGCCCCCCGCCGACAGCCCGGTCTTGTCTGATGGTGGTGAAATTATAAAAATGTGGGTATTTTTTGTGTTGTGCGGAGTTTTGTTTCTTGTAAGATGGCAATGTGTATGTTGTGTTGTTTGATGAAGTGTGAGAGTTCGTGTTTCTTTGTGTTGATGCCATCTATGTTCAGTTGAAGAATGTTAATGTTATGTGCACGATGTATGTTGGGTGCTGCTGCACGAGGATGGGTGGGGGGTGGGGGTGGGGGTGAGGGAGGGGCTGGGGGTTGGGAAGGTGAGGTGGGGGTGGGGATTGGGGAGCAGGAGATGGGGTTGGAATGGATTAGGATGGGGTGTGGTGTGTTGAGTTGAGGATGTGGATGGTATGGGAAGGTTAGGGGGGTTAGGGAGGAGAGGTGGATGGGTTTTAGGGGGGGGAGTGGATGATATGGGAAGGTTAGGTGGGTTGGGGAGGAGAGGTGGACGGGTTTTAGGTGAGGGATTTGACTGGGAGAGAGAGGGGCATGAGGAACAGTCCAGGTGTTTGTGTAGTGTTTCTTGGAGGCAAGTGTTGTGCAGGTGAAGTGGGTCCAGTTCCCGCATGAATTGCAGAGAACTGAACCCTTAGTATGGCGACTCGAAGTGATGGGTTTTGAGCAAGTTGGACATATGTATGTGAACGTGGGTCCTGGGTTGCTCTCAATGTCTCCGGCTAGAAGAAGTCTTCGAGAAATGACAGCCGGAGAGTAATTTCTCGGTGTAGGAAAAACTGTGTGATGTGTGTGTGTGGTGTGAGAGGTGTGGAAATTCCCGGCGCGACCGAAGCCGCTCCAAGGACCCGTGCCCCCAGGGAGGGGGCAGGGGATGGTTGTGACGGTTTGGCTCCCGAAACTGCTCCCCGCGGCCGGCATCCGGTTTTCCTCCACTGGTCGTTGATTTTGTCTTCGGCTGTGGAGGGTCGGCAGCCATCCGCGGTTGGCAGCCTCAGGAGGTGGCCCCACGGCGTAGATGCCACCACATCAGGACTGAACCAGTTGACTTAGAGAGCTCTACTCAACGCCATTCTACAGGTACGAAACACATCTACGCTTGGGGATGTGTGGGAATGCAGAAGCAGTCAAAATAACAAAGATACGGTAGCCTAGGCGTAGACGTTTTTCGGCCAAAACCCCCAGGTTTCGGTATGGAATACATAGCCGGGTCTGAGGGGTTAAAGCAGGTAATACGTTTTCCTATTGCTCGTGCACCTGGCAGCAGTCACATACCCTATTGCGGCACCAAAACAAACATCCATTCTTTTTTCGTGCGCCATCAGGTACCAGACATGGGCATCATTATGATTATTAATCAAAAAAATCATAATCAAAGGCTGTGATTACATAATCATAATCAAATCATAATCAAAGGCTGTGATTACATAATCATAATCAAAGGCTGTTACTACATAATCATAATCAAATCATAATCAAAGGCTGTGATTACATAATCATAATCAAAGGCTGTGATTACATAATCATAATCAAAGGCTGTGATTACATAATCATAATCAAAGGCTGTGATTACATAATCATAATCAAATCATAATCAAAAGTTAACCCTCCAGCCCCGGCTATGTATTCCATATATATTCCCCGAAATCTGGGGGTTTTGGCCGAAAAACGTCTACGCCTAGGCTACCGTATCTTTGTTATTCTGACTGCTTCCGTATTCCCGCACATCCCCAAGCGTAGATGTGTTTAGTACCTGTAGAATGGCATTAAGTAGAGCTCTCTAAGTCAACTGGTTCAGTTGTGATGATGATTTCATTGGAGATAACTTTATGGCAAAAACAGCCACTTTACACTACTTTTTCGCTACTTAACAAACATACAGGCACACACGAACAAGCGACGCACTCCTTCTTGTGGCCGGAGATGCGGGGCGTCGGTCCAGCCGGCTGTTGTTTACATGCGTCGGACGTACGCCTCGCACACCAAGCTTACAGGCTTTGAGCTCATGGGTGTTTAAGAGCCCTTCGGGTAGCTCGGGTGTTTTTTTATGGGTGTTTAAGAGCCCTTCCGGGTCTGAAGGGTTAAAGTCAACAGGTATAATCATAATCAAATCATAATCAATATAGAAGCTGCAGCTTAATCATAATCAAATATGAAGCTGCAGCTTTAATCATAATCAAATATGAAGCTGCATTTAAATCATAATCAATATGAAGCTGCAGCTAATCATAATCAAATGAAGCTGCACAATATGAAGCTGCAGCTTAATCATAATCATGAAGCTGCAGCTTTCATAATCAAATATGAAGCTGCAGCTTTAATCATATCAAATATGAAGCTGCAGCTTTAATCATATCAAATATGAAGCTGCAGCTTTAATCATAATCAAATATGAAGCTGCAGCTTTAATCATAATCAAATATGAAGCTGCAGCTTTAATCATGATCATAATCATATTTTTCTTCATAATAATCATTGATTAAAATGTGATTATTGTGATTATTTCATTGTATTTTCCATGTAGTAATTCTATTTCTCCTAAATAAATTAGCCAATTTCATATATACTGTATATGTTCCATGTCCAAGCATGTTTGCAAAGCATGACACTAACTAACATGTGTGTACACTGTACATGTTTGTCTCCCTTGATATATCAGTCAAATAGGCCTACACACAAAGCATATACAGTACATGTTCCAGCATGCTTGAAACACATGGCACCACCTAACACGTTTGTACATGCACATGCTGTTGGTTATATAAGGCAGACAGCTGGTAGAGACTCCTCACTCCACTCCAGTCCCCAACACATAGCCTACCATATCATCATGGGGCCACCGATACTGGACCACTTTCATGGCAGCTCCAAGGCAGATCCTACTATTCAAGTGATTATAATCATAATCTAATCATAATCAAGCAATAATAGAAAAAATCTAATCATAATAAAAAATACGTAAAGCGAAATAATCATAATCAAATCATAATCATAAAAAGGAAAAAACAAGTACAGTAAAAGTCCTTTAATCCGACGACCGATGATTCGAATCTCCCAATAGTCCGAATTTTTCAATTTGAGGCCAAATCCGAATTCACCCGATGGTCCGAATTTCAAGAAGTCCCAAAGTCCCCTTTTTGAGGCATTAGTCCACTCAAATGACACATAATGGAGCACACATATCATATGTTCATGAATTCACTTTAAAAGTTTACCATTGTCATTGTAGCCTATTACCTACTTCAAAACATTCAGATTAATGGTCAAAGGAAGCTACTGATATAAACGTAACCACATCGTCTGCTAGAGAGTTTGTTTTGCTCTTGAACGCATCCTTGGGACGCTCCGATGCGCTACTGGCTTGCAACCGCATTTTCTGCAAGCGCATTCAGTCTTGAGCTTGAAAACGCACCTTTGGACGTTCCAATACGCTACTATTTATAGTTCAGTGATCGGAGCGTCCCAAGGGTGCTTTCAAGACAACAAGACAAGGGTGCTTTCAATACAATATAATATAACAGAGCACGTCACAAAAGGAAAATCACAAAAGGAAAATTACAAGAACCTCTCAGGGAAGTGCCGTTGTTAAGGCATTACTTCCCGAACCACATCTGATCTGATCTTCAAGAGCAAGACAAACTCGCTAGTAGACGATGCGGACATATGGTGTTTACGTTTATATCAGCAGATTCCTTTGACCATTAATCTGAAAAATGTTTTGAAGTAGGTAATAGGCTACAATGACAATGGTAAACTTTTGAAGTGATTTCATGAACATATGATATGTGTGTGTGTCATTTGGGTGGCCTAATGCCTCAATGTTTTCGTCAGGCCATTAATACACAGGTTCATAGGAGTAAAGTCCGATAATCCGAAAAATCCACTAATCCGAACGAGGGCCGGTCCGCTGCCCTTCGGATTAACGGAAGTTTACTGTAATCATAATATAATCATAATCAACAATTATTCCGGATGATAATCAAAATCAAATCATAATAATTTTTTATAATCATGCCCATGTCTGAAGTCTCCTGGTACACACAAAAGACTATCAATGAGTGTGTCAGGTCAGGTTATCCTGCTAACATGTAACATCAGTAACATTTAGGGGAGGTGTGGTGGAGTGGTCTTGCCACTGGCCTGGTAATCCAAAGGTCCCGGGTTCAAATCCCGATGTATCAATGGGAAGATATTATTGGGATGGAATTTGTGCTGTACCTAGTATCAGTGCATTACCACAAGCCCACCGAAACGTCAATAAAATACCCTCATTGTTCCCTGATTAAATAGCACTGTATGAATATTCCCATATTCAAAATATGCTATAGGGGTGCAATGCCTGGTGAGTTATCTGCTCAACAGGTGGCGTTGTGGTGTGTAAGTGTGAGAGTCCGAGTGTAGGGGGTGAGACAGTGAAGCACGGGAACGAGGTGGCTTCAGAGATGGGGTCGTTTCGGGCCATGAGTGAGCACCGTGCCTCATGTGAAGGCAAGATGGCAGGTGCTCGTTGTACTCTACGTGCTTCACATGTCTCACTCCCTAGACTGGAACAAGACC
The DNA here is from genome assembly GCA_032716605.1 of Paralithodes platypus. Classification (NCBI taxonomy): domain Eukaryota; kingdom Metazoa; phylum Arthropoda; class Malacostraca; order Decapoda; family Lithodidae; genus Paralithodes; species Paralithodes platypus. The sequence goes on from CM064582.1 coordinate 58,777,951, forward strand.
TCACAGGCTTCACTGTTCATTGTAAAGCGGTGAATGTTAAGGCTCTCAGCCTATGCCCGAGAGGAAGTAAGTTGGAATATAGAAAAACAAAATTTTTTTTTTTTTAATCTGATACTACCTGTTCCATGGTCGGGTTGTCGGCAAATAAACCGGCTCCCCCTCCAGGTTAAGCTTGGTGTGGTGGTGGCTAGACACCCTGCAGGACTGGACTGGTGGTGGCTAGACACCCTGCAGGACTGGTGGTGGCTAGACACCCTGCAGGACTGGTGGTGGCTAGACACCCTGCAGGACTGGTGGTGGCTAGACACCCTGCAGGACTAAGAATAATACCTGTCAAAGGGCAGATGAACTACATTATAGTCTGTTCATTCTAGGTTGGGCAGAAATCGTAACCTATAACCTCTCATAACTCACAAAGGACTAGAGTAATCGAGCTAATATTTCTAGGAAGACTTGGCTAGGGAATAGGTGTGGCAATTGAAAGCTCATTTGCTCTAGCCCTTTTTGAGTTACAGAGGTTAGTGGTTACAATTTCTGCCCAACCTAGAATGAACGGACCATAGTCAACGGCCATCTAGCCATGGTGATGGACTGGTCTATCAGAGTGAAAATTGAGCATTCTCTGCCGTACCCATAGCTTACTCTGACTGTTCCTTTCACTTATAGTATATAGTTTCTAGATCTCAAGTGGCAGAGTCTCTTCCATGGATTCACCTCTCAACTGACTGGGAGCCAAAGCGTCACATACTGTATTTCCTTTGCCCCTCAACTTTCCCTTCATAAATGTTAAGGGGCACAGGGCCCTGGGAGGGGCTTCATTGTCCTGCATTTCTGCACTTTCCTCATCCCCTCGTCTGGGAGTGGCTTCGGTCACCTGGGCTTCCTTGGTGGTGAAGCTTGGAGTGTTCTGTGGGGGCGCTCAGTTATGGCCTTGGCCTTGCCCGGGACCTTGGGGCTGCTCGGTCAGACAGCCTGGGGATCAGCAACAACACCAACAACTATCGATGACCAGTTGCCATCTTCGTTCATCATTAGAGAAGCAGCACCAAGAAACATAATTTCCAAGTCCATTCTGACAATTGTCTAGTACAGTGGTCCCTCGCATTTGGCGATTTAATTAGTCTAGCCAAACCAGCGCCAAAAGTGTATTTCGCCAAATGCGAATAGTACTTTAAATGGGAAAATTATCCATTAGTCTTTGACGAGGCCTGAGTTCACCCTTTTCAAACCGCCCGCCATGCGCATCGTCGATCGCCGACACACTCGGCGCCGTCTGCTTACTCTGTTTTTGCTAGAAGACATAGGCCTAGCCTATTATACAGTATATCCACAAAGAAATTACCTAACCTAGGTTAGATGTATATCAGGCAGCAGAACTCATTGTTATCTTGTGAATAGTCTTATTGATAAGGAATACCACATAACCTTAGCAACAAGTTGCTAAGTCACTAGCTAGCCAGACCAAGAAATGGTCTAACCTAGCTTAGATATATATCAGGAGGCAGAAATAACTTTTACCTTGTGAATGGTGAAGACTAGAATTTTCTATAGCAAGCGCTTTTCGATTGAGCAAAATAATAAAAGTGGTTTTGGACCCGTGGTCACTTCTTCGATTATCGAGTCAGCTGATGCGTGTTTGTGTGTAGCGGACCGTTCGGCACAGTAAGCAAAGCAAAACACAAGAGCTATGAGGTTCACAAATCGGTTTGGTCAAGATTACTCTGTTAATATACGTTTATGAAATACACCTGAGATATTCTCGCTATCCAAGCAGCTCAGTTAGGGTTTTGTGAGTAGGCCTAGGCCTATCTATAGCCTCGGCCTAAGAGTAACTCTCAGTATGGCGCTTTATCCAACCAATCGCCAATAATGTGTTTTGCCAAGCTGAAACTCGCCAAATGCGAGGGGCCACTGTAGTTGTTTACCTTGCGTCCAGAAAACTATGTTCCGCACTTTGAATGTGGCACGCACTTTCATTTCAACTTTAGTTTTCTGTGTCCTTTTTTCGTATGTGACATCACAGGCCCGAAAACGGATCCGCAAAAGACGTCTCGTGTGAACCGGGCTTAACACTTATTTCCTCATATGTTCATCCATACATACATAGTCGATCAGTGCCTTTCATTCCACTGTCTCTCCCTCCCTCCCCCACTCCCATACAGTGGCGCAAATAAGTCATGTCTCAGCTGTCATTACGTTTGGCTCGTTCTGTGCTGTATTAATGTCTGCCAGATGTTGGATAGGGTGGTTGAGTGTAGGAACATGTTTGTATATCTCACTCAAAAAGAAGAAATCATGTGTAAATATTGCTGATACCAATTACTGATCAAAATATAATTGGTGCCGAGACATCACTTATTAGGTCAATTGTACCTGTGTATCATTCTGTGTCGGAAGGTGTTGGTTATCAACAGCCTCCTCCTCACACATACGTCCACAAGTGCACTGCCATTACCATCTACCTCTGACGGTCACGGTACACCCCACCCTCCCATCCACCCCATCTACTTTCCTATCACCCACCTTCCCATTCATATCACCAATCAGTCTGTTGTTATATGTGCAATTAGTTTGCTTGGGAAACAGATTAACTTGTTCATGTAGTGATGTACAGAATGGGAGGTTTGACGTACCTCCCAACCTACCAAATAGGAAAACCTACTATTTGGTAGTAGTCTTGGAAAATCTAACGTCAAGGCTATTAACCTAATTGCAATGACGACTTGTCTATTTGACTGCTATGTCGTCATCCCAATCGCGGTTAAAAAAGAAAACGTCTAGAGTCTACTCCTTAACTTGCTCTAGGAGACGTTGTACATTAACCAAAACTACCACCGAAGATGAAAAAAGCATAGAAGAGAAGAAAAAGGGATTTACCTGAGATACAGCTGACAGCCCAGCCCATGTCTTCTGTCCATGTTTACACCTGGTTGAACCTGAGTGCATGCGCTGTTGTCCAAGCATCATTATTCCATGTAGACAGAGGAGCGAGGATGGGCAGGGGTCCGGCTTGTGGGAGGGTACTATGTACGTTGGATTTTCCAAGACTACTACCAAATAGTAGGTTTTCCTATTTGGTAGGTTGGGAGGTACGTCAAACCTCCCAATTTGTTAGTAGTCTTGGCAAATCCAACGTCAAGGCTGCGTAACAAATTGGAGGAGGACATCCAAGCCCAAATACCAAATACAGATGCAAAACAAAAAATTAATGACAAAGAACACAAAATAAACAAGAGAGTTTAATAAAAAGAGTGAAAAACTGAGGAGTAGTTAAAAAGATCAGTTGTGTCAGCGTGACTTTGTCATTCATAGCATCGGAGAAAACTTGAAAAATCTACAACAGTACCGTACAAAATTCCATTTCTTCTGAAGCGCAGATAATTACAGCATACCAACATACATACATGGGAAAAGTAGGTCACATGGGACATATACTGTACTGTATACAGAATATATAAATACTAGGAGGGGTACCCAGCGTTGCCCGGGTTTAAATTCTACTACCATAATCACCATCATCAATCACTACTACCACAATCATCACAATACTACTACTACCACAATCACCGGCCTCGACCTCCATGTGCCTCATTAAACGGCGACCTCGATTTCGGCCGCTAAATGACCTCCGATTTTGGATCTGACCTCATCCGTACCCCCATTTTGGGGATCTGCGAACAACTTTTGTTCCATACATCTTTTCGATCGAAGGCCTCCTTCTGCCCCAAACGGCCATTTTTTTCGCATTTTTTTCGCTCCTGTATACTACATAAGTTCTGCCAAAAAATTTATTAAACAAAAGTGTCTCTGATTTCCACTAAACTCGCCTAAAACCATCTCCAAAGCCTGGGCTTTCCAACGGTGCCCCACACTCCCACCTGGCACCAAAACTGTGGGAGGAGTTTAGTAACAAAGGTCGGGTAACTGACAAACAGACAAACATTGACCTTTATTTATTAAGATACCCAAGCTTGTGACCACAGTGTCTGTAACCCGTACCCCCTCCCTTTTCCCAAAGAAAACAAAGAAAATAAAAAATGACGAGGAGGGAGCCCAGGGACCCAGCCAGGGAACCAGGAGACGAGACTCCCGAGAGCGATCACCAGCCCGGCGGGTCAGACGACGGACACGGAGAGGCAGGAGGAGACGAAGGGTGTGACCGATGACCACAAACTCACAGAGGCAAGGTTGGGCAATGACCGACAGTGCAGGAACCATAGGGAGGCTGCAAAGGAACGAAGAACATGCGCAGAACCCCCACAAGCAGGGAAACCTGCACGAAGTGCCCGACAAAGGAGGCGGCCAAACGGCACCCTCGACAACCCCACATCAGGCCTCGGCGACACCCACACAGCTGGCACCACAGAGTCCACAAATGCGTGCCAGGAGCACACCGGGCATCACACATGCGAGCACTGTCGCGTCGGAAAGCCAGCGGCAGCCAGTCCCGCCACCCGACTACCAGAAACCAGCGCCACAAAAGGACAAAGGACTCCCGAGCAAGAGCCCCGGCGTCGCGTCCTGTGTGGAAAAACCGTGACGCCAGAAGGTCCAGAGTCCAGGTCACAGAACCCACAGAGGAGGGGGCCGGCGTGGCGGCGGGCGAGCCTGGAAGGCCGGTGTTTGGAAGGAAACCAGCACGGTTGGTGGAACGACCAGCCCAGCCAGAGACACAAAGACTACCGGGATGGTAGACAGGTGGCAGCGCACAGAGCGAAACATGAAGTGACGGGCGCGGAAAAAGCGAAGCAAGCAGCGCTAAAGGCGTATGTCCAGCATCCAGGGCGGAAGAGACGTCCAGCGGGACACGGAAGATCATGGAGCGTCCGACCAGGAACAGGAGAGGAAGGCAGGGAGGATCCGACTGTGGACCGGGAGCCACCGAGCCCGTGAACGGCAACGAGGGCCCGAGGTCGCCAACCCGGCCCAAGAGGAATCGCGAGACAGGCAGGGGCACCGGAAACGGGCACCCTTACCGCAGCCAGGCGCTCCAAGCCAGTGCCAGCTTCGGGGGCGGCAATAATCAGACCCAGCCGCGGAACTGTCATAGCTTCAGGGGGACGTCGCACAGCAAGAGTGCGACCGGAGGAGGAATACGAAGAGCTCTGCCACCTTGCCCCATACATCCGCGAATGCAACCAGAACCATTGACGGGGTGCGAGACAGGAGGGAGAGGGACAAAGGCAACGTGTGCAACCCCCATGAGGCGAACAAGGAGAGCCCCGGAACGCCCTAAGAAGCAGTCAGGTCGACGATGACAGTATGCGGCAGCGTCCACTCTACCAGAACAGCCCGTCCGGACAACAGGCAGTCACAGGCAGGCAGAAAGCGCTCAGAGACACGCAGTGCCGGACCGCCAGGAAGAACAACGGCTCTGCGATCTCCAGCAGAGGACAAGACCTGGAGGACCTCTGCACGCAGAGACCACGAATCTCCGACTGAACGTTCAACCTGAAAGCCACCGACTCGCCCGAAAGAGCGAACGTGTGAACCCACAGGAAGAACAACGGCACCAATAGGCCGGGAGCATCGACTGGTAGGGGCGTGGTCCCAGATCGCCAGCCCAGACGTCGATGCCCCATGGACAATCGGGAGCCCGAAGCCACCTCGCACAACGCATCTGCGACCACCCAGATCGTCGGCAGAGGGGCAGGCCAGGGCACGGTTGCAGAGAGAGCGTGCCCCGAGTGACCCAGGACCGAAGGGAGACGTGGAGGGCCCCAGACTGCGGCGACAATGGACAGCCCGGCAGAGTGTCCACCCCGAAAGTCACCGACACGCCCGAAGGGCCAGTGCGTGAACCCTCAGGAAGAACAATGTCACCAACAGGTCGAGAGCATCGACGTGCAGGGGCATGTGCCCGACCACCAGCCCTGACGGTGAAGTCCCCTGGAATAGTGGGAGCTTCAAGCCACCACACACGACGAATCTGTGACTAACCAGAATGTCGGTGGTGGGGCAGACCAGAGCCCGGGTGGCGAGAGAGAGCCCTGAGCGACCCAGAGTCCCAAAGGGTCGGTAAACGGGGCATGGGACTAGCCACAACCTGGAACGTGGTGGCCGACAGGGAGCGCGTCCAGTGCGTACCGAGCCAGGGTGTAGGAGACTACCCACCAAACGTCTAGGTAAAACAGGAGCTGGATACCGCCTCGCAGGAGAAGATCCAGAGCCTGTATCACCAGCATAGGGCCAAAATGCACCCGGCAGCTCCCGCGACATCACCTACGACATCACCTACGACAAAGGTCGTAGCGTCAGTCGGACCATGAGTACCAACAGCACGTGAAACCGAGTGCTCATGAGAGAACAGGCGAGGGCTGACAGAACTAGCACCGGACTCAACGCGTCACAGGCAGTCTACGGTACCAGGAATACACGAGAGAGGAAAATCCAGTGGCCGAGTCGCACCACCGGAACTACCCTTGTCCCGTGCATGGACGCGACCATGGTGGCCACGTCGCTAGGGTAGATTCCACCTGGTAACCGTTCGGCCCCACGTGCCTCGTGGCCAGTGAAGATGGGCGCAAGAGAGAAAAATTCAGTGGGGACTCCCGCGACAAAGTAAGAAACCCTGTCTGATAGGCGAGAAGGAGACCGACCTGGAGATCCGACACGTGTTGGGACGTGGACGCCCCTACGAAACGGCTCTGAGTGCCACGAGCAAGCTCTACCACTCCCCCCCCCCCTCTTTTCTGACGAAAAGGGCATGACAGACCACCACCCGTCCGGGGGAGTCCACCCCGACGAAGCGCGACCAGAGGGAAAGGCCTGACCGGCCTCGCACCAGCGGGGCCAACGCAATGAGGCCCGGCCGAGTGGGTGGACAGCGTACAGTACACCGACCGTGACATGGCACGACGGTGCGAGCCAGAAGCAGGGGCAGCCGATAGGGAGGCGTACAGCACCCAGGCGCTACGGAGCAAACAACTCCGTTGTAGACAGAGCGCAGAGTAAGCAGGCCCAGATACCCAGCGAACAGGGCGCCGCAGCATACCGTGGACCGGACGGCGAGCAGCTTCACACAGCACCACCGGTAGCACGGGGACGAAGGACATAGCGAGCAGGAGGGAAATCCGCCGCACATAGCCCATAGCGTGGTGAAGGGGACTCTGAGGCACCGCCTCGGTAAGATGAGGGGGGAGGGGGGTGTGTGAACTGAGGGCTGCAGGTGCCCAACGATAGAGGCAACCAAGTCCACCACCCGCCGGCGCAAGGCAAAAGCCAAGAGGTGCCCCCTCGGGGAGAGTGAAGAAGGGAGAAGAGAAGCCGCAGAAGCCGATCCCGATCCCGGGGTCACAGACCCAGGACCAGAACATGCCACGCAGACAGCCGACAGCTGACAGAGACAAGAGGGAGCAAGAGGCAGGCACAGCAAGCGAGACAGCGACGTCGACGGTCCGGGAAGCAAACAGCAGGACCCCGACAACCAGGCCCCAAACGGGGCAGTTGAACGAGCACGGCAGGAAGAGCAGGTATACCGCCCTCGCGCAGGGCTGGCCCCAAGGAGAACAGTCCCGACAAGACCGAGAGGGACCGAACAACCAGGAGGACGTCCAGGCGGCCGAAGTCCGACCAGAGCAGGGGCCTATGGGCAGATAGAGGCCTGGGCCCACCGAGAAGAACCGACGGCCCGCCCTGCTCGGGGAAGGCCTAGGGTACGAGTACCAATGCAGACGCAAAAATGGGCACTATTTTTTTTTATCGAGTTGCTTCTGTCAACCTATAACAGATTGAAAATTGGGGGTAGGGGGGATAAATAGCAAAATGGCTATATTTTTAAAGCAAATCAACAATTTTCATGTATCTCTTATTCTTTAAGAGAGAGAAGACAAATAAGAGATGCGTCTCCATTTTTTCACAAAACCATAAGGAGACGCAGGTATGTTTAAAACACAAAAACACACATAAAATGACATAAGTACTTACCTCATGGGTACCAGAAAGAAAGCATGGTACTTTTGGTTGTAAGTTGACAATGCTAAAGCAATAAAACGGACTGACATAGGCCTTATAATATATATTATTAGAGAGACATAAAATATTACTAAACATACTAATTGCTCATTGTAGGCCAATAACAAAACAGTTTAGAGGATGCAGGGAAGTTATATATGTAACATTCATGCTACTACGAGGTTTAAATCAAGCCCCAGTCGCCAGCCAGGACATATTTGGGGAAAATAGGGATAAGAATTGGGCGGAGGGCCTGGAATAGAGTCTATTTTTTCATCACTAGGCTGACAGGGCCCACACAAACATTTGACTGTGTGGCAAGAACATGCTTAATGTGATTTTGAATTGCTGAGGGGGTAAAAGGGGTGCGTCTCCTTAGGGCCAGCAAAAAATTCTGGAGGTCCAATAGAGACGCATTTTTCAAACTGTTGCCATACCTCACTGGTAGAAAGCCATTCTCCCCACTATGTATGGTGTAATTAGGGTCGAGTTTCCTTCACCCAGGATAAAAGAAAAGGTTATTATGTTTAATAATGTTAACAAAATAAACACACATTTACAAGGACCTAAGGAGACGCAACCCGGCTACCCTAAGCAGACGTGTGCGTCTCTATAGGGCCCAGGGTTCTAGTTAAGGCAGCTTCGTCAATGGTGAAGGAAACTCACCTTATTTATACCAGACATAGAGGAGAGTATGCTGTGTTACCATTGTGGTGTACGACCTTCTGGCATCAATTTGAAAAAATGCGTCTCCATTGGATTTTACTATTTTTGCTGGACCTATGGGGACGCACCCTCACCCCCCTTCAGCCGTGCAAGTAAAAGCCTTTTGATCATGCAGTGTTATACTTCAACTCATGCACTATCAACCTGCAGTAATAGAAACGAGATTCAAATTAGGGAACTGTAAGAAATTTAGCTTTTAAAAAAAAAGAAATCCTTAGGTTTTCGTAAGGAATTTGCGAAAACTTTTTTTTTTTTTTAGTTCATCTCATCTCACACAATAACATATGAAAATAATAAGCTGGTACTATGTGAGCATATTAGGTGATAGTTAAAGAATATTTTGGCCCACCATTCATGCATCTATCTACTCATCCTATGCCTGTGCAAGTTTTTTTGTTTCAAGTGCGTCTCCTTTGGGCAATGCGTCTCCATTGGTACTCGTACCCTATACCTCCACGTCCGCAACCAGAACGTCGCCTCAGAACGCCCTGCACAGCAGGTAGACACGAAGAGGGACAGACCAACCAGAAGGAAGAGGTCACGCCAGGGCTCGGAGGGCACCAGCACCCGGGCCCCCTCACTCTAAAAGCAGGCAGTCCTGGAGGAAGAGAATCCCGAAACCGCGAGGATTCCCAGGCCTGCAGAGGATGGGGAGGGGGGGCCTCACCGGTGGAGGAGGGCACCCCCCCCCCCCCCCCCAGGTAGAAGAGCAGGCGAAGGAGAGACAGCCAAAGAACGCATCCGCAACAGGGAGCACCCCCCTGGAAAGAGGGGAAGAGGGAAGCAGAGGAACAATGAAGGGGGGGTGCAGAAGAAGAATCCCCCTTCGCCGTCGAAAGTCGGTGTAAGCAGAGGAAGAGACAGCAGAAGCCGAACCGAGATGGAGAAAGCGTAGGAGACAGCAACACCGCTGAAACCATCAAAGATCAGCTTGCCAAGTACTGTGTGCGGCACCCAAGGAGAGCCACAGTCGGAAATGAAGGAAAGAAGTCCGTAAGTGGGCCATGGAGGAAGAGAGACAGGTGTTGCCTGATGGCCTATGTACCCCGGTGGACTCCTAGTACATCGGAGGGCAAGCAACCGAGAGGGATCGGAAGACCTGTTGCCGCCAGAGTCCCTGAGTAATGCCTGACGGCCAAGGTACTCCTTGGCACTCGTATGTACACCGTAAAACGGCCAAGAAACCAGGAAGGAAGCATGGAGAGTAACAAGTTGGCATGCAAACCGAGGTTCTGGACACACCAAATCGGCATCTCGGAGGGGCAGTGATGAAGGGCAGATCGAAGCCTGGGAGAACCTGCAAAGACGGAGAAAGCGTTAAACACTAACTGAACATCCAAAATGCCGGGTCTATAACACAGTAAAAACAGTGAAAACCAGATGTAGGTGTGTGTAAAATACCAGCCATACACCTTCCATGTCATTGTAAAAGCAGTCAGGGAAGACAAAGGACAGCATTGGTTAGAAGTAAAAACTAACAACCTCCGCAAAATTGCGGGCCCTTGTAGGTGTGGCCTATGTGACACCACAACCCGCAAATTCGCGCTATATGATACCCGCAAAATTGCGGGACCATGGCGAGGCCAGGACCACGCCAAAAAAGCGAAATGAGGGTCTGAGACAACACCGAAGCAGGCCGCAAGGTTGTGGGCACTCCTATGAACTCCAAGCTTTGGAGAGGGCCAACAAGCTGAGTAGTGTCTTCCAAGTGAGCATGCTCTCCAAGCTTGTGTGAGGGCCTACAAGATGAGCAGTATCTTCCACGAACAGTACTGTACCCATCTCAACCTGTCAAGGGAGGGGAGGCAAGGAAGACACACCAGGGGAGAGGAGGTACATCCCCCAGGTACCTAGCATCTCCCTATGATCACCAAGCCTGTGAGAGGGCCAACAAGCTGAGCATGTCCTCCAAGCTTGTGTGAGGGCCCACAAGCATAGCAGTGTCTACCTTGAACAGTACAGTACCCATCTCAACCTGTCAAGGGAGGGGTGGCAAGGAAGACACACCAGAGGAGAGAAGGCACATCCCCTGGGACTCCTATTATCAACTCCTTATGATCTCCAAGCTTGTGTGATGGCCAACCAGCTGAGCAAGAACTCCAAGCTTGTGTGAGGGCCTACAAGCTGAGCAGTGTCTCCCTTGAACAGTACTGTACCCATCTCAACCTGTCAAGGAAGGGGTGGCAAGGAAGACACACCAGGGGAGAGGAGGCACATCCCCCAGGACTCCTACAGCATCTCATTATCTCCAAGCTTGGGAAGGCACATCAACCTGAGCAGTGTCTTCCTTGAACAGGAACCCATCTCAACGCGGTCAAGGGAGGGGCAAGGAAGACACACCAGGGGAGAGGAGGCACATCCCCCAGGACCCTTAGCATTTCTTATAAACTCCAAGCTTCTGTGAGGGCCAATAAGCTGAGCATGATCTCCAAGCGTGTGTGTTGGCCCTCAAGCTGAGCAAAAATGCGGGCATCCTTATGATCTCTAAGCTTGGAAAGGCCATCAAGCTGAGCAGCGTCTTCCTTGAACAGTAACCCATCTCAACCGATCAAGGGAGGGGGCAAGGAAGACACACCAGGGGAGAGGATGCACCTCCCCCAGGAACCACCCAACCCACAGAGTAGAGCATAGCCCATGAAGAGACAGTGGCAGGGAGGGTGGTGGCACAAACAGGGACCCCCGAAGGGTACCTCTGAACCGTGCATTAAAGAGGATGAAAGCCCACCAAAATCGCACCCTAAATCCGGCGATGAAGAGGGGGAGGGGGGGTTCCAGTTGGGAAAAACATGATGACTCAGCAGGGAGTGCCACCCCCCACTAGCCTAACCTAGTCCAGAGCGGTACAGGCTAGCCTCCGGGGGGGGGGCTCCAGCTGGGAAAAACATGAAGACACAGCAGGGAGCGCCGCCCCCCACTAGCCTAACCCAGGCCAGTGTGGTACAGGCTAGCCTCTAGGGGGGGGGAGGGGGCACCAAATGGGAAACACAAGACCACACAGCAGGGAGCGCCACCCCCCACTAGCCTAACCCAGTCCAGTGTGGTACAGGCTAGCCTCTAGAACAGCTACATCTCGCCAACAGCATGAAAGGGCACGAGTACAAGGTGGGCGAAAGATGGAGATGAAATGTAAAGGGTAAAAACAAGCCAGCAAATGCAAGCTCCTCTAAAGCTGTGCATGGGGGCCCACAAGCTTTACAGTGTCTTCCGTGGAACAAACGCCCAACCAATCAGGCCAAAGGTTGTTGGGCAGCAGGGAAGACACACCAGGGGAGGCGAGGACACTCCCCCAGGAACCACCCTACCCGTGATAGAATGAGCATAGCCCAGGAGAGAAAACGAGGCAGGTAGGGGTTATGCACATATGGGGACCCCGAAGGTACCCCCGAAAGTGCATTAAAGAGTATGAATGCCTACTGAAAACGTGCCCTTGAACTTAGCTTGAAGAGATGGGGTGGGCGGGCGCTTGCTTGACCGCTACGATAAGGTAGGGAGCGCCGCCCCCCACTCGCCTAACCAGCCAAAGCGGGGTGAGGGTGACATCAACAGCACAGCACCAGTAATGAAGCAAGGGCACGAGTTCAAGGTGGGCGAAAGAATGAGGGTGAAACGTAAACGGGTAAAAACATACCAGGAAGTGACCTCTGGGGAGAAAAAAGGGGGGCGCATAGCCTATTTGCAGTGAGTGTCGGAAGTGAAAAAACCCTGGGGAGTAAAACCCACCACGCCCAGGCCCTGACCCACTCAGGAGGATCGGAAGGGCGGGACTCGGGAAAGAAAGCAGATGAAAAAAGACCGACACAGACACTACAAATAAAGCAAGGCCCCCAGTGATTTCTGAATTTTACCCGAACGTAAACACCTAGGCTATGAAAAGATGAAAACTCAATTGGGCATAGCCAAACCTGAATGAGAAACAAGCTAGGCTATAAATAAGCTAAAACTATGCCCAGCTAACAGAAAAGACAATATGAAAAGAGAAAGATAACTAAAAAACAGACGGAGGACGCCAAGCGCCCCCCCGAACCTCCGGTAGGCTATTTCCACGCGCGACTCCATATGTACATTCTAAACATTCAGGAGCCCATTTCATGTGTGCCCTAAACCACGTAGCATCTGTCTAACATAAAAGAAGGCTGAAGAAGCCGAAAAATGACGGTGACAGGGTGGATGGAAGAACACAAGGAATAGATGTCTGAATCATGTGAGGTCGCGAGTGAAAATGATGCTGTAAATATCTGCGCTTGGACAACGGCGCATGCGCTCAGGTTCGACCAGGTGTAAACATGGACAGAAGACGGTATGGGCTGTCAGCTGTATCTCAGGTAAATCCCTTGTCTTCTCTTCT